>VZTE01002922.1:17606-135228 GCA_013397775.1 Eulacestoma nigropectus
ATGAGACTTGACAAGTAACTAATAGAGACATACCAGGGGAGAAACAACTTTAAACTGACCAATAACAGTATAGCTGGAGGGAATTTTAAAACAAGCTGACCTGTCCAAGCCCAAGGACACTGCAGGCTCCGGCACAGGGGAGGAGACGGGGTGTGAGTGGCATTCAAGGGGTGTAAGCCTTATGCCACAGATTTCCCCTTGGATCCGCCCTCAGGGGCAGAATCCTGGGTGGGGAAATCCACCCATTTGGTGCCACTTACACCGAAGGTGGGATGAACCACTGCAACATTTTCTATCTATGTATATGCACATACATGTAAAGAGACTTCAAGCAGACCCTTTATATGCAGCGTAATTTATTTTTAATATTTTTTCTTTTTAACAGGAGAAAAGGTTTAAAACAACCCACTTATCAGTTTCTATTGCTTCTGATGAGTAGTCTCATTTCAATTGTTATTATTGCTTATCTATGTGAACTTTCTTTGTGATAAAATATGCATGAAATTAGAAGATACACCACGATTCAGAAATAAAGTTTTATGGATTAGAAATAAAGATTACTTAATAAACTACTAATCTCTTAGATTATTCAGACCTGAAGGCAATTTTGTTCATGCGGTCCACAGAGAAAGTTATTCTGTTTCATGTATGTATAGAAGAATATAATTTACTGTGCCCATTTAGTTAGACATAAATTCAAAGATAAACTGCAAGTCCATAAGAAGTCACAAAGCATCGACAACTTTTATATAAATTATTATACAAATGTCTCTGAACACTCTATATCCTCTTTGCATAATTCTTTTATGAGATGTTTTGAAATAAGACATAGTTTGGGTCTGTTGCAGAAAGAAAGCTTCTTCTTCCAGAATGTTTGCTTAAAGTGTAGAGACAGAGTAATTATTCTTAATATTTATATTAACATAGGATTTATAGTATACTCTATGAATGCAAAAATATTTAGATTATTTATAAGCTTTATACCTTATATTGATTAAAACATTGTCTAATGGAAGTGTAGCATAATGAAAGCAATATTTTTTTTTTACCTTTTAAACTGAGAAGCTGTTTATATCTTCAAGGCTTCCCTGTTGGATACTGCAGAGGGGAAATAAAGGCAAAGAATGAACTAGAGAAAAGTTTATGACTGTCCAAGAGTATGAACAGAAAAAGAAGGGAAGATACTTGGAGTGCAACTGCTTTCTGAGTACAGCCTTCTACATATATCTGACAAAGAAGGAGTATATACATGACTTATCTGATAAGCCATGAGAGATTGTTATGGGCGAATTATTTTCATTTAAGTTTGGATATCTGCATCTAACCTTCTTGCCTTAGGGCCCCACTACAGTCAGAAGATTCAAAGAATAAAGTTTCAAGAATGTCCCATTTCACCCTGAAGCAGATATTAAAAGCTGATCAGATTAATCAGCATGATGAATAATGCTAATTTTCTTCCACTAACAAGTAAAATAACTACAAAAAAATCCTACTTCATATGTAGACATCAGAATTTAAGATACCTAAAAGAAACTCAAATTTTCTTTTCTCATTCATTTGTGTGTTTACATAAAAGCTGAAAGTGTAGTGCAGTAATTGGGCTCCCTACTAAGTGGTAATGTCACTCAATGTATAATAGTTTGCTAGAGTGGGATCTGGCTTCATGCTTTGTGTTTGACTTCACATTTTAAATTAAGTTAAACTGTTATTTTAAATGATGAAGAAGAGAAGATTTGCAGACCTAAGCAATTGTTATCAACCACAACATATTTTGAAAGATTGGCAATGCCATCAAGCCATCCCTTGTGCAAAGTATTTTATTAATTATAATTATTATTATTCATCCAGGCACTTTCAGGTTCCTCTATCGTGAGTATATTCTTTGACCTAGGACATGACTCTTAAATCTGCAAGTCAGTATGAGGGAAGATGTGCACTTACAGCCTGGTTGAGATGTATGAGTGTAGCTGCCTGTGCGTGACTCTGAAAGTTTAATCAGTTTCAGTAAATCTCTTGCATTCAATTATGGGTCACTGTGAGCTACTTCTATTGACCTCCTTATCGACAAAAGCTATTAAAGTAGGTATGTTTGTGTACCTCATATGGCTGTACCACAGGCAGTTAGAGTGAAGTTTGGGGGAAAATGTAACAGAAATGGGCAAATAATTTGGATAATTCAAGACCTGAAAAATATAAATTTATACAATAAATTGTAGTTATACTGTAATGAAGAAAACCATTATATATGCTGTAATTTTTTTAATCAAATGTATGCTGTACTTAACTTCCCTGACTTTGAGAAGCAGGTCAGCTTCCTACAAGTAATGGAAAATATTTGCTATAGTGATTTGAGGTTTTATTTCAGACAATCTTGCTGGACCACCTGCTGGTTCTGAAGATCAGCTGTCAACACAAAGGGTGAGTTCATAAAAGATACTCTCACCTTGCTAGAGTAATAGATATAATCACAGGGAGTGCCTGCTCTGTTTCCAAAGCTGTGTGTAGAGAGACCACCATTGTACAAGCTAAGTGTGGTGCTGCCAGGTGCAAGTTTCCAGTCAGTAATCTTAGCTAATGGAAACATCCAAAAGATGCAGCAAAGGGATTATCTGGCACTACTGAAAAAAATCTAAGTGGAGCTGGGGCCAGGTGTTGCACAATTAAAATGCGGTGTGGAAAGAGTAAATAACACATGACAAAATAGAAACAGATAAGAATGTAGCACTGCAACTACTCTGCAGTGTAAAATAAATCTACTGACCAAAATAAAATCTGCTTGTGACTGCATTTGATACATGAAAAAATGAGTTTAGAAAGATGAGTGGGAATAAAACTGAGCTAATGGACTAGGCCCACTTACCAAGTCCTTTGAAAGGGATTCAAAGAATAATGTTGCTGTGGAGGACCAGGTGTAAGCATATTTTGTCTCAAACATTCTAAGTGTTATGAAGGGAAAGGTATGATCAAAAGAGAGGGTCCCATGGAGGTGGAACTGCTGTTCTGAGCCACCTTCCTGCTCCACCTTGAAACTCGCGCTCAGCGCCCAACCAACTCACTTCCTGTGTGTGTGCATGAACAGAATAGTGCAAAAAAATGTATTTTATACAGGAACCATGCAACAGATTAACTACAAAAGGAAGCAAATCAGGCTCCCTCACTTTTTTCATCTCTTTTGCTCTCATTAGTTATCCCAGCTTTGGACCGTCCATGCAGCAGAGCAAACATGGGATCTAAGGACTGGTGATTTTCTTTTTTCTCACTCTCCCTTTATGCCTTTGTCTCCCTCCTTGTTTTGCCTGGGCAAAGCATAGCTATCGTATTGTACCCTGAACTTCATGCTGAACTTTGTTGTGGGAGTGGGTATCTTGTGGAAGTGTTTTGTGTCTTGATAGCCAGCACCTTTGAGAAGTTTCTTCTGAGGAGCTTATTGAAGTTTACTGTACAAAAATTAGGGCTTGTTAACTTCCACTTTTAAAAGTGTACTGTAAGAATTTAAGGGCTTGTTAGCCAACACCTTTTGAGTCTAAACAGTGGTCTGGTTGCCAGAATTGGTTGGCAACTGTACAATAAAATAACAGGTTTCCTCACACATGGTCTGGTGTCTTTGTTTAGCTTGACAAGAATTTATAACAAACATCATGGCCCCTAGTGATGGGTTGTGACAGTCGCACAAAAGGAAGCACCAGTGAGGACAATGACAAAAAGGCAGTGCAACAGTTCTGAGCTCTGCTGCAGTAAGCTGCACATCTTCAGTCATGAAGGGCAATTGGATTCTTGCTTAGCACATGGTCTGTTCAGGGCGACTTCCATTCTGGCTTCTTCAGACATACCATTACCTTTACTACTATTATTATTAATAATTAATTTTAAACCTTTGTAAACATAGCAATATATCCTCAGGCAGTTTAAAGTCACAGATTTTGGAAGTCATGCAAGCACTTTGGGTAGTAAATATTATATTTACAAATATTAATACAAACAACATTGAGCAACATCTGATTTCAATAGAATCAATAAAAATAGCAGACTATTTCATAAAAATTAAGAACTATGACTTCCTAATATGCCTTTAAAACCTTCAAAAATTTAGTCCACCAGTTTATCTCTTTAGATTAAGGTAGGTAGAGAATAATTTCCACAGTTCCAAAATGTTAATACTCATTGCATAAAACAGTACTTCTAGGACATAGTGTCTATTTGAGTTTTTTTCCAAATGATTTTATATTATTATCGTAAGACTTCTTTTCCAAATTGCCCATCTTATGTTCCTGTTTTAAATGTGGTTCTGAATATCATACAAATATTAGAGTAGGAAGCCTATGACATCTAACCACTTTTTCCTGATTGAGTACGAAGGCCACAGCAGATTATTTTTTTTTTTTTTCCTAAGCATCAAAAGTGCAGGCAATATATACCAGCTACATCAGCAGGTTATTCAAATGGCATGCAGTTCAAATTTTAACTACACACCTTATACATAAACTACAGAATGAGTAATATAATTGATTGGTGTGGAAATTAACTGCGTGAGAAAAATCATTATTATTTCAAAACTGTGGTAGAAATAATTCTCTTGTTGCATGCCAGAATTAGCATTTTAGACCCATTCTGGGACTGTAGATCTAAGGAAGCTATCCTTTTCTTTTGTGTTTTCTTATTTTTCTTTACCTGCCTACAAATCAATTTGAATATTCTAATAAATAGTCCCATGATGTTTCACTCACTAAAGCAGACTCAGTTGAGAATATTGATATGCTTCTAAAGAAGCGAGTCTTCTGCATACACCAGAAGTTTGAAAAACAATGAATTTTCAGCTTATTACAAACAAAAGAAACCACTGAAATACAATCATGACATCTGTTTACTTAAGAGATCTTTTGAACTACCATGAGTGTTAAGTACAGTCAGGAAATTATATGTAAGGAGACAAATCATGTTCATATCTAGTGCCTATTTAAGTGTTTCTTTCTCTTTCAAACTGTGAATGCCACGTAGTGAAAACTTCAGTTGTAGTAGTTGAATAGGAATCCCTGCCTGAACAAGGGGACACTGGTTGCGTGACCAGACACTTCTCTATTTCAAAGGATGTTTATCTCAAAGGTGGAAGGGTGATGTTTTTGCATCTCATTCTCTGATATTCTGTTGGAAACTACTGCCCCTGATTAGCAGACATGAATCTCTTGCATCCCTCTTTGCAGAAACTGCAATGAAATAGCAGATTCCTGAAAAAGTTTGATTTGGCACTATTTTTTTTTGTTTTAAATTGGTGCTTTTCAACTGTCTATAAACTAACAGATAAACCTGCTGTATAAACCTACCAAACTGAGAACTTAATTATCTGCAAACTCAAAATGTTTCCATGGGAATAGATTTGAGGGTGCAGGAACTACAACATTCTTTCTGGAAAGCACAGGAGTTTTGAAGAATGATTCAGATGCTGCTAGCAAGGGGTGTATGTACTCTGGACATCACCACACTAGGAGTTCTGATAAATGTCCTATTTTGAAAGGTAAGAACCTAGAGTAGCCAAGCTCTAAATGTCCCTTTCAATAACAGAACATCTGGTGATTAGTCCCGAGTGCCGTCAACTTTCTTTTGCCTCAGCTTCTATGAGACTACAGGCTAAACTAGAAATGACTCAGAAATTTAGCTGTTGGTGAGGTTCTAATTAAAGTAGTAGGTTCTACACAACATTAGTTCCCACAGATTAAAAAACTTTTCTTTTTCTTTTATCCAGTAAGTTTATCTATTTTTTTAATCTGGAAGTGAAAAGTCCTGACAGAAGGATTCTAAGAGTAACGAAAGCTCCCCGGGGGAAAAAAATAGGACATGAAAAAAGAGGTTTGGAGTCGATTCTGAAGGATGCATTTTTAAAAATGGCCTTCAGTGCAATAATGTCATCCTCAACATCCTTTCTCAGATGCAACCTAACTTTGGAAGCTCCCAAAATTCCTGAAACACCTGTAGTTTCCCACCTTACATTCAGGTTAAGTATCTGAAGATACTGAAGTTCAACAAACAGAAGCATGGTTATTCAAAATTTATGTCTACTTATGGAAATATAAACCCCAAAATCACATGAAGACTCTGCCTGACAAAAGGAAAGTGCACAATCATTTCAGTTCAACTTCTGATGCAGACATGTTACTCAAAATTACTTCACGTTTCACTTCATCTGACAGTTTTTATTGGCAATTTGACACTTACCCTTAAAAGTGATCACTCCAGCTCATGGATCATGCTTATCAGAAGGGAAATCGCTTCATATCTGTGACTGAGCCCTGTCTGAGCTCTGACTGTTTCAGGGACATCAGAAGAATTATACTTCAAGGTTATAAGTACAGACACATATATTAAAAAACGTATAAAGAGAATTAGAGTGCATATATGATATCAATTCAAATGTCATTACAACAAGTAATGTAAACAATAGTACACTGAAATTATCTCAGTTGTATTTTGCTGGTTAATAAAACCATTCATGCATCATTATTTTGATTTGCCTCTACTTTGTGATGTTAGATAAATTGACTTCTTTATTCAGGTGCACAGTACCGTGACATATTAAACTTGGTTTTGACATTTCTAGAAAGAATAGTGAGAATTTGTAGATGGGAAATATGGTATCTTTCATGTTTATTTAGAGTGATGCAGCAATGTGCGAATTGTTGTTCTACTACATTCACCTTTCACTTCATGTGTTACAAATATTACAGGAGACAGATATTTTCACACATTAATTAGCAATTAAAAACCTTATAAATAAAATCAATTCATAGAAACTTGTCTTATTAACATGCAAACTATTATTCCAGATGACTTTTAAATAAGAAATGAACAGAAATGCTGAAGACTAGACTACTAACCATGCAAGAACATCTTCAAAAACAATTTGTTGAATATTAATGAACTGAAAATGTCATTTCTGGTCCAATTACTACAAGTAATTAGGTTTTTTTTTAATTATGGAGGAAGTGGAATTTTAATAAGGTCAATTTTACAATTACAGTTTTGAAAAAAATCCTAATTGTATTGTCATCATCTTACATAAAAAACAGAATCAACTCAATAACATCTGCTGAACTTAATGTAAAGAGAGAAAAAATACTGTGCTAATTCAGTTGGAAATGACATTTTAATGAGATAAGGTTTGTTATTAAAGGTGTAAAATAAAATAATTTACCTATGTATTAGTTATACGACCAAAAAACTTTATGTCATTACATCCGAAAATATTTTATACTAATGATTAAAAGCACAAACATTTACTTTTTCATTTGAAATATTTATTATATAACTGATAAGTTTACTGAAATCAAAACACTTGCTTCCTGGCTTGGAGTGATACTAGTTTTTACTAATAATTTTTCTAACTTCAGTTTTTATAGTAAAGTTCAGTTCTTTGCTATAAAAACATAATTCAGTCAAGATTGTATTATCTTTGAAGATTTGAAAGCTCAAGGGTGAATACATTTGTGCACCTCATTATTTAGTGTTTATCTATGATAAAATATATCCTTATGGACCTCTTTGATATAACATTAAAAGTTGGTTGCAATTCAAGTAATTTTCACCTTTAACCCAGAATGTGAATTATATTGAACAGATTGAAATTTCAGTCTTGCATTAAGCTAGCCCAGATGCAGGTAGCATTGCCATTACAAGCTAAATTTTTCTAATTGTACACTATGTCTGCTCTCATAAACTATGGAATGCAGACCACTTATTACCCATACAAATAGAAATATAGGTCCACAATTTCTTTTTTTTTTTAATGCAGCCAATCATTCTGTTATAGGAATAAGTACACAGTCAATATATCACTAAAGATATAAACTGTTGCTTACACTTTGGATAGAGATTTTCCAGTAATTGCACGTCTCTCCTTATTGAACCATACACTCTATTGTAGTTTTTTACTTATGGAAATGTATAATAAGAAAGTATCACCAGGCTTATTATCTGGCAAAATATATTATATACATCTCTTATCCTCTTTTAGACAGAAAAGAAGGGTTTTTTTTTTATTTTTTTATTATTCTAGAGAAGGAAAAAGCATCTGACTGAAATAAATGACTACTAGGTCACAAAGTAGATCAACATTTTTCTTTAATAAATAAAGGAAATGGATTAAGAAACAAATCTAAGTATCAGTAGCACATAATCCCAGGATTATGTGCAGAATTTGTCTTGCAAAGATAGCATTTTAATTAAAGATATGTAAACAGTATATTAACTACAATAATTTTCTAGTCTGTGTGTGTGTGCATTCATCTGATATCCACACTTGGTTTGTCCAATCTGGTGACTTCCTCATTAAAATTAGGTAATTACAGCTTTGATGTCCTCTAACCATAAAAGTGAACAAAGTAGCAGGAGCAGCATGCTACCACAGCTTGAAACTTGTTGTGCTTTAGTGGTTCAGCTAGGTCGAAGTGACATTTCAGTGGCATAAATTTCTAACTTTTTTTTAGCCGAAATCCATCTCTATTTGTACATTTTAAAACTTTATATCACATTTTTCATTTATCAGATATTACGGGATGCTCTGCAGATAAATTGTCCAACGGAGCTGATAGTGTTTACCCTGGTAAGTTTAAATGTTTAATCAGATGTCTTTATGCCTTTATGGTGAGTGGTCTGTTATATTGGAAAATAAGACAGCAAAAAGCAGATTTTTAAAAGAAAAATGTAGTTGACTTTTTTCCCTTTAGAAGAAAACGGAATCAAAAACCCAAACAGATTTCTCCCTAGTGATTATCATGTGTCATGGAGACAACAGTCTACCCGAGATACAGCCTAAATATCTGTGACTATGAATCTGAGGATTTTTCAATCAGGTTATTTGACACCATAGTAAATCAAGATAATAAGCTGTAGGTGCACAGAAATTAAAAAACAAATTCTTTATGAAAAGAGTGGAGATTTCATGTAGGCTTTTGTGCCCTTGTAGTCCCAGAAAATAATATGTTGGCATTGCTCGCATCAGACGCCAGGACCCCAGGATTATTCCGGATTTGTGCTGCTTGGAGAATTTTGTAGCTTGTAATAGTGATCATCAATGGCCAACTGACTGTTGTTTACTTTCATTTTTGCTTCACTTGGTAAAATCGGTATAGTATTGAAATAAGCGTATGTACATATGTATATTTGTGTGTGTTCCTAGAGGAGTTTTGTGACATGGGATTACTTTATCATTGGAGATTTGTTGTTTTTCCTTAAGCTACGCAGTATAAACTAATATTATTTAATACTTTTTAATTCTGTAGATAACTCTCCATTATTTCTTAGGGTCAAGATATGTGAAGCACAGATAGTATTTGTGTTAATAACATTGTTTCCGGTTACACTTGTAATTAAAGTAGTGTCTGAAAATGTTTACAATTTTTTTTTTTCCCCTGGAGTTTCTGTTTATGAAGATTCTAAAAGGAAGCCTTATTTTATAGAGATTTAATTATAATGTGTATGCATATTCACACTATCTGTCTAAACATATTCATACAAAAAATCCACTGAGATATACAGCATTATCTTTTTTATCAGGGCATCCTTTTACAACACAAGGAGGTGCTACTAGCACAAATGCAAAATAGATGAGATAATGCATGGTTATAAGTTTATCTCTCTCCCTTACACATAAAAACAATGTATCCAGCAACAAAAAACAACACACTAGAAATAATTTTTAATTTTTCATTTATATTTACATTTTAAAGCATGATGCAGGCAGAAAAGAGGAAAGGAAGAGCTAATAAATAACCTCGAGAAAGACTGAACTAATGCCTTGTCCCTTGATAAAATTTTAGCATGTCAAATTAATGGATATATTCTGAAGTCTTGTATTCCAAAATGGATATAGGATCCTGGGACACAAGGAATTTTGTAAGTACCTAGGAAGGACAAAGCCTACACTGTTAAGAGGGAAGAAACACTGACATTAATTTTCAAAATAATTAAAATCATGTTCATTTCTGAATTTAGATATCTGAGGGAATGATGTATGTTACAACCTTTGCTAATTCAGGATCTCTCATTCAGAATCCTCATCTAAGATCGAAATCTTCAAATCCTTGTTAGAAGGGGTGATCAGGGTTCACATTCACATTTTTTCCTTTTTTAAAAAATCTAGATAAAGACAGACTATTTTCCTTTTATCTAAATTTCTTTTGTCTCCCTGTCTGTGATTAGGAAGAAGAACAGCTAATTCAAAGGCATTTCTTTCAGGAGAAGATGGTAGAGAGTCCACAGAAAATTTTCTCATGAAATTATCAAAATCCTCAAAGACAGAAGGGAAAGTATAGATCAGCTTAAGCACTCACCCCATTGCTAAATCCACCTTCTCTGGCACTGTTTTTAATCTTCATGTAACAGTCAGGAGTATTTTATGATTCTAATACACAAACTTCACAAATAAAGAGGATGCAACTAAGAGAGGAATAAACAAAAGAGAGCATAGTATCTTTCCTTCCCTTTTTTCTGTAGAAGAAAGTGAGAGCAAAATTAAACAAACAGCAGTAGGAATTACAAGTTATTTTCTCAGCTACAAGACAGATATTCTCTGTAGGCCAGAAAAATGGAAAGAAATGCCCAATCAGGCACAAAACTAGCCACTACATTTAGAGTCAAGTATAAACAGTAATGAATTCAGGTATTTTATGTTGTCTCATTACTTCAAATCTATGCTTCTAGGTAAACATATTTGACTCTAAATAACACAAAAGTAATTCATTTTGTCTCTTAAATAGTAAAAATCAAAAGAATATTAGAACATCATTACTTTTGAAGGAGCCTAGTTTATGCAAGTTTCCTAATGCAAATCACAGAATTAAGCAAGATAAATCCTCCAAACTGCTAAATACATAAACATACACAAAGTGTTAAATCTTTTCTTCTCGCTTAAGAATTTTTCTTTTTCTTTCTTATTTGTCTATAAAAAGATACCTAAAAATCAAATACATCACTTTTAAATCACTTAATGTCTCTACAAATAAAGAAGATGCAAATCTAAAACAAAAGAGAACAGAAAAAATAAAAGGCTGAGATCTCCACTGAAAAGCAAAGGAATACTGTCTACTGGGAAAAATAGGAAAATAAGAAGATGTAAGCAGTGTGAATGTATATTTAAAACTACTGTTTTATTATATTGCCTTTTCTATCCCCGTGGTTTTAATCTCCTTTTAATTAACTCTCACTTTTGGACCTAAGAATATGGACCTTTTAATTTTTGTATTTAATATTTTTGTCCATTTTCTTTACATAAGAGATATGCACATCCCAAATTTTCAGAGAGAAATAGCTGTTGAAGCAAATTTCCCACTAACAGGCCAATAAATAATAAATTTTGAGTACCAAATAAATCTTATAGACATGGTAGGACTTAGTATGTTCTGCACTTATACTCAGGTACATTAACAGCCTAACTAGCATGAGGAGTATTTTCAGTTGATATCTGAAAATCATGATACTGAGTCATGTAAACTCTGGTCTACTTTCAAAGAAAGTATAAAAACTTGGGCTTTTCATTTGGTAAAAGATAGTAAATTATTTATAAAACAATGTGGGGGGGGAAAGGAGGTTCATTGAATAAGTATAAATTGTTGTATTCTTATAACTGTTACTCATCATTGGTACTGAACAGACACTTGAAACCTGTCTTCGTGGAGCTGGATCCTGTTAGAACAGAGAATCACAGAACAAAAAGACCATGCCTAGTTCTAGCCTAGGTCTTAAATCCTAAATAACTCTCTATATAATTCTTCTTGAGGCTTCCTATCCTTAAAGCATTACTGATAAGGATTTCCTTGATCAGAAAGTTTACAAAGCAGACAATATAATTCTTCTTTGTTTTTTTCCACATTCTTCATTAAAGACAATGCTGAAATTATGAGAATCAAATGAATAATTCATCACAACAGTCACTAAACTATTACTGATAAAATTCCATTTTGCCTAACAATATTTGTTGTTTGATAAATCTCATTGGGGTAATCTGGTCAAAATACCAACCAATTACAATTGCTAACTTACCTTCAGTACAGCACAAAAAGGTAATTCTTTTGAATGCTGACAGTTTCACAGGTATAGTTAAGGTTAATGTAAAATCATAGACAGAAAATTAATTTCATAATGAAGTATCCTATGAAAGAGAAACCAGTATAGAATATAGCACATAATAGATTACAACATTAACCTACTGAAGGGACATCCAAAGACTTGCTGAGTACCTAGGAGTAACATCCTAGTTGTTCATTTTCACTACCTCCCTCAGTGCATGACCTTGCGCTACTCCAGTGATTAATTCTGAATAAACATTAACCTGTAAGTAAGTATCTGGTGAATTGGACATTAGTCAGAATGATCTCTAATAGACGTGTAAGCTGCACTAACTTCATTTTAAGGTTTACCACAGTCAGGGATAAGTTGATTTTAAAAACATTTAATTTAAAACCAATTTACTTATTAACTGAATTACCCACAAATTTGATGAACAGAAGGATTTTGTTTGAACAGCAGGTGCGTGCAAAAAGATTGTAACAGATCTGATTGTTTTTCTCATGGTAAATTTTAAGCTGTCGAAGCCCTCCGAAATGCAAGTGCCGTAGTGACTCCAGTGATCTCAATAAGAGAATTCTCAGTAGGTTTGTTGGTGTCAGTTACCATGAAGGTTAGACAAACCCTTATGACTAATCACTTACCTGGGAAAAAGGTTGTACATCTTCAGCTCACTCAGACAGGAGAGGAGACAGGAAATTTCTTTTATGATCAACAACTTGCAGTATCCAGACTTGGTCGGTTGGTTTGTTGGTTTCTTGGCACAGTGCTAAACAGAATGAGGTCTTTCCTGGTAAGAGATTCTTGTTTCTGTAATTCAAGTAATACAATCTAGTAAATATATGCTGCAGAGATTCCTTCAAAGAGTTTCTTACTTGAGAATTCTTTGCCCATATTTAGCTCAGTGCAAGCTTTGGGAGTGGAGAGAGAAAATTGGAATTCCTCCTTAGAGTAAGTTTTACTAATAGAGGTGAGCCTTCTGGATGTAAAAGGATTGATTTTTTATGAAGGGGTTTGACATCTGGAATTTCTTTTTCTGTTCTGGGTTTTCTTTTTCTTGTTTGATTGGTTGGTTGTTTTTTGTTGAGTTTTTTGTTGGTTTGCTTGGTTTGGTCTGGTATGATTCTTTTACATTTTTCAGAATGGGCGAACTTCATCGATATCCATATATATTTCACATGTGCTCACGTGATTATTCTAACATGTCATCAAGACATCTGAATGTACTTATAAGGGAAAGTAGAGAAGCCACACTGAGGAGCACCTTTTTATAATACATGTATTGAACCAACAAGAATTACTTTGAACATGTACTACACTGACAGAGGCCTCTATATATATTCAGAAAATAATGTCTGTTCATTACTTCTCTTCCAGCATTCAAGGCACCACAATTGTTCTCAGACTTGTAGCTTGGAATGAAATCGATACATTTCAAGGGTGAGTACATTTTGGATTTGAATTACCTAAATTAATGGACTGAAGGAGGCTTATACATCAGTTCTGAAATCATGTTCATCTTTTTTGTGGTCATTTATTCTCATAACAATCTTTTTGGCAACAACGTCCCAAACTCACTTTTTTGTTCTTATTCAAAAGGTAATTTAGCTAATGAATCATAACAGATTGACATGAAATTCATACTATATATGTTCCATGACCAAATGTGTTTTCTCTCTGGTCTATTATGCATGAAAAATTGTAGACAATTAAACTATCCTAAATCCCCTCAAAATGTTTTTTCTAAAAAATAATTTTCATTGTGTAAATAAAGCAATGTACACTGCTACAGTACATTGCATATAACCAATAGCCACACTGTTCTTTCCACCTAAATAGAGATGACAAGTGAATTCATTGAAGAATTGTTCACATAGACCAAAGAAAGTGAGATGCTAAAAGAACAGGTAAATTTTTTAAAAATTCTGTTTGTGTTCCAATAAAAAAATGTTTCTTATTTACCTATATTTACTTACGGCTATGGCGTGCATTTTCTTTTCCTTGTTACCAAAGTGAACTGCTTCATTCTGCAAGTTAAAAATTGATATGTACCTCTTAATAATATAAATGTATTAATATTTTATTGCTGACCTAAACTAGACCTTTTATTCATACACAGAAAAGAGGTATGATTCACTCATTTATCACTAATAATATAATTAATAAGCTTCATATCTAGCAATAGCCATGTAATTATATTTTTTAAGCCATTAAAATGATAAATTTAGATACAATGGGCTGATATTAATGATGATAATGAGCTGGCATTTCCTGAGATGTTGTGCATATATTACTACTTGAGCTAATTGTTTGTAAGAATTTACTAAAGAAGGAAAGAAAAACCTAGCTGAACATATTCATTTTATTTTACAAAATATTCATTGTTTATGTTTATCTCCAACATTTATATAGAAGATAAATACCTTCCAAAAGGCACAAATAATATCTCAGAGAAAAATTTGAAACCAGTTGCTCCTTTAGTTATTAATTTGCATGCAGTTACAGATAACTTGGAAGGAAAGCATGGGTTTATACTATTTTATAACTTAAAAATCATGACTAAGAGCTCTACTTGCTCAGAACCACAGAGAAAAAAAAATGCAATTAAAACTAATGTAACTCCTAGCAGCCAGGAAGGAAGACTAAATCAAAATAATTTCTTAAAATTAGGAAAAAACAATTGCTCAAATTATCTCCAGAATTTGTATTTCTTCTGTGTTAGACATGAGTGTTAAGATTAGGATTTACTGTTTGAAACCTTAATCGGGCTTTTTTTTTTTTTTTTTTAATGGAGAGTTGTTTTGTTTGATTTTTTCTTTTCACAGAGACAAAGGAGCGATTACTGACACATGCCATTTAGTAGAAAACTGTTAACTATCAAATACATGAACTCTGGGAACTGTTTATCAATGTCTGCCTAATCCTTATGATTTTAAACAATTCCCTACCTTTTAGGCTGTAGAAACCTACTACAGGGTAAACATGACACCAAAGGTCTCTGAAGAAAGGCAGAGTTTTGGACCACAAAATATTTTTTTTACATTTTTAATGGCTAATCTGTAGCAGAAGAAATCTGTATGTTGGGAGCTTACACACAGGATTCTATACCCCTATGGTATATAAATTTTATGCAGCTAGCTTTGACTTGAGAATTTCACCCAGAAAGGGGAATTTCAGTGCAGGATCTACAAATCAACCTGTAGAAACACCAACAAATGAGAAGAAGTGTAAAAAACTAGTTAAGACCATTTAGGCCACGTTATTCAGTGTTCATGTCTTGAAAGAAACTGTAAGAAGCAAATTGCATTTATTTTTTTTCTTTCTTTTTGGATGTGGGATATGATTTCTCATGCTTGAGTTCCATAATCCTTGGTGATTATGAATATGTTGTACTAGCTTTTGTAACAAGCCAGCATTTGCACCAATTAGTTCTACTAGAATAGAATTCTATTTATGGGTGCACTCAAAGCAGCTATACCGCTTTGATTTTCTGTACCTTAAATGTAGCATAAACACTCTTAAAATCACATCAGAGCAACATTCTCTGAATTAGTTGTAAACTCCCCCTTTCAGCTGTGTTAGTCTTTGCTAGAGATCATAAGGAGAAATTATACTTCTGAATGGGAGAAGACTTGACAATACATATTAAAGTATAAGACCTTTAGCAGATGGTATTTCTTAAAAGAATTGTGGAATATTTTGACACGAATCATTTCAGAAGGGAAAAAACAGAAATAGCATGGGTATTTTACTCTAAAAATTTTCTCCACCTGTCTCACATAAAGTTACTTCAAAGGTCTCTGCTGTACAGTCAATTAAATAGAATTTATTTAGTCAACTAAATGTAAACAAAAGGGGCTTTCTACATATTCTCCTAATTTAATTGACAACAAATATATCTTTATTCAAATACACCTAAATAATTACACCATAGGATTATTTTTATACTAAGTGAAGAATTTTAGTTGCCTTAGCCTAACTTTCAGGCATGCTGACTTCTAGAACAGAATCTGGAATTCACTTAGACCCTGAGTCACAGGGCTTCAGGTTGGAACATATTTTTTGCTTCCAAGAGCCTTGCACCCTTTTCTGAACACTGGCAAGGCTTCCAGAAAGAGTCCTTCAATACGGATCCTTACTCCAAACAGTCACCTCATGATTATGATAATGTAAATTGTTGCAGAGACTACCACTTTTTCTCTTCTGATACCCCAGGCATGTAGAAATAAGATATGCTATTATATAGACTTTTCTAATATCAGGGACGTCAACTTTATTTTTTAGAGGGTATGACCATCTTAAGTATTTTGCATGGTCTTTAAGTGTTTCTGGTATCAAGTTTTCAAGATAACTGATCTCAGGAAGAGCAGAGACTGAACAACTGAGGAATTTTCATTCAGAATTTTTGGACTTAGGCATCTCTACAGGGAATTGCATTAAGGATACTAAGACTTTTTTTCCATCTAGCTCCTACTGTCTTTTTATTTACAGCTAATTAAATAGTTTTCAGCTTGTAGCTGCTACCAAAGAAGTAAAAATGTAATTATGAAAACACTTTCCAAATAAGAAACTTCCTTTTATTTTGGGGAGCTCTGGTTAAGGAAGAGCTCTAAAATATCTAATACCTAAAATATTCAGGAGTTGGATTCTGTGATCCTTATGTGTCCTTTCAAACTCAGGATGTTCTATGATTCTATTGTATTTATCTATGATTTATTAATCTATTTATCTATCATCTACTTATCTTTCAGTATCATCTCATTAATTCATTGGAAGAGAGTTACAGTGATTTTATTTAGGTCAGAAATATGTAGGAAGGAATAAATTATGCTGTTTCCCGTAATTCATAGTTTACTACTGCTAGATCTTGTTTTAAAAATCAGAATATCCTAACCATACTTGGTTAATCAGGAAAGAATTTCAGAGTGAGAGAGGGATACATTTTTCATATATCCAGACTTGGCAGCAATTCATATCTTCGCTGAGATGCTCAAGCAGTCCTGGCATGAGCACCAGTTTTGACTGCTTATTATACAATTGTTCAGATTTTCTTCAGAAGCTGTACTTACAGGTAGTAATGCCTATGAAATGCTCTGAACAGAAATATATTAACAAGTCATCATGAAAATCCAACAGTTGGAGTGACACTCCAATTGCCTTAGTTGCATGACATTCTTTTACCTAGAGCAGAAACACTTTCCTACACAATCAGTAGCAAAACTTTATACTGAAAAATGTGCGGGAAATGAAGAAAACACATCACTAACTTTCCTATACAGAAAAGTACTCGAATCTAAAATTCTTAAGAAAAAAAAAAGCATTCATTTTTTATCTGTATGATTAGTATACATTTTAAAGTAATTATCTTACTTTATACCTTTGTAAGACATGACAGAATGAATATTAGTAAAATTGTGGCCATGGAAACAGATTGCACATTATTACACAGCTGGAATATAAACATACTCCAGGCAAGCAAGTATTGTTTTTTCTCGAAATCAGGTTTTCACTTGCAAAAAAAATGGGTGTGTTGTTTGTTTGTTTGTTTGTTTTGAGGGAGTAAGTGAAAAATATGCAAGTAAAATTGCGAGGTAGCGAAAAGTGGAGATTCTCATAAAATAATTCAACATAATAGTGTATCTGAAATCTAGGGTTTGGTGTTGCTAATACAAACCAGTGGCATTTAACACCTTAAATAATGAAAATATTAAACTATTTGATGACAGTGAAGCAGCAGTAATAACACAAAGAGCTGAAAATGAGACAGAAAAAATATCTTTATCAGACACAATAATTCAATGCATTGTTCTGCTACCAATGAGCAAACCTCAGGGGTGTAACTATTTGCCTGCAGCTAGGGAATATTCAGTAGTTGTAAGTCCCAGTGTCTCTTTTAACATAAGTGACAAAATAAATAAACTGAGGGCAGAACATGGGACACCCGCAAACAACCAAACAGAAACTTTATATGAATTTAATTAAGAGATTTAGCATTGCTAGCTTGCCCTCCAATAAAGAAAATTTGACTGAAAATTTATTTCACTGAATCCTAAAGCATTACATGTTCTAATTAAAGCTATAAATACTGTGCAAATGTCATGTATCTTTTTCATAAAGTATTTTGCTATAATTTTTACAGAATTTCTCAGTAGTGTTATCACTCTACTTTCTGCAAGCAGCAAATCTGCTACTCCAACCCTCTGTAATTTTTAGACTCACCCCCAGAAAAAAAAAAAAAAAAAAAGAAACAAAAATTAAGGGAAGGAAAAAAAAAAAAAGTAGAGAATTTATCTTGTCTGGAAGTTTGGAAGTAGCCACATATTGAAATCTTTCCCAAACAAAATTCTCTGCCAGAAACAAACATAATATTATGTGACTACAGTACCTCAATAAGGTCTCAGGAAAGAAGGACTCCATTGATTTTAAGAAAGGATAGAAATTTCTGTGGAGTAAAGCATTTACTGTTACATCCTTACATATTTACTGGGCAGCTGAGTAGAATCTTCCCCAGTGTCCACTAGATTCAATGCCAGCTGGCTCTAAGAGGGAATGCTGCTCTCCAGGATTGAGCCCATGAGTAAAGGTGGTAGCACCTCTGGGATAATGTATTTAAGAAGGGGGAAGTGCTGCTCTGTAACAGCAGCTGGGGACAGGAATGAAAACGTTTCTCTCAACAGCTCTGCAGACACCAGTGAAGAAAGAATGGGAGGATGTGCTCCAGGCACCAGAGCAGAGATTCTCCTGCAGTCTAAAAAACCAAAATTAAAAATGTCTGCGTCCTGGGGCAAACAGTGCAATATGGATTCTGTGGATATCAAATGCAGAAGGTAGAGGAGGATGAGAAGATGTGACATGACTGGAGGTTCATGAGTTGAGTTCCCAAAAAAGGAACAAAGGAGTTACCATGGCACACAGGTAATTTTGAACATTTCATTTTTTAAACTAAATAATTATTTAACATAAAGTGTATAACCTTTTCAGATATCAAAAACTAATACTTTCATAATTTTATACCAATGCTAATTATTAGGGCTGCAGAGATTTTCTTTGATCTGATTTTAATTCAGCAAAAGGACATGGAAAGCACATGTATTTATGAGATCTCATTGTCTACTAGCATGCTTTTAGGGTAAGGTAGCAGGAGCTATTAAACCAAGGCAGGCAGGCCAAGAACCAAAGATTTACTTACATGTGCACATACATGAGCTATGATGTCACAATGAGCATGATTTAGTTGTTTACAAATAGATATCTAACATTATTTGAGATACAGTAGATCATCAGAGATATCTCATGTTGTTTGTAGTATTTCACAACCTTCAGGAGACCTGTAGCCTGTTAGAAGGACAACTAGAGAGCAGATAAGACAACCAAGGGGAACTCACATGCCACTAGTTACTATATTTATATAACCACATTAAGCCCAACGTGTCAGCTCTATTTCAGTGAAATCAATATTCTGATAACTTCTCTAGATTTTAAACAATAGCTATCAGATAGGACTCCTGAAGGTTTAGAAGGATGTCCCTGACTCTGTGAGTCAGAAAAGATTTTCGCAGGAAGCAGGTAAGGAAACTACAGACTTATCAGAAGTCTAATCTAGGTAGCAGCAGGGCTGACCAGGGAAAGCCTTTAGATATTTACATCAAGAACCACTATTTTTTTAAAATTTATTATTCAGTTCATATTTACACCAATACTTTCCATATAGAATAATTTGCCTTTCCAGAGCTGGTAAGCTTGTGCTAAGAAAAGTACTCTGTAGGGGGTTTAGTTATTTTTGTAGCTAAGCCGTAGGACTATTTGAAGTTTTGCCATAAAAATTCTGCACAGGTACTGGAAAAGGAAAAAGGAAAGTTCATGTCACATCTATAAAACCAACCAACAAAAAACTTATCAAATTATATTCAAATTACTAGATACAATCTATTGAAAAGCACCCCCAAGAAATGTCCTAAACAGAGATAAAATTACATTGATATAATATTATTAAAGCCACTACTTGTATTTCAACATTCAATTGAATTAGATCCAGAAATGAAGAGTTAAATTTTACATATTATGTAGCTGTGTTTAATAGTTGTCTTTTAGTCTTTAGGGATGTGTTTTCTTAAGGTATATACAAACTGAAAATTGATCTGTCTGGTAACAGCATTGCAGGAATTAATTCTCACCTTTGTTTACAAGAATTTTCAGAAGCAAATTCTCTGCTGGCCTAGCTTCATTTGAAGTCAATGAAATAACGTCAGGAGAGAATGTGGCAGTCGTTCCAAGTGTATTTTGTGATTATTTTAACAATCATTATCTATTTTATTTTAAATATATTGTTGCGTGTCCTGGTTTGGCTTTTTTAAGCAACATTTTCCCTTAAATACATAATTTTCTATATCATCTTTCTCCATACCAACATAATATACTTCAAAGAATGGTTAATTTTTCCTGGCTAATTCATACAGTCTTGCAGGCCACCTTTAGTATGTTAGACTTAGAGTTAGTATATTTATTTTTCCACTGTAATTACATCCTGCCTAATTTCTGTTACTCTTTACACATATAATGCCCACATTTTCAAAATAACTTAAAATACAGAATTTTCATCCAGCTACACTGAGGGTGATTCTTCATTAGCATATGCAATGATGTTAAGTGGTGCACCTATGTCTCTTAGAAGTTTTTAGAAAAGTAATTCCCCTGGCTGCTTTTCTAGCATGAGAGTGTGTGTGTACGTTGGCTGTTTTTCTCTAACTACAGTACAATGTGATATGAGCTTTGAAGTGTCATCTCATTACAGGTTAATAGTATTGAGTGTTGGCTCCAAACACCACTTAGTGATTATGATCCAAGCTGTATACTATATAAATAGCTAATTGTTTAACCTGACATTTCTCATCTATATGAAGGAAATGGATAAGAAATCTGACCTTTATTTGAATAATAATTTCATTTAAATTTCCCAAACTAATCATCATCATGTCATACTATTTACTTTTGTTATGTACTTACATGTGGCAGCAACAATGTGAATAACAATATTTGTTATTTTCTAATTATATTTCAGTCCACAAGATAAAAAACTAAAAATATCTAATAAGGCTTGTAAATCATCAGCTATTCTAAAACTAATGACACTTCTCTGCAGTCCATTCCAGGAATCATATTTGATCTCAATGGTCATTATCTATACTCATCTTATGTTTAAGGCAATTAGGGCTTTTAAGCCAACAGATACAGCAGTTTGTGGAACAGTTCCCAGGCTCTGCTTTGCATTCTTCTAAATCTTCTGGGAACTTTGTCCAAGATCACTATCAAACTTGTGGGAGGTCTCAAAGAAATATCAAAGCTCCTGCTGCTGACAGAGAAGTATTACCTTGGGGTGCTATGACTGCCAGCCTCTGGCAGCTTCCAACAATCTCTGTGAGCTGTCCTTGACAAAAGGGGTCTGCTGGTGAGAAATGGTCTGGCATCCTTGCAGGTGTAAGGGACGGAGCCGTATCAGAGCTGGTCTTGAGCATGGCTCATGGAAGCACCTAACAGATGTAGCCTTCTGTGTTGAAAGGGGTCAGGACTCTGCTCAGGACACAGCATAGTTTTACTCAGGGATGGGCGATCAGGCACTGCAGACCAGCCACTGCAGCAGCTATGCCTGTAACATCAGAGGCTTTGACCCAGACCAAGTTTCTGGGGAAGGACACAACTCAGCAGCATTAGAGCTGCAGAGCGTGTCTGTAGCAAGAAGGAATATTTCTTGTCTGCAGGAGATGGGCGTGCTGGTGGACTACTTGTGTTGAGAAATAAAGAAGCTGGAGAGCCGCGGATTGCGTCATCTCTGGTTCTACAGAGATTGACTGGATCTTCTCTAAAACTTTTCAGCCTCAAAAGCCTGAGTTCAGAATCCCGAGAGGAAGGAAAAAGATAAATAGCAGGATCACAGCTCTGGACTCTTCAGAGAAGACTTCAGCCTCTTCAGAGACCTGCTACTAAGAGTTCAATAGCAGATGGTCCTAGAATGAAGAGGGATCTAGGAATGCTGATTTGTTGTATGGGGTTTCTGAGGGGTTTGTTCTTGTGTACGTGTGTGTATAAATTCACCTTCAAGATCAAAGATGTTCAATCGTGATGACTCAGTTATCAAGCAAAGGTGGCAAGAGGCCTGCATGGATGAAAAAAGTCATCCTCAATTCAAATATAACTTACAAAAAGAGATGTGGAAGCAGGAGGAATATAGAGACACTATCTGAGCATGTGGGGATGAGATTTAAAAGGCTAAAGCCCACCTGATATTGAATCTGACAAAGATTGTGATGGGCAGTGTGAAGGGTTTCTACAGTTAAATCAGCAGTAAAAGGAACTTTGGAAAATGTGGGCCCCCAGCTGTATGGGGCAGAGGAGATGGTGCCAGAGGAACTGGAGTCATTGAATATCTTGGCCTGTTCCTCCACCTTGTCCTTACTGCTAAGATTTGCCTTCAGAAGTCTCAGGCCCCTGAGGCCCATGGAGAGGTCTAGAGCAAAGACAGGCGTGCAGAAAAGCTGGACTGGATAATCAGAGGCCCTTCTAACTTCAACCAGTATGCAAGTCTGATTTCAATTTATAAGGCAGTTAATTCCATAAGGGAGACAGTTTCAAATATTTTAGTTATTTACATAATTATGTCCAGGTAAAAGAAAATAGACAATTTTTGGATTGAATTTTTTTTTTTTTCCAGAGGACTCCAGACAGAGATACTGAAATAAAAAAAATAGGAATTATATTCTTTTAACAATTGAATGCTTTTTCAAGTCTTATGTTTTAGTATTCATACATGACTAGCTTCTTGATAGATATCTTTGCTAATAGTTAATCTAATTCTATCTGTCACTTCATGACACCTCACAAAATACTTGATGTAAAATGAAAATACATCTCATTTTTGAAAATGGGTGTTTATCTTTCCAAAAGATTTTCTATTTAAATTAATTGAATAAATGGATTAATCATAGGAAGTCATTTTCTTGCACATATGAAAGAGGAAACTGTTTATTATAGGAAACATTTCCTTGATATGTATTTTTCATCATTAGAAATAATTAAACTTCAAAACAGCTCTGTCAAGTAATTTCTTTCACAAAATATAGTCTCTTTAAGACATAAAAACTTACATTAGAAAGCTTTTCATAAACCTCTTACAAATATTTCATTTATTTAATGTCAACAGTTTTTCTTGATGGGGCTATTTATTCTTTTTAAATAAGTAACAACATTTTTATAAGTCAATGCCTACTAAAGATTTTGACAGGCCATTTTGTGTTATTTGGTAATGACTGTAACTAGATTTACAGAAAAAAAAATACTTACACAGTTGCAATGATCCTTGTGGAAAAATAGTAAAAAAATTCTTTCTGCACTTAAAAATAAAAACTAATTTGTAAAATGTGCAGTCTAAACTTATTCCTTTAACAGACAAACTATATATGTAGTAAGATATTTTTAATGGGGATGAAAAACTATTGGAGGAAAACACTACTGGAGGAGGAAAACACTATTGTCTTAAGTTTCCTAAGGCAAAAAAATATATTTAAGTACTATCAGAAGATTTATTTACAGATACTACTCATTAAGTTTCTTTTTTCTGTGTGGGTTTTGGATTTTTTAATTTCCTGATATTATTAATTTATGTCTTTCTTTGGGGGGGGAGGGAGAATGGAATTAAATTTTACATAATGTAATGTATATTAAAAACGTGGAGAAAGTGCTCTCTGGCCTTATATAAAAACACAGGTAAACAAAGCAGATTTCTTTCCCACTGATTTTATTCTCATGTAGAATCTGCCCATACATCTAAACTTTCTTTCTTGCCACTAGCTTTTAACCACAACCTTAAGGTAACATATATTGAGATTATGTCCTTCAGGGATATAGGAGGGTTTTGAAGTTTTGATGGGCACACATTGACATGTAGATTCAGATAATTTGATTTTTAAATTAAACTCTATTTAGTTAGGTATTTATAAAAATTAAAATTGGGAATTAAAAATTAATTTCATGATGATTAATTTTACTTTTAAAGAAAGGCTAGAAATACAAAGCATTGGATATTAAATCTTCATGCTATCTTCAGCCCTGATTCAGTTGAAAACCAGACTATAGGTCTGACACAAATATAAGACTGTATCCTAATACATATCTACCCTGAGAGAGCCTGAATTGCATTATTTGGCAAGCACTGATGTTGCTGCCTTTGAACATTCTGAGAGGCATTAGTCTCTTACTGAAGAATCGTACAATTTGAGGTCTTGCTCTCAATCACCTTCTGCAGTGGCCTTATTTAACTTATTATTACCAATCATCTACCTGGTGTTATCAACTACAAATAAGAATGCCTAGATACTACCATTTATATTTTTTATCTCTGAAGCATGAGAGAAAAGCACAAAACTCATTTTATTAGGCAGATCTAGTCGTCTAAATAACTTCGGGAACACAAATTATTCTTTCCAAAGTCACTTGGAATTTGTACTCGCAACACTGCCTCCATATTTACCTTTGCAAACAATGGAGGGAAAAAAGAGAAACAACAAACCCAGTCAAATCCAGACTGGTCATTTTAGGCATCAGTTTTCATCACTTTTAAAGAGGATCTACCATCCCCTAAATGAAGACTTTAGGGTAGAAAAGCATGCTTGCTTTAGCCTGACAGGATAACCAGCAATTGTTTTAAGTGCAGTGGCCACCATCAGAAATTCACATGCTTAACTCGTTCCAAATGTCTGAATTATATAGCACAGAAGTAAAGGCAGAATTGCCCCCGAAGGATGCCACTTTATGTTTCTGCCTTTTAGTTGCAGCAAAAGTGATTCATAGTTTAAATTAAGAACTTCTAGAACCCTGCAGGCTGAAGCTACCTCATTGGCTTCTGTGATTCTCAGAAGCAATTTTTCTTTCTCAGTCAGTGCTATAAAATCCATGGCAGACTTAAGTTTTCACAGAGGACTGGGAGAACAAAAGCTAAGTTGGGACAGCTTTGAGAATTAAATCTGAGAGTAGGGGGGACAAATGTTGCTATACTTTCTTTTGCGAGCTATGCAGAAATATTCAAGATTATTTGCATCTTTTTCTCCCTGTTGATTGTTTAATGTATTCATTCCTACTACTCCTCTGCTTCCTGTATTCTACCCACAATAAAGATAATGTGTTCACTTACCTTATTGGCAAGACAGTGCATATGAAGACTGATGTGTTACATAAATACTCCAACGGTATCATTGGAGAGCAATGGAAAATTTATCTTTAAGTCCCTTGCTTTGTTATTGTCTCCAAAAGAAGGAACTATAATTAGAGCTGTTGAGCTGTATAGGAACTTTGTAACATTATTTGCAAAATTTGGATTGAGGCAACATCATAAATACATTCAGAGTGAAGAAAAAGTTGCAATACACTGGAAAAACCTGCCTCTTTCCACATGCCCTTCCCAGATTTGTTTTTGTCACTTCTCCGTTACCATGCAGAGCTTCTCTTCTCAACTTCAGTTTACACAAATGATCATCATATGCTTTAACAGAAATGGAGTGAAGTTAAATGAGGCCTTTTTTGGTTAATTTTGCTGAGCAGATCATCAGACATTAATTTCAAAAAACCTATTTCCAACCACCTATTCAAAAACATATACTCAGAAAAAAAATGACAATAAAAAGAGAAATTTTATTATTAATTAATAATAAAATATATATATAATATATANTAATTTATTTTATTAATTATTTTTCAAATACTCCTTGCATTTGTCATATGCTTTTGAAATTTTTGGATGGAACTGAAATCTGCTTTTAAACATTTTTGCACAGATTTTTTTCTCTCAAGTATAGTTTTATTTTAAGAAAGGTAAATGGAGGTAAAGATGCAGAAACTGAGACTTGTGGTGAAGGGAACAAGGATGTAATCCTAACACATATTTCTCAGCACAACCAGTTCATAGTGAGCTTGTATCTTGTTGTCTTTTCTGCATACTTACCCTTCATTATCTCCTGATTCAGTATTTTTTCCTAAACAATCCATCTCATATCATAGCTTTCTGCTACTTTTAGTGACTTCCCATTTATTTCTGTCTTCTAATGTGACATAAAAGAAATTTTTACATATCTTTGCTTTCAAGTGCACAATCCTCCTTTTCTTTCTCTTAGTATCCTATGATCTTTTAATTTCACAAAAGGTTTCTCTTTTTCTCTTTCCCTTGTACAAGCAAATTCCAATGTAGAATCTTGCTTCATATAGTGCTATTTTGAAATACTACCACCATATCATACACTAAACTATAATATTTCTAATTGTGTTTTACAGAAGAAGCAGATTCAAAATAAAATTTGCTAATTACTTTCTTTCCACAGTGTGATTTCCACTGCATTGCCACGTAGAAACATTTTAACACTAGACTAACAATAGACACTATGTCAAAAAGGTCATACCAACCAAAGTGAAACTATCTGCCTTTAGTAGAATGGTACTGGCATACTCAAACATTACCATTTTACAATATAATGAAAATTAAGTTAGTACTAAATAGGGTATTTAACAAAGTTGCAAAACAAAGCTGTAAAAACTGTGGGGTACCATAGAACATTTAATTTTTAGCTATCCCACCAAAAGAAAGTAAAAAATACCTTGTTTTCAAACTTATTCAAGACCGGGATCATAATCAATGGTGTTTTGCACCAAGCTCTGACTCTTGGTTTGTGAGCTTATGAGACGGATGATCTTCTTATTATTTAAATTATTTTTTCTGTATCTGTATAAAATAAATGACATTCATTACCTCTCAACAAATTTTCTTGAAACGAAGAAACAAAATTTAAAAAATAGTAGTCAAATTCAAAATAATTGATTTTTTTTCCCCAATGTGTTTATAAACATAGGGCTCAGTAGGATATCATGTAGTATGTGTTTATGAAAAGCACACAAATAGAAATAAGGGACTAAATTGCATTACACTCCCTAGTATCTCCTTTGAAGATATGCATTTGTCCGTAGGGCTTAATCTTCTCCACTGGTAAGGCAAAAAGTCTTGCTTGGTAACAAACTGTGCTTCCCTAAAGTGTATTTGGGAGATTGGAAAAGCCATAATCATGAAAATTCTGAGAACAATTTCATCCTCACTAACAATTATGCATGACTATTTGGGATAAGAATATTGCTGGCATGTTTTCACAGAGGTTCAGACACCAGCTGTCAGCATATGACAATCTCTATACAATAAAATGGGGAGTTTAATGAAGAATTAAAATAATAAAACAGAATTTCTAAATTATACTTGCTAAAACAGAAGTTCCTATACAACACAGAGTTTATTCAGTTGGATATCTGTCTTTTGAGTCTTGTTTTAACCTTTTAAAATGGTCTTAAAACAGTTTTTAGTGCTCCTCATTCAGTAATTAAATATAAAACAGCATATTCTGGGCTGTTCTGTTGACTCGATCTTATCAGACAACAAAGTCCTGTGGTTTGGTAAAACATCAAGGAATTGTGGCACATGATTATCACAGCACTTTTGGGAAGGCAAGCCCTATTCACTGTGCACAACCATTGGCACTGACACAGAAGAGTGAAAGCTGTGTGTAACAGGCTATTTTGTCTTTCACCCATTTCCTATAATATTTTCACTGGTACTGTGCATGGCCTTTTTATCTTGAGTGATTGGACAAGATGCACTGCAACAGAAAGCTTCTCACAAACACAGACACATGCACATAACTCATGGAACGAAGATACATCACCAACAGCAGCAAAAAGCAGGGCTCTTGACGACTGCCAAGGAAATAGGGACACAAATTGCCAAGGACCAGGCAGAACTGGCTGGGAGTTTGCAGCACAGAGCTATACCACAATAACTGTCCATGTCTGTGCTTCAACACCTCGTAGCAGAGGCAGCTTATTCCTTTTTCCTTAATGTCAAGCTTCCTTTCTTATTAGTGTGTTTGCTGAGACTAAATTATTTGAAATAGAGTATATTTGCCTAAAAATGTAAATAAACAATCTATCTTACTGCAGACTGGCAATTTGCAGGGAGTTAGGGGAAGAACCCATTTCTAACGTGTGATACTCATTAGGAACATTTAAATGCCTCTTTGTATTTATAGATTGCAAGAGAATTTATGTTCGTTTCCCTAATTCCTTCCACCTCAGGATATTAAAGCTCCTCACAAAATTGTATAAAGCCTCACTGCTCTATTTATGGTAAGTAAATATAATTACCCTCTTGTTTCTGATAGGGAAATTGGAACTTTGCGAAGACTGACTTGAACTAATGTAGTGGTGGTGAAATTCTAGGTTATATCATACTTTTCTAACTCTTTAAAGTTCTATCCCTGTAATTTGTTGAATATTTAACGTTGAAATTTCAATCAGGAATACTGAATTTGATATAAAGATGTATAGCTGATATAAATTCTAAGTATTTAAAATGTTCAGAAAGTAAATATAGAAAAAACCATAAAGACTTGCAAGAACAGTATTAGTTCATAATTACTGACAGATAATAATTTACCAAAACAGGACTGGAAATCTAGTGAGGGTGGTTTAAATTTCAAAATTTAATAAACTGGATGTCTCCAATTTGAAATAAGTAACTTGAGGCATCTTGAAGAGCCTGCTTTTTGAAAAGATGTTGATTTCTTCTGTGTCCTTAGGGGTATGAGATACTCCAACACTGAGGCACCCTTAATTCCTAGATTTTGGGGTGGTTTTTTAATCTCTAATATCATTGGAGCAAATAATTCCTGTTTCATATGATGTTTACACAGGGCCTATTTCAGTGGAACAACTGTAGTGTAATAAGTAATATCTCATAAAAATTTTGCCATTATACAATATATCAGCTTCTTTAAAATAATAAATTCTTTAAAACTACCTGGTACTTACTTTTATACTAATAATCAAAATCATGTTAAAACAATTAACAGAGCAATAATAAATATAATTAGTATGTTGTATCTTAAAATTGTCATATTAATACACAGTAACATTTTTAATTCCAAGTTCTAATAATAATATTTATAATCAGAAGCTTCTGGCAAAAAGAAAGCATAATGCTTTATTTTGGAGGGCATTTTTTTAATTGGCCAATATAATCTCCTTTTCCAGTAACTTTGTTATTTAAAATTCATATGATTTTTATATCAGGTTTAGCTCCACCAGAGCATGAGCATTTTATAATTCATACAAGAAATATTAATCTGCAAGCAATACCATATTAACACAAGCCTTTGTACTGTGTGAAGACTAAATTATTAATATTAAAACAAAGAAAGAAGAAACAACCGTAATGAGACACAACAAAATGCCATTTTATGATGGCATTGTCTTTCTCGGCACAAAGCATCTTATTGCTTGTTATTTGTTCTGTTTCAAATAGTTTAGCTCATGTTTAAACGGGAAGAAATAATTACTTTTTTTCAACTTTTTTTCTCATTTATATTTAGAACTCTGGCCTTCTGCTGAAAGAGATAACCTTTCCTTCACGAGGTAACATTAAAGTACCATTCTTCCCACTTGGAAGATCTGTATGCTTAGAGATCACTGCCACTGTATATTCACCTGGAATTCAGCTATAAAATCATGCAACACACTTGTTCTCTGGTAAAAGTCATAAAGCAACAAGGTAGTGAACAAATATCAGAGTGACATTGGGTTCAGTAGCAGAGAAAGCAGATGATGAATAAACATTTTTAGCATCTTCCACAGGCAACCCAGTTTTTCATTTATAATTAAAAGTTGCATGGTTGTGAGTTGTGGATGAAGTTGCTATTTAATTGCAAGTATAATTTATGCCTGAGCATGGGCTACTTAGGACTTAGGGATTTAACCTACTTTTTTTTTTTTAATATTTAATTACTTGACGTATTTGACTTCTTCATATTGTGAAGCCATTTGATGTCAAATACATGCTGAATTCTGAAATGCTTTGGTTCATAACTTCATGTGAAAGATCATATAATTTTCAAAGTGAACCCGTTCAACTTCTTTACATCTTTGCTCGCTTATACACTTATATCTATGATATTTAGTAAGCAGTGGTAAATTCTGAACATATTACTTTTTTGCACTACTTACTAAAAGGGATTTATAAAAGTCAGCATTTCACTACAGATTTTGAGTATTCATAATCACTTCAAATCCTTAGTATAGAGTAAAAATATATATTTTCTTGGATAATTGACATGCACACTAACAATTAGCAAAAGTCCAAAAGGCATCTTGAGGTTTTTCATAGGTAAAGAGGAAAGTGGTGAAAATCTCTCTGTACATGGCTCTCAGTGGTGTGTCAGAGCTGTCTTTTAGCATAGGCAGCGAGACTTTTACAATGATCATAAAAGTAACTCATAACTCAACTGCAGTATGCTTTTCATCTTTTTACAGCATGAAGAAGAGTGAGGAAATTCTGTCATTAATCTCTAAAACCATTCACCTTGATTTCAACATTTGCAAGGAATGATGAACGTTACTGTTTCTAAGACATGCTTTAGTAAGCATGGCTTTCCACAGTGGACATGTGCACAGTGTGTCCAGAGGAAGGTGACCAAGATGGTGAAAGGCCTTGAGGGCAAGACTTACACAGAGCAGCTGAGGTCACTTGGCTTATTCAACTTGGATAGGACTAAGATGTGACCCCATCTCAGTCTACAACTTCCTGAAGGCTGGCAGCACAGAGGGAGAAGCTGATCTTTCTGTGCATGGTAGGACACAAGGAAATGGAAGGACGCTACATCAGGAGAAGTCCAGGATGGCCATTGGGAAAAGCTTCTTCACTGAGGGGGTGACTGGATACTGGAACAGGCTCTCCACAGAAGGGTCATGACACCAAGCCTGTCAGAGTCCAAGGAGCATCTGGACAATGAACTTAGTCCTGAGAGGAGCAGGAAGTTGGATTCAATGATCCTTATGGTTCACTTTCAGCTTGAAATATTTTCTGTTCTGAGATATTCTCTGTCCTGGAGCTACTTATTTACTGGACTGTCAGTCAACCACAGTCAGACTAAAAAACAGAAGGCATTTAACCATTATCTGTTATTCACACAGAAATGTAAAACATATCAATGCAGAGTAATGAAAAGTAATTCTTTTAACCAATGAAAGGGTGGTTAAGAAAAAGAATCCCAGTGCACTTCTAGACATCATTTTAAAAAGAGGACAAACTTCTCACCATCAAATAGGAGCACTGCTTTATAATCAAAGGAAATGGTGTACAGCGGAGAGGGTTGAGAAACGACATTTACAAACAGAAAACCTCCATCTCAGAAATATAGCATTTATTTGACTCAAAGAAAAAGAGAAAGAGCACTTGACAAAAATTTAGCTTTTCAAAACTTGTCCTGAGATGCACAGCACAAAATCTTAATTGTTAGGAGCGGGCCTAATAATTTTGCATTCAAAAAAGCTCCAATAGTTTCTGCAAACAAAAGAGAGGTCTGATAAACTTTGGGTGATAACAAGGGATTTGAAAATGCTCAGGGGAGGGCCAGAGCACTGTTAACATATTAATCAAGTTTTCATTTACAGTTTTGTCAGTGAAAATAACTATTCCTATGGCTTGTAATAACTTTGCAATTACACATTCTAGCTGGAGACCACAATTACGTAGCAGTTTGTGAAGTGCCTAGTGAATATTCATAAAGCTGAGAAGTATATGTTGTCCAATGTAAATGTGCTTGCAAGCTTGGGTGAAAGTTCAGAGTGGAAAGAGCCTGTAAGGATACAAAAGCAAAGAAGATGAAGTAAAGCTGTATGCTAACCTAGACTAACTCCACAAAACATAAGATATCTTTTGTTCTGTCCACCTGGACATATTGAAGTCCACCTGGTGCATGGGAGTTTGAAATCCAGAATTAAGAAGTAAAAACGGGAATTTTAAAACATTAGGAGTGAAACAGATTAGGCCATAATCTTCAGTCCTGATTTGTACATGCTGTGAAATGAAAATGTCCCCATGGTGTGGAGGGTCTCAGCATGATTCTCACCAGATTAACAAATAGTGCAAATGGAAATCAGGAATGAAAGTGATCATGAAGTCCCTTGCTTCAGTGAGTTTCAGGCCTGCTTGCAAAACAGTAATAAAACCATGGGTTTATGTCCTTCAGTGGAAGGATCAAATACCAAATCTGAATATTAGTAAATCTCTAAACTGTCTTCCTATTGAAACTTATTACAATTTTAACTTTGTGTGAAACAAATTAATGTTGAGAATGTTTTATTTCTCCTTGAACAAATATCCAACATATGCGGATATCAGTGTACCTGAAAGACAGATGAAGATCCTTTACATAATTTTTTTTGCAAAAGTATGATGTTCAGCAATGTTTTGCTAAAATATCACTGTTCAGAAAGAAAGTTAATTAGTGAAGACAAAAGTAATTTTTCAACTGACTACAGCAAAGTTGCATTTGCTCTATCTGCAGGCTATCAAAACATTCACAAGGACTTCAAGACTGAAGAACACCTGTTTTGACTTGAATGATCTACATAATTTCATATACCAGACTAATTTAATCAACCCCATTATCTGCACACATGTAAGTCATCCATAAAAATATTTTTAACTCTCTCACATCACACTGTGCAAACCTGTGTAACCTGAGCATAATGTATTGTCCTTGAGATGACACTCCTTGCAAAATCTCTTCTGTAGCTATAGTAATTTGCAGGAAGTTACAATCAGTTATTTCTTTTGCAAAGCAGTAATATTGCTTAAAAATGAAGATGATAGTTTACTTCAATTGTAAACTTGTCTTATGTAACAAGAAATAATAATTTTCAGTTTCCAGAGAAGGACACCTTTGATGCACACTAAATATACTGCTGAGACACTTCTACTAGTTCAGACGGCCTTTGCAGTACAAATGCAGATCAGTTGTACTGGAGTTGCAGATTATTAAAGTAACACAGCAGGGTAAAAAGCCAATGCTGACTTGACATGGACTTGCTAAGAGCAGTTCTTAAAGAAATTCTAATAGGTCTCAGACACTGCTATTTAGAATATTTTTTAGAGATCTTCACCTCCACACAGAGTATCACACCTTCTTACTTATATTTTGAATATGTGTTTGCACTGGAAAAGAGATCATCTAAAGGCATAGTCTGGAATCTTCTCTATCTGCAATAAAGATGTAGGATAAAAATATAAAAGATTGTCATTAATTCAGTACCTTTGATGCTGGCCTGTATATTCCCATTTAAAGTGGAAAAGACCTGCGTATGTTTTGAGATCCATGTGATATTTACTAGCACTCTTTAGTGTCAAGCACTCATAAAAAAAGAAAAAAAAGAACAACTTTCCTTTAAAAATAAAGGATTGCAAATGACTTCTTAGTTCATGGAAATGGATGGCTGCAAATGCAGCAGTTTTTGAAACCCGATACAATTCTTTAACCTCATCAGGAACACTCAATGTGTTCCTTACTGTCTAAGAACTAAATTTTAAGCCATTGAATACAGTACCTCTCACTTAAAGTGGTGCTAAAATTTCTATAACGCATAACTACTATTAGATTGACTGTCAATTCTGTGAGTGAACCTCTTTCTCAAACAGGACTTTTCCTTTAACACTGTTATTTTTATTAGCAGAATTCAGGTTTTGCTGATAGAATAGTGTTCAGTGGTTTTAAAATTATTTACCATCTGCACGAGCATATCAGAAAATCAGTTTTGTTTACAGTGTGAAGATTACTGTGAACAATTATGCAATCCAGCAAGTGTTCAGTAGGAAATAGAAGTCACATTTACTTGCAAAGGGTTTACCACAGGAAGTTTGTTCTTCAGTAGCTCTCTGGATTGAATCTAGGTTTAGGACATCCCAAACCTCTAAAGCATTTTGCCTAAGTAGATTTATGTCAGTATAGAGACCATTGGGCCAGTTTCAAGGATCAACCTGACAGAATGAGGATGACCTCCTAAGACAATAAAAATATTTAGAATACACATTTTGTATTAGTGCATACACAGCGTGTTTGGGATTGCTTATATCCACACAACAACAGTCTCTCATCCACATCATATAGCTGCTGATCAAACTGTGTGATGACAATACCTTCAATTTGTCTATTATTGGTTACATCAGTATTTTATGCTGGTGTTTACCAAGAACATTTGCTTTCTTGCAGAGTTTTTGTTGGGTTTTTTCCCCTTTTCCTTTTCTTTTGCTTTTTTGGTTTTTTTCCCTGTATTATGAGTTTTGAGGGTGGTGAATTTTTTTTCTTTTTTTAGTACGATATTCATTAAATGAGATCTGTATGTTGTTTGAACTGTTCTTGCTTTATCCTGTTTTAGAAACACTGCTTCCATGTTTCAGTTACAGCTTTCTCCTGGAGAATGCGTACTCTTTGCTGGGTTAGAAACTGGCTGAGTGGCCGAGCCCAGAGAGGGGTGGTGAATGGAGTTACATCCAGCTGGCAGCTGGTCACAAGTGGTTGAGAGACTGGCAAAAATGATTACTGGCTCAAAACTGAAATGGAAGCTCAAGTATGTGTTCTCTAATAAGGAAAGAAGACTATTTAAATAGTTTTCTATGAGCTGATTTCAAATTACCTTAAGCTATCAAACTTCTAAAGCTGGTATGCAATAACTTCCTTCTAGGCAGAAAATGGTGTTTGGTTGACTCAGTTCTACACATCAGCAAATTTATCACATTTAGCAGGAAAAACAGCTTTACATACAGAAGTATTCCATGCAGTGAATGGGCTATATTCTTTTAGCATCTGACCAAGGAAACATGTAACTAAACATTCTACTACAAGGCAACGTAGACTCAGCACACACTTGGATGCCTCAGGTCTTTCTTCTTATGACTTGTCACTATGCAGTTTTCAAATACCCTGACCTCAGCATTAAAAATGGAACTATGGACTCACTATTTCTTTGCAGTGCAGCAGGATCATCTAATCACTCCTGTTGTGTAAACAAGTGAGAATAGTAAGTTATGTTCTAAAACATTAAAAATACTACAGAAGAAAAACTGCAGTAATGACACTAGCCACCAAGGTCAACGAATTGAAAGAGATCATTCCTTTTTTATTTACATAGATCATTTGAGTGTACCTCTTTTGTCTTTTCAGTCAAAAAAAAAAAAAAATCCTCAATATGATATCTACAGACTGCTTATAAGAGCTTCCAGGACAAAATGACCAGGTCTAAAAAGGCTGCAAAGCCATACAGTTCCATCCTATCAACGAGAAATTAATGTTAAAATTTTCTTAGCTACTTCCTCTGCAAAAGTCACTCTTAGCTCAGAAATCTGCTTCACAGGCCATAACCTCTTCCCTGACATGCAATTTTACTAGGTTCAATGTAGGCCTATGCAGAAAACTGCTCCATAATACAGGTTTTATTTTTTGAGAAAATGTCTGTAGCAAAAGTGAAGAGCACAGTCTCATAGCTTGTACACACATACACACACAAAAGTCAAGTTCTAAATTTCACAATTTGTGTAAGAAAAAAATTCCAAAATAGGGTTTCCAGTCTCCATAATTTATGAATATCTATTTACTGTCTCTTTGGTTCACATCATTTTTTATAACTATTTTTAGGACAACAAGTGAGTAAGTAGTTCTGGTATTTTTTTGTTGTTCCTATGAATACTATTCACATTATGTGAGGCATTCCAATATATGTGACTGCATTTGCAAGTGGAGGGAGCAGGACAGACACATTTGAATACAGAACAAACAGCTGAAATGTGGTCTAAAAATAAAATAGGGACAGATGGGGGCTCCTAAGAAAGAAATCCTGGTAAAACCTCATAGATTTTTGTAGATATTTTTGTCAGAGATTAAATAACTCTTTGCTTTTTAACTTTCAGTGAGTTTATATTACATCTTCATGCTACCAGTATAATATGCACAGTCAACAGAAAAGCTTATTTGCATGTCTTCTTGTTCTGCCCAGCAAATTCCTTAGTACGCAACAATAAAACTCAGATAATGCAGACTTACATGCAGGTAGGTGTCTCTGAAAAGTTTTCACAATTGCAATTTATATATGAAGAGAGATATGTAATAAAATTAATTCAGAGAATTAAAAATAAAGGCAAATTCCTACACTGAATAAAGTCAGAAGTTATCGGGTTAAAACAAAATAATAAGAACTTATTTCTCATAGTAATTAAAGGCCAGCCAAATATTTAAAACATAAATAACTAAAAATTAGCCCCAGAAATTAATATCTCAGCAAAGACATAGTCTCAAAAAAAAAAACCCCAAACAGATAAGGCAAGGAAAAAAAAAAATCCTAAACAGAATGTCAAAAAGAAACATCGGTTCTATAAAATAATTAAGATCTTTCCGCTATGTAAATATTTAAGTGTTCCTATTATGTTGAACATATTTGCACTCCCCTAAAGAAATAAATTTTGTACTTGAAAACCAAAATGACCCTTGCTCAAGCAGTACAATTGATTAAACACATAGATTACTATCAGACTGCACCAAATTAATTTATTTGTAGAATGAAACTATTAGAAACCAGGAGTTACGCTCTCAGCAAGTCTTTGAGTTGTGGACTTCAGTTAAACTTTCAGAATACGTGAAAGCAAATCATTATTCTGATTCTGTTTCTAAGTAATTTTTACAGGGCTGCTTTGTACAGAGGCTAAATGACAGCAGTTAACTGAAGACAGTTTTTAAAAAATATTAATTTTTATATTTGTATTTAATATAGATGCATGATTTGTACTTCTATGTGTGTAGAAAATAATAAAATCAAGGGGAAAACATCAAAGAACAAAGAAAACTTTTGGACAGAAACTAAAATGTCAGCTTCTGAGGAAAAGGGAAAAAAAAAAGAACAGTAGAAGTGAATGAAAATTTGACCAGAGAATCACTTGTAGTATCAAAAATATGTCTATTAAAAATAAATAAATAAATCCACAAAACCAAGAGCAACAAAAATAAGCACACAAAACCAGGAAAAAAAGATAATCCTTTCTTGTCAAAGGTGATAAAACACGGAACACATTTATTTTTGTTATATTCCAGTACCTAAAAATGCCAAATAGGAACTTTGTATCATAGCAGACAGTAACATTTTAACGTATCTGCTGGTGAATATTTATGGTAATTTTAGGAAGACAGTAACGGATTCACCGTTATTTGTAGCTGCAGTGCCAAAATAACAGACCTCTGGCCCAGTCAGTGCCTTTGTCCTTTTTCATCCTACACTCGCACACATAAAAATAACACTGTGAAATAATATGTTCTGTGGTTGACACTTAGTATCTTAATTTCCACTGCTAAGTAAATTTCTGCCAAGTTGTAAGACCTTTAAATATAGAGTTTGCAATATAAGTGCTGCTACAACCTTGAATATAACTGAGAAAATGACACAGCTATAATTATGCTCTATGAGAAACATAATAATGTATTCTGAACTCATAATATGGTCATTTATTTTCTATAATTGCATTTTTACTTTCTCTTTAAGCGAACCTTTATAATTTTATAAAGAGCACAGTTGTCTCTCTAAAACTTAGATTGGCTTCTCCTTTGAATTTCTCCCTGAATTGCTTAGCTGTATACAACCTCCTTCTCTCCCTCTGTTGTATCTGCAGTGAGTTGAAACTGTGTGATACAGAAGTCTAAGGACCAGACTTCCAAGTAGAGATTGCAACTCCTTTAAAGTGAACCTCTAAATTTCCTCCGTACTTGACTCGTCTAATACATTTCTAAAAAAAAATATTTAAAAGTCAAAGTCAAAATCTAATTTTAACAAAGACACAGGGAGGCCCAAACCAGGTGGAGGTTTTCCTTGTTTAACTTCAGCCAACCAAAAGCAAAGCCTAAAGGAAAGCTGTCACTTTCTCTGAATCATCTCGTGATTAACGTGATTTCAGTGTGATTAATCAATTTTGGCAACTTATTTCTCTTTGCTGGAACCTGGAAAATGAGAAAACAGTATTGGGGAACTCTTAAGGAAACCTCCCAGCCTGAGCATTCTCGAGCATCTCTGGCAGTCACACTCCCAAGTCAGAGAATTCCACTGCTGGGACCGGACCTCCTTCGCAGCAGCAGCTCCAGATACCTGAGAAGAGCCCTCTTGACTCCCTGCACACCCCACTGAGACCCAGACAAGACCAGGTTTCCTCACCAGTTCCATCCCAGGTTTCCCATTGCAGAGTCTCAGATGGCTCACTCCATAAAGCCATTTATTCACGGTGCAGTGACACAGAAACAGCTCGAACTGGTGCTTCTGAGGAGGGACCCCAGCAAAGGAACCCCTGGGCTTTTATACCCTCACAGACTGTCCGCAAGTCTCGCTCTCCTGAGGCCCCGGTCTGACGCTGTTGGAGCTGCCGAGGGGCTCACAGCGTGAAGTCTGTGGCTGTTCCTGGACCTCGCAGGGAGCAAGTCCCAAGACGAGGAGCAAGGCTCACGATATGCTAGGTGGTCTGCACACGAGAAAGGAGGTGAGAACTAAGGCAGAGACCCCAGTGTGGTATCCAAAACACTCTAAACCTCACAGGCGCTCAGGACCAAAGACCCTGATACCGGCGAGACACAGGATTTTATAGAAGGTTGTACAATGGATGGTGGCTAACTCAGAACCAATAGGGAAGGAACAGGGGAGGGATCATAGGTGGGGTCACACATAACAATCCAATGAGGGGGAACAAGGGGAGGGGAGCAATTCAAAGGAGCAAATGGGGCATCGAGGGGAGAAGAACCGTCTGGAATGGGGAGGGGGAAAGGGTGGTACATTCAGGAGATTGACAACTGGGACAGGGTACACATAAGCCTTAGAGGGGAGGGAATTAACAAATTGATTGACATACATGAATAGGGAGAGGCTAAGTGTAGGGGGAGCTGGGTTAAACCAAATACAGGGGAAGGGGTACGCCGCAACACCGCTCCTGCCACTCTCCATGTCCATCCAGCTCGCTGGCTGTCACTCACTTTCATCGCCTTTGTTATCCGAAAGGTCTGCCCATTCACCTGGCTAGCACCACTCATCATCGTTCCCTTTGTCATCCCAAAGGTTGACAGTTCACTGTCTCTTGTCTCAGGCTCCCACCCAAGCTCAATCTGCATCTCCATCTGCAGCTTTCGAGCCCAGCTACCTAGACCAGATGTATTCCTCAACAGCAGATAGATAACATTGGGAAAATTACAGACTTCAGGATGATGCTTCTCCTAAAAGAGATACTTCTAGTCAAAATTCTAAGCTCTCTCATTAGTCTTACTTGTCTGTCTTTTGTATTTTGTCTTCTCAGTGCAATAATTTTAATTTATGTATTTCAATTTGTGGTAAAAGAAATAATTAGGTAATTTAGTCTGACCTTCTGTATAACTCAGACCATGAAATATCTTTCAGTTACTTTTTCTTCTAATGACTATGGCAATTTGTGCTATTCAGTTATTATAAACAAAGAATTTTTGAGGGGAAAAAAACCCCTTCAAAATCCTTTTATTTTTATAGAATAATCCTGATTCCAAACCTGACAAGGCAGCAAATATTCACAGTACTCCTCAATTAACTCAGCAGAAATAAAGTAAATAAATAGTAAAAACAAACAAACAAAGCAGAAAAACAGTCATTTATTTGAGCTGGTTTATTTGTATCTATCAGTATCCACAAACCTCTTTTTTTCCCCAGAATGAAGCAACGCCAAATCAAGACTTAAATAGTCATGCTTCGGTTGGTCCCCAAAAGACATTCATCTCATGCTACATACAATCTTTTTCCTTTGACAATAACTTTGACTTTAGGCGTCTCCCGTACTGTGGATCTGTAAATACACAATTCGGAATACTCCGGAACTGTGAAACACATCTTTGTAACACTACTACTGTTCGCAAAACTGTATTACATATCTGATTAATAAAACAACTCAGGATAAAAGGACCTGTGAATAACAGTCCTGCACAAGCAAATAGGTGCTATATTTCTGAGAAAAAGTTTGTTACAGACTTAGGGGAGTTGAAACAGTGATAGAACAAAATGTATGTGTAGGTCTCAATTTCCTGAATACTTGAAGTCTATAGAAACTTCTTAGAAATATATTTGCAAGTTTCCTCCATGTATGCAGGTGCTGTTGTATATATTCCCAACAATTACACCAAAAGACACGGTATATTACTCAACAGATCTACAGATTGATCTGAAAAGGTCTAAATTATAGTTTTCACTTTTCATCATGCTTTTGAAGAAATGCATTCCCTATTCTGTCAAGGTAATTTTTTACATTGTCAGTAGACTAAGAATGCCAGTCTCTTTTAAATACACTCCCAAATCCAACAGGAATACAGACTGAATATTTTAAAGCTTTTAAAGCTGTAATGGAATGAACTGAAATAAATATAATCTGAAATTTGTCTTCAAATGTTTTCTCTTCCATTGCTATCTAATAGAATAATTATAGTGGAGTCTTAGATTTTATTTTCTGACCTCAAGTAACTGTCGTTCTAAAACATGAGCAATCTACATGAGAAATAAAAACAACAAACCCACACACAGTTACAGAGACAACACACAAAAAACCCAACTAAGCAATGAAACAAGAAACTCTCGAACCCATTTCAAATACCCCACAAAATCCATGCAAGGCTGACTGAAAGAGATATAGAATAAATGTCTACAAATTTCTGATAGATAGGAGTAAAGGACATAGAGCCAGATTCTTCTTAGTCATGCAGTGACATTACAAGAGTAAATGGGCATAAATTCAAGAAAATTCCAGTCAACCATAACAAACATGTTGTGATAGTGGTGAAACATTGAAACAGGTTGCTGAGAGAGGTCGTTGTCTCCACCCTTGAAGGTAATCAAAACACAGCTGAATATGATCCTGCATTGAGTAGGAGGCCTTCAGAAATGTGCTGAAATACTTGTATGATAATAATTATCTTGAAAGGCCATTCATCATTTAATTAATTTCAGTTCAATAGCTAGTGACCTTGCTTATCACCTTACCTTTTACTCCCTCTGAGGTTAGAATGAAATACCTGAGAACAAGTCTATCAAGTACTCTTAAGTCTCTTTGAAAAAATAACATGACATTAGTGGACTCAAAGCGGTGATGGGAAGATCAATTTTTGCTGAGGTTGTCCAATCAGTCATATACAACTGCATTAACATTGCTCCGGTGTTCTCTTTGTCTTTACAGTCACCCTATGCACTGACTAGGAATGTGGGAAAAGCCTGACCCAGAGGCAAGAGGAGATCAGGAACAGCATGGTACTTCATCTGGAAGAAGGAGAAGAGGCAGCAGTGGCTGTTTATTCTGATGCAGAGACATGTAGTTTATATTGATTAAGTCAGGGAAGCCAAGACTATGTGACCTTTTAAGGCTGAATAGGAGGTATATTTCACAGTGAAAATGACAGCAGGAACATTGTAAACACATTATTTAATGTTGTATATTAAAGTCCCCAAAAAACTTGCTTAGTAATAGTTAAACATGAATGTGGATTTGTATTACTTACAAACATAATCAATATTTTATTATCTAATATTTGGTGATTTTAAAACAAATAAATAAAAATATTCTTTTTAAAGTTTCTTACCAAAATCTGAAATCACACTACATGGCACAGTTACTTGTGTCTGATGGGCACCTCTAATTAAAAGTAAGAAATCTGAATTAAAAGTCAGCTTGTTAGCAGTTTTAAAATCAGCTAATTCTTATTTAACCAGGTCTTACCTCAGCTTCTCCTGTATATATTTCTGGAAGAAAACCAAAGAAATTTGTGAGGGAGCACTAACCAAATGGACCCATGCACTTTAAAAAGAAAGGATAAAGTTTAATAATTGCAGTAAAGTAATCCACAAAGCTAGGAAGTAGTTTTCCTATGTCTACCTGATATCAATCAGCATGGTATCTTCTGAGCTACAAAACTATTCTAAGCAGTATTTATGGTGACTAAGAAAGGAAAACAGAGAACCAAATAATATTATTCTGCTACAAGCACTTTAAAATGAACTTTTTAAAAAGCTCAGGGCATTATTTAGACTCCCAGTCTTTTGTAAGTTGTTAGTGTTTTGACTTGTGTGGAAAAGAAAGATGCAATTACCTAAAAGTATAGACTCACTGCAGTGCTAAGTTTTAGCTTTCTTCGACAGTATTGCAGGTTACTAATTACAGTTTGACTGCCAAAATAAACCTATCAGGTTAGCAACTGCCTTTTTAAAGGGAGTTGAAAGAACAGAATTTATGTTGAGGTGAAAGAGATTCTTGTGAAATTTCTAAACAACAGTCTCTCAACTGCTATGGTAAATGCCTTGTAAATTGCATAAATTCCCACTGTGTAGTATGAACACTCAAAATTAAACTGGTGTTTGGCTGAAAAAACATTGAAATGAAAAATGCTAGAGATGTTGGAGAGTTAATTTGTGTTTCCCTGGAGATGATTAGGCACTGAATAAGAGGCTATGACTAAGTAAAATGTAGGAAAATTAAAGTTTTTTCATTTTATTTTTGACTACATCGTTGTCTTAGTTTAAAAAATGGCTATTTTAAAAGTTGCCAAGTTCAGAGGTACGAATATAAAACATTTCCATAGCTGTATCTATCTGTGACATCTGTATGACGTAAAGAAATATGTCTTCAAAATTAGTCAAATAGGTTACATAAATACATGCTGGTAAGACAAATGAAAATGGTATTTTGAAATTTGCATATGGCATAATTTAAAGTATGTGTCATTGGAAACATTTCCTCATTTAATGATCCCTCCTTGGAGAACATGTCCTTGAGCAGTAAGGACATATTTCTCCCCATTTTAAAATTAAAGTTAATTTGCCTCATCAACTCCCTTAAAGTAAAAGTCATAGTATCTAAAACAATAAACTATTACCAGGCTTTATCACAGTGATGACAACTTTTGAGTGATGGGCTTAACATTGAAAATGGAATGTGTACCTTAAGATGTGTAAAAAGTGTATATTTTCAAGGATCAGACTTTATGTTTCAGTTCTGATGTACAAAACACAATAAAGAATGATAGAACATGTTTTGTTCCATTGCCATATTTTTCAGAGGTACATAGTTGAGATTAGTATTGGCAGTGATTTACTTATCCCAATTTTTGTAAAAATGGGAGAGCTATAGTCTGTAGGATTTTTTTTCTTTAAAGGTCATTAAAAGTAGAATTCTTTTTTGTATGTTGCTACATACTTAGTAAACACCTTAAAACTTCTCCTTATAACCCTTTTGAAAAATTGTATCAATAATACAGATAACTATTAAACATCCAGTTGCTGGTTTCTGTCTGCAGATACTGGTTATTTGAAAACTATATTAGCTAACACAGAGTAACTCACAGCTCGTGCCCCATATGTAATAAGCATTCAGCAAGAACTAATGACTAATATGAAGGAGTAATGTGCAAATGGTCTCACAGTTTCCAAAAATGAGAAGAGAGCAGGAAGCGAACCATCATGTCATCCTGAGTTATCAGGGGCACCACATTGTCCCTCAGTATGGCACATCTTCAGAATTTGAACAGTCAATAAATCCACATGGGATCATGCGCTAATGAAGTGTGCCGAAGCAATACAAATCTGTAAGCTCAGCAATAGGCAATGTTATTGAAATTAACCCAAAAGGTGAGGTGGAAGGATCTTCACAATTACTTTTTAAACTCTGACCACTTAGTTTCTGACATGGAACAAGAAAAGCATGGGACCTGATGCAAATCTGATGGTGTTGGCTGGCAATTACATTCTGGAGCTGGAAAAGAATAGGGAGATAAAACATCTTGCTTGAAGTTATTTTCTACCTCAGCTATTTATATCTCCTCAAGGGTTTAATATACTGCGTTTGCAAGACCTCTGTTTTCCGAAATCTCCCCCCCTCCCTTTGTATGCATGTATGTATATGTGTATATATATATATATATATGCACACACAAACACACACACCCCCTGGTAAATCTTATTTATTAATCATATCAGGGGTTTTTATTTATTTATTTAGGCTACAGCTTGTTCTATATATGGGTATTCTGGCACTAATTATAGAACAGATTGTGTTGGGATTTCTACAGGACTGCACTATGGCAATACAGATTAAGCAATTAACCTTGATGTCACTGTAATTATTAAGATACTTTAGCAAAATGAACTAATTTCCCCACAGGATGTTCTGCTGAAATCAACTTCCACTCTTTCTAAGATGCCAAAATAGAAAATGTTAATGGAAAACTAAGTTTGCAATTTTTGTAATGTGCTGGGCCTTTTCAGCAGTCATCTTTTAGTGTTTCACACAACAGTTCACCCCAAACTCACAAATATATTTTTTTCATAATTGATAAATAAAAATACATACAATAGTATTCTATGGAGGTCATTGAAAAAATAGGAAAAAAAAAAGGAAAAGGTAATACGTCTTCACCTGGTGCCTTTACCATGCAACTTCAAACCTTAAAATTCTAAAATATACTGCCAAGAGAAACTGGCTTGTATTTACACTCTGTACACTATTCAGGTAATAAAACTCCTTGCATCCCATATAAAAACATTATATGCTAAACTCTACTATATTAGAAACACAATAATATGAAATATTTTGTCTTCATATTTACATATACATACTTAAATTTTAAATTACTCATGGTTACCTCATTACTTCAGTTTATTAAAATTAAATTTATCCCAAATCCTACTTAGTTTTAACTAGTTCAAATATGAAGTAAATATTAATCTAAAAAAAGATTTTTTAAAATTTCATTATTGTGGTCTTTTATATGTATGAAACAGTATCTGTCCTGCAGAAAATTTTTGTAAAAAGCATTTTCTTGAGTCAACAATTACATTTCAATCATTACCTGTAAGAGTATTAAGAATAATTGCAAAAGTAAGATAATATACACTCAAAGGAAAAAAAAAAAAATTAGGCCAGAGCAGATATTTCTTTACTACATTATTTAAATAGCTTTTTTAGAAAATTTTCCATGTTTTACAATACTTTTTTTGAAGACAAATTTGAATGTATTTCAATTAGTACTTAAAATTCTGGGTAATTACTTGGTAAACTAATGAAATACACATTAGGAATAATTATTGTCATAAAATTAATTGTATCTATATTATAATAAAGAGTAGACATTACTGTTATTAAGAGATTTCATTTACCTTCCTATGTAGAAATAAAACCACAGAAGAAAAATGGTGAACATGAAGATAGAAAAATCTTAATTTTTTTAGATTAGGAAAAAAACCCATAGTCTGTCTTTTTTATAATTCTTGTTGTGCAGCACATTTGCATAGTACTGAAGGCTGTTCAAGCAGCTACTTCAATTATAAATGGAACTGAAGCTATTATCAGTTGCATTGGTAATTCTTCAAATAATGGGTTTTCTTCAAAAGAAGGAACAGTCCTTGAAATTCTGCATTCTCTATTTCATAGCCGAACCATTTTTTTTCTTTTCTTCAAGCCTTGATGAAGTTGAAGGGAAAAATATTTAGAAAATATGTAGGCTTTGCCAGGCTGATATTTCCTGGGTATACCTATTTAGAAGAACTCAGAATTTTTTTTTAAATTGTTTTGTTTTATTGAAAAAACAAGACTTGCAGGTTTCCTGAGATTTGTTTTTATTTTGAGAACAGGGGAATATTTACAGACACTTGAGTAGACAGAGATGCAGCTGCACTGGAGCCATTTATGCAGGGGTGTGTAATAAAATGAAATGGAAAAATTAAGAAAATCTTAACCAACCCATTTAGGATACTGAAGAATTTAAAATGCTCTAAAAAGAAAGGGAAATTTAATCTACAAATATCTCTTTCTACAACAACCACTGTTTTGATTGAAAACAATAGCACTGCTCTGACTATCTATGTCAAGGAGGGCCTGTACCTGATTGCTCCCAGCAAAGGGCAACCTCATTTCTCTCTTGCTCTGTCCTACAGGAGTCATTGCTAAAAGCAGCAGTTTCAGTAACACATTCCCAGGAGATGCTAGCAGAACACAGGAATCCACTGCTGACTATTTGTGGACATTTGCATTTATGATTTGCTCCAAATTTTTTTCTACAGTAACATGTTTTTTCACTTGACCATATTTCACTCCCTTCCTCTCATTTGCAGATATTTGTATTAATGGAAAACCTTGTCCATTTTTAATATGTTAAAAGTTTCAGTGTATTTTAAGGTGCTTGTAATATCTCAAGAAAATATTCGATAAAGCATTTAATAGTGAGAATTATTGGTTAGTAGCTCTATTCATGAGCTGGGTATTACTCACTTGGAATACTTAAGTAAGTGCTTTGAAGGTGTTCCCACTAAGAGGTGACAGATACCTTCCAGTCAAGCACCACAAATACACACATTATATGGAGAAATAGGAAAATTCAAAGAAGTGAAATGATTCATTGGGATCCCTGCAAGAGCCAAATGCAGGAAAATAAAGAAAGAAAAAATAAGAGACAATGTACAGAACTGCTCTGAGGTGAGTTATAGTGTATTGAATAAACATAGTTATTTAAAATTTCATTTGTTTAGTCTTTTTTTGTTGATGTTTGGGGGTTTTTGTCAGGTCTTTAATAAGTGTAATAGATATATCTACAAACAAAGGTGCTCTTTCTTCTCATTGACTGCCATAGGGAACAATATTGTTATGGTATTATACATTAATCATTATGCTTACCTACTGAAAATATTTCCAAAAGTGTGCATTTCCATTTCTGTAATGTGTGGCTATGTGATTCTGTAATATACAGAACAGGTAGAACATAAGAACTTTATGCCTTCTCATCTCAGGGCCCAAAACACAAGCCTTAGGTTTCCTTTCTCTTTTACTGGGATGTTTTTTCCCATTCTTTCGTTTCTCTTTCTTGCACCTGTCAGAGATCCTTGTTTGGCTGGCTCTCGCCAGCCATTCTGGTGAACAAGGGGTGGTCACAAGGCCATTTGCAGACAATTGAAACCTCTCTGGGGAGCACAAGCAGCAGAAGCAGGTGAGCAGCGGTGTGGTGCGGCAGTTCGCGCAGGCAGGGCGGGCAGGAAGGGTGCAGCCACCCTCCCAGCTCCTGGTGGGGGGGCTGTGTGTTAGGTGGGTGTGCTGTTTTGGCTGGGGGCTTTTTGGTTTGGTTTTGTTGTTTTTTGGGGTTTTTTTCCCCCCAACTTGTCTAGATCCAGCAATGATTTACAAACCGTCAAAGGCCGATGCTGCTGCTGCCAGCAGCAGCGTGCTATCCCAGACAGAACCCCCCCCAGCAGACCCCACGCCACTGGCTGCAGGGAGTGTCTGACCCTGCTGTAAGTACCAGAACGCTGTGCAAAAGACCCCTGTGTAGGGTGTGACCAGGTGAGTGATCTGCTCTGTCTAGTGGCACAGCTTAAGGAAGGAGTGGAAAGGCTGAGGAGTATTAAGGAGAGTGAAAGACAAATAGGCTGGTGGAGTCACACCCTTCCAATCCTGAGCTAAGCAGGAGTCAGAGGAGTTCTGCCTGTCTTGTCGTCGGCAGAGGAGAAGACCTAGTAGACGGGGGTTGTTTAGCCTGGAGGAAAAAAGGCTCCGGGGAGACCTTATCATTGTCAACAACTACCTGGAAGGAGGCTGTAACCAAGCGAGAGTCGGTCTCTACTTGCAGGTAATTCTCCATAGGACAAGAGTACACAAGTTGTGCCAGGGGATGTTCAGGTTGGACATTAGGATGAATTTCTTCACAGAAAGGGCTGTTTGGCATTGAAATGTGCTGCCAAGGGAGGTGGTGAAGCCACAGTCCCTGAAGTTATTTAAGAAAAGACTGGATGTGGCACTCAGGGCCATGGTCTAGTTGATGAGCTGGTGTTAGGTCATAGGTTGGACTCTATGATCTCAAAGGTCTTTTCCAACCTAGTTGACTCTGTGATTCTTTGATTCAGTGATTTTTTCAATGTTTGTCAAAGGCCCTTGATTTTTTCTTCCCTCGTGTACTAACATTACAATATAGTTTTTCTTTTAAATAATCAATTGCTTATTTCACAAATGGCTGCCCAATAGTGGATGGACAATTTGTTTCACTGGTTTCTGTTGCTCAGGGCTGAAAATGTTATCACCTTGTTTTCTTTTATCATGCCATTTAGATTTCTATTTAGATTCAATAAAGTCATAATAGGGCTTCACAAATAAACATATTCAACACAGCTTTTTCCTCTCTAAGCATTTCTGTAGCCAATACATTTCTGACATTTATGCAATATTCTTTTATTTTCATATGGGCAGTGTAATCAATGGATTACAAAGGGGAAAGAATAATTTCTCTGACATTTTCTGAATCAGAAATGTTAAAGAATCAGGCTTTTGGAAAATAAATAGTTACAAAGCAAAATTAGACACATAAAATTGTAAAGGAACATGGTATCTTATTGTCTGTGTCAGAAAAATGAAAGACTATTAAAATTTTTTTTTAAGCTAAAAATTACCTAATTACTGAATTCAGACCTAATAGTAATTGAAGTAAATTTCAGTAATCTACACTTTGTAATTTTACATATTCATTTAATGACTGTAGGCACTTTCCTAAGCAACCTACAAGTCAGATGTACAGACTCTCTTAAAAAATTATTTTTGTGATTTCTAGCAGTGTTTCTATGAATACCATTGCAAAGACTTCCTCATAACTGAAACTTTGATAAAAAAAAAAAATTGAAAAAACAAGAAGTAATGCAAGAAAGAAAAGAGATATTAAATACAAATAAATTATCTCTGGTCATGAGTCTGTAAAATGCAGATGTGGATGCTAATCAAATATTTTGAGAAAGTTAGTTACAGGCAATGTAAGAAAAAAAAAATGATATCAGTTTATCATCTTGTGTATGTTTATGCTTTCTGAAACATTTTGGAATATATGGGCCTGCCAAGAAAAAACCACCTACAGTCTGATGTAAATTAAATCCTTGAGACTGACATTAAGACTTGTTTAAACAACCATAAAACTGACAGGTTTAAAGAAAACATCAATTTGTTTTTCATTACTTTCATAATTCTTCAAGTTATCTATTTTTATAAGAAGTAAGGTAGATTCAAAACTGTTAGTCTAAACCAAATGCAATGGAATAGAATCTCCAGAATACTAATTTCTGAAGCCTTTCATGAAAACAAGCAGCAAGATAAAGGAAAGAAACAAAACAAAAAAAAAAATTGAAAACAAAAGGTTCAAGTTAAATAAGAATTTACTTTTATTTTTTTAAAAAAGGCTTCAGGAGGTTCTCAATCGTATGATTGACTACTACATTAGGGAAGAGAAACCATATGGTACTAAACTGTTTGAAAAAGGTAAGAGAAAAAAAGCTTTTGTAATATTTTCTTTTTCAAATATGTCTTTATATGTAAAATACTAAACAAAAGAGAAATTACCTTGCTTCACCTAATTTTAATCTATAGTCCTTTAAGACATACATACTGTCAATTGAAACAGGAGGAAATGCTATTGTAAAACAATCACGTCCACATACTCTGTCATTATTCTTCTCTCAACTTTGATGTTATCTTCATAAATTTAAAGATGTCATACCTCTCAGCTTTTCTGGATGAGATCAGCTTCTTAGATCAGAGAAAAAGAATTTTTGAGATGTTATAAAAGTTACTAAAAGCTGTCTAGAAATGTGAGTTATCTAAAAGTAACTATCAGCACTGCAGCAAAGCTTGTATTTTTCTGTCATTCATAATGTTGTATGAGAATAAAACCTCACTAAGTATATTTTGAGCTCTTGGGCACATATATATGAATAAACATATATAGTTTTATGCAATAATCTTTCCAGCCCAACCTTTTCTAGGTTATTGACAGTTTGGGGTTGTTTGTTTGGGTGAGGGATTTTTTGGTGGGTTTATTTTGTTTTTGAGCATAGAAGGTCATAGAAGAAAGCTGGTTCCCTTTGTTTTGCTTTCACCTACATGTCATTTCCCTGTAATAAAGGAAAAAGCTAAAAGGGAGAAGCCTTTATGAGAAGTAATTCCACTCTATAGATTAATAAAGACAACAGCAGCATTTTTAGAAAACCAAAAGCTTAAAAAATTCTTTTTTCACATTGTTCATTTGCAAGGATATTTACAACACTGAAATATTTAACTGCCAAGAATATGTCACCTACAGTATGATGCAAAAGAAAATACTGATTTTAAATGTGAACACATATTACTGTGGTGGTATTAACAAGTTCCTCATTTTGTTTATGTATTGCTGGCAAGTGTAGGGAATGCTGTTTAGCCTACACATAAGTTGATGTAACCTTTTCTTACTGAGGAACCATCACTAATAAGACTGTCTGACATGTTATAACAAGATGTTCACTGGACTAATGTGAACATATTGAGGACATGGCTTTTCTGGGCTTACTATATATCACTAGTTTTCTCCAAGTCAAGTGAAATCAGACTGTTGGTCATAAAGAATTTGAAACTTGTGTCATGAGAATTTGCTTTTGATAGGTTTGCTGTAAAGATGTATTTTCTGGTTCAAATCCCTCAGCCTACTTATCACTTCTTACCCCTCTCATTAGCAGATAGCAGCACAAGAACTATGCTTCTCAGTAATTTCTCAATTAATTTGCATGATACCACAGGGTTTTCTCAACTTTTCATTTAATATCTGACCTTATCAGTAGTATTACTAGTAATTTTTGCAGATTCTTTTCTCTCTTATGGTCTCTCACCAAAAGTATTTCAACATCATTAAAAACTATAAAATTAGAAATTGTCACCTCAGATCCCATTTGATACCTGCAGGGACCCTGTAGTGGAAAAGGGTCTTTAACATGAGGCAGAACACTAAAACTTAATTATACCCTACAACTTTCGCACTTTAAAATAAGATACATTGATTTAACTACTCTCCTCTTCTTTTCTTATTCCTTCCTCTATTCATTAATTTTATTTCTTTCTTTTGGAGCAATCATCCTGACTTTTTGGTCCCATTTCATATCAACTTTTAAGAAAATTATCTATAAACTGAAAAAGCACTCAGATAAGACGACAAAGTTCTAATACCTCCTTCAGGGTGACTTATAGATATAAATTTTATATTTGAAACTTCCACAAGAAATTCTTATCCAAAGAGGTAAGGACAATTTGAAAAAGCATTAAAAAGTCTTTTCCAAATATTTTTACATTTGCCCTTCAACAGTTATAAAAACTGTGGTTTTGTTAGGGTGTTGACCAGACAACCTTCTTTAGGCTATTTTCTCTTCTAGTTAGAAATCACAGAATTAGAGATTCCAGGGCTCAAAGTGAATTGAAGAGAACACCTAGTCCTTATCCCTGTACTCCCAAGACGGCTTCCCTGGAAACACAAAATTTTTATGCTAGTTGCTGCATACTTCTACCAGCATTCATTTCACTGGGACAAAAACCCCATGAGCCACAGGAATATTTTTCCATGTTTAGTATTCATTTGAGTGATAAATGCTGTGATGACCAGCTCATTAGAAAAAATGGATGAAAAATCGTGGCTTCCAAGAAGATTTAAAACTTCATTATGAGGCTGGCATGGAAAGTTTTCCAGTAACAGGAAAGGTCTGTCTGCTGCAAGGAAAGGCAGCGATCAGAGATGACAGGATTTTGAATAAAGTTCACTTTCAAGTTATTGATTTTCAGCAACTTACTCAACTTAAGAAGAAATACTGTTAAATATACAACATAAGTGTATATTAATTTCTTGTCAATAACATCTGGCATCTTGAAAACAGAGTAGTTGTTAATATTGCAAAGGTGTCAAAGCAGGATTTTAGAGGAGAATAATGCACTTCTTTCTTTTAAAATTGTGCCATATAGGGTTATGAAATCAATGCAAAACTCATTTCTAATACTGAAATTTTAATTTTATTTTGGAGACACTTCCAAACATTTTCTAACAGGATTATTTGCATTGTAGTACATTATAGTAATTTACGATCATTTTAATAAAAATTTATTGAAACTATGATTTTTTTCTTTTTACAATCAAGAAGATAGTATTGGATGCATCTTAATTTGAGATAAATCGAAATTAGTCTTTTAAAAAAATTGGAATTGTGAGAAGTTATATGACGTCTATAAAGAGTGGAGATATGAGATATATGTATAGCAAACTGAAGTGCTTCAAATCCAAAATATGCTTTTACAACACTATGATATCACAAAAGCAATTAAAATTTTTGATTACTTTTAAAAGTGTTATCACAAATTAAAAATGGTGCCATGTAACAGCAGCAGTGTGAATTCTGCAGTGGTAGACACACAAATGATGTAAGCTCTTAAAGTTTGATGTATCAAGGGTGCTTACAACCCTACCCATTCTTCAGGTATAGCCTATGTAACTGTCTTTTCTGGAAAACAGAGCCCAGTGAGCTCAGTACTAAAGCACAGGTAGGCTCCTCCCTAAAGCAGATCCCTAAATTTATAATATTCTCATGGAAAGAAGTCTATGGAACAGAACATGATTTCTTCAGGGCTTGAAGTACTGCTACCAAGCCTTACCAAAAAAGAAGAGGTAGGAAAAAAGAAAGATTTTTTTTTTTTTTAGCTCCCTATTCATGTACTTCAGAAAATTCTGTTCCTGCGTTCACTATCTTAAGTTGAAAACTCACTACAGGCAATGAACAATAACATCTATTCTTTACATCCGCTGAATTTTAGACTCTACTAGAATCTGCTACACTGCAAGCCAACATTTTTTTCATCTGTAATTTCCTCTTCTTTACATGAACATTTATTGGCTTGCCCACCTGTCCTAGAGCTCTTAGTGTGCTGTTCTGATGCTATAAAGTGTAGATATAGCAAGACCCTGGTACTACATAATAAATTATGAGTTAAGATAGTGTTCTCTCTGTATCTTCTTTTATTGTTAAACATAGGCATTTTAAAAATCACATTTGGGGAAAATAAAAAGCATCAAAAGCATTTACATAGATATCCTTCATCTGGGAAATTCTGTATAGTTCTCATGCAATTTTCTTTACTTCGTTTAGGACTATATTTTATCTCTAATTAGATTCTAAAATGCAAAGAGCATCTCATTGACTTTTTTAGGTGTACCTAAATGTTTTACCCCTAATACACATTAAAGGTATATAGACAGTTAATGATGCAGATATGAACCTACTGAGATTTAAAAGGATTTTACCTGTCTTCAATGAAGAAATTTCTTCTCTAAATGCTTTATGCTTCAGACTCATACATGCCTATAAACTTTCAGGTATCTACTTTTCTGTGCTCTTCTGTGTGTAAAAAAAAAATCATTATAATACTTTTAAGAAACGAAAATGCTAAATATGTTTAAATTGTGAGAAGCATAGATATTTTTGTGAACAAGCCTTAGAAATCTTTCAGCAAACTCTTGTTACACTCATACAATTTTGGTACAATCCTACGTTGACTAATTAAAGACTATTGTTTGCTGCTGAAATAACTTTTTTTCTAACATTTTTAAGTATAGGTAACTACCATTCAGTAAAGGCACATATATGATGATGTGCCAGCTCTGTACAAGGCTTACACCGGGTTGTGTGAGCTCACAGTGCCCACAGACCTGCTTCTGTGGTGCTTAACTCATGGAGCAGCAAAGGAGTGTCCCTGTGTGCACTTGTCATACTGTTTAGTGAGATAGCTGAAATACCACGGTCATACATCTCATTTCACTCTGAGGGATCTTATTCTTCTCCATAGAGAAATTAGTTTGTACCTCAAACATATGAAATAACTGAATACATTTGGACATTGTACTTACCTAGGTCACGGTTCAGTCTTTAGTAGAGAGTCAATGCCCAGTGTTTTTAGGAAAAAAAAATGAAAAAAGTGATGTGTTGATGACAAACATTGGTCAAATCAACCTCCTGTTCAAATCCTGTTCTGCTGCTGTCGTGGTTTGAAGCTGGCCAAGTGCCAGGCACCCACTAAAAACTATTCACTCATTTTCCCCTGCTATAGCCAAGCAGAGGAGGGGAAACTAAAACTTCATTTTCATGAGTTGAGGTAAGGATTATTGGAAAAAAACTTTAAGGCAAAACAGGTTCAAAACTTAAACAGTATAAAGAAGATTTATTATTAACAGAATTAAAAATAAAAAGGGTAATGGGAACCAAAGCCAACTTTCAGAACACCTTTCTTTCTCAGTCCCTCCCTCTTTCTACTGACCGCGCAAGGAAAAAAAAACATGGGGTTTTGGTCAGTATTTCACTTCTTAAAAATCTTTCTTCAGTATCCTTAAGGAAAAGAGTTTCTTCTGCTGTGCCATGGGATCCTTCCCACGGGAAGACAGTTCTCTGTGAACTTTTCTAGCATGGTTTTAACTTCCACGAGCAACAGTCCCATCTGAACCTGCTACAACGTGAATCCCTCCCAGGGGCCAAGCAGTCTTTTCACAACTGCCTAGCGTGGATCATTTCAGTTCATGGGGTTTAGTCTTTTAAGGATGAGCTGTTCTAGTTTGGAAGCGAAGGCTCTCTATCTCTAAAAGCCAGGGTCATCTCTCTCTGTTCGAGTTCCTCACTAGAGTACAGCTTTTCAGCATCCACACGCTCCAGCGTGAATACTCTTCTTCACGGGCTGCGCATGGATCTCTGCACCCCCCCCCACACCTCATGAATTACAGGGAAACAGTTTGTTGTATCATAGTCCTCACCACAGCTTGCAGGAGAATCTCAGCTCTGGCGCTTAGAGCACCTCCTCCTTTTTTTCACTGACCTCGGTGCTGCCATGTTGGTTTTCCTCACATGTCCTCACTTTTCCTTTTTCTCTTACTTGGAAGAAAGTTGGTGTCTGTAAGCGGCAGCTGAGAGGTTGATCTCGTCCGGGCTCCGCATCGGGGAATTGCTCGCCATGTCTCTCGCTGCGGGCCACGTGGTCCCTGCCGGCACCACACGGCCGGCCCTGGCTGCAATCATGCGGTACCGCACGGCCGGCCCCGGCTGCGTGATCCTCACGGGCACCGAATGGCCAACCCCGGCTGCGTGATCCTCACCGGTACCACACGGCCGGCCCTGGCTGCGTGATCCTCACGGGCACCGCACGGCCGGCCCCGGCTGCGTGATCCTCACGGGCACCGAATGGCCAACCCCGGCTGCGTGATCCTCACCGGTACCGCACGGCCGGCCCTGGCTGCGTGATCCTCACGGGCACCGAATGGCCAACCCCGGCTGCGTGATCCTCACCGGTACCGCACGGCCGGCCCTGGCTGCGTGATCCTCACGGGCACCGAATGGCCAACCCCGGCTGCGTGATCCTCACCGGTACCGCACGGCCGGCCCTGGCTGCGTGATCCTCACGGGCACCGAATGGCCAACCCCGGCTGCGTGATCCTCACCGGTACCGCACGGCCGGCCCTGGCTGCGTGATCCTCACGGGCACCGAATGGCCAACCCCGGCTGCGTGATCCTCACCGGTACCGCACGGCCGGCCCTGGCTGCGTGATCCTCACGGGCACCGAATGGCCAACCCCGGCTGCGTGATCCTCACCGGTACCGCACGGCCGGCCCTGGCTGCGTGATCCTCACGGGCACCGAATGGCCAACCCCGGCTGCGTGATCCTCACCGGTACCGCACGGCCGGCCCTGGCTGCGTGATCCTCACGGGCACCGAATGGCCAACCCCGGCTGCGTGATCCTCACCGGTACCGCACGGCCGGCCCTGGCTGCGTGATCCTCACGGGCACCACACGGACGGCCTCGGCTGCGTGATCCTCACGGGCACCGCACGGCCGGCCTCGGCTGCCTGATCCTCACCGGCACTGCACGGACGGCCTCGGCTGCCTGATCCTCACCGGCACTGCATGGGCGGCTCTGGCCTTGGGAGGGCTCCAACCACGCAGTCCCCAGGGGCCCCCACCAGGATGGGCCCGAGTAGCCGCCTCACCGCCCCTCGGGAGAAGAAAGAGAACTTCTCGTGCTTTTTCCGTTCTTAAATATGTCATCACTGAGGCGTTACCTACTTGTCTAATTGGGCTAGTGACCTGACCGTCATCAGAACCTTCAGCAATTGGCTCTGTGCCAGACAGAAACATTTTGAGCAGCTTTTTTCCCCGCCCACTAAAACCAGGCTATGTTAAACCAACACAGCTGCTTAATACATCAAGAAAATAAAAGATGCATAATCCAAGCAATACAACAAAAGGCAATGGCCAGAAACTGATGCACAGGAAGTTCCACCTGAATATGAGGCAGAACTTCTTTACTGTACTGATGACTGTGTTTTGGAACAGGTTGCCCAGAGAGATTGTGGAATCTCCCTCACTGGAGATATTAGAGAACTGTCAGGACACAATCTTGTGCCATGTGCTTTGGGATGACCCTGCTTGAGCAGGGAGGTTGGCCCAGATAATCCACTGTGGTTCCTTCCAGCCTTAACCATTCCTATTCGTGATAATCTTCTTGCTCCAGCTAACAGTCAAAAAGTATTCTTCCTGGGAAAAAAAGCCCCAACATCTGGCAAAATTCCCATCAGGAAAAACAAGTGCTTGACTTTTATGTTGCATATGGAAAATTTCACACGCATGATCTCTGAGGAAATGGAATATGAACTAAACAGTTTCTTTCTGAATGGTGTTTTTTAGAACCGAGTGGGAAAATATCATACTAGAAATAAAGTCTGCAGGACTTAACGCCAAACGCTCAAAGCTCTTCATTTTGCAGAAGAAATACAATTGCAGTTCTCATAACAGTGAGGATATTGTCCTTGCCTATACATTTTCAACTAATCAAAATATTCTTATTTACTTGAAAGTGGCTTGAAATCAGACTTTTCCCACAGCAACAAACTTATCATTTAGGGACTAGTATAATTGGAGTGGTTTCCATTTATTTAATTACAAAAGCATTTCATTTACCTCTGACAAAAAAACAATTGCTGCTGACATCAAAGCAGGGCTGCTACTTGATACTGTAACTCTAGTTTTTAAAATAACAGTTCAAAACAGATTTTCTAAGTTCTTAAAAAAAAAAAATTTAGGCAGAAAATAAAACATTAATTTTTTTTTTTTTGCTCCAGGATGCTCATCAAACAATTGATGCATAGGTAGGTGCTGTTAATTACTGCAAGAAATGATTTTATCTCTTTTAATATTCATCCTCTTTGCACTTGGGTCTTATTTTCCAGATGCTGTCAGGAATTGGTAATAAGGAAGTTGTTATTAGTGAATTTGAACCTGGATCTTTCCCTAGTTAACCTGGGAAATGAGACAAAGCGAAACAGCAGCTAAAAATTAGAAAACTTCTATTCTGTTCCATTCAATGCTAAGCAACGCTATGCTATGCCCTCTGCACTACACTATGCTATGCTACTCTGTTAGTCCATTATTTCTTGCTCTGTTTGAGATACTGGTTTTGGGACAGAAATAGTGATGCTTATGCTACATGACATGATGCCACCTGAAAGCTAGAATGGCTGCCAGAGGCGGGATATTAATTTTTAATTGTTAATTAATTGTCATCAATGTTTGTTCTTTAGCTGTCTTAATCTCAGTCCTTCTCTGAAACTATGACTATCCATAAAAGAGCTGAAACTCATATCCTGACACTGTGTACAATGCTGGAAGGAGGAATATAGGAAACAATTCTTTTTGATATTTAATCTCTACACACTATTTATTGTCTATGAACTGAAGGTAGTGCAAACATTGCGGGGGCAGTGGGCAAGAGGGGCTAGAAGACAACTGCTGAAATTTCTGATTTATTTGTGAGCAATGTTTTAGTGTTCTCTTCAAACAGAGTAAAAATGAGTTGTCATAAATTTTTGTTGCTTGCACTACATAAAGATATTTTATTAAATTACTATCGTTTATTCATGTGTCTGAAACATGCATGAATATGAAAGTTCTTAGAAGCACAATTGTATTTCTGTATTAAAACTCAGAATCACCCTCATATATAAAAGTAAATATTCTAAAAGTCTTTTCTGGATTTCATTTCTCAGTATCATACGGATTATTTTTCAGTGATAGCCCTGATCTTCCACAGTAAGTTAGTTAACTGTCATCTTTACAACAACAGAGAAACAAAGAACTGAAGTACTTTAAAAGAAAAATAAGATCTCTATGGATACTTGTGGCAGGGAATTTTTTTCCAGCTATTATATACCAGTAAAAGTAATATTAAAGAGATTAACATAGCTCCTGAGAAACTATAGGGAAATCAGACTTTATTTACTAAATAAGACAGAAAGGAAACACATCTTTCTTCAGCCAACAGACTCAAGTCAAACTCTTATTATCAATTTTTAAATATGGAAACTCAAGAGTTAATATCAGGTGACTCAAAAATCATTCAAAAATTCAGGAGACTTTTGGTTCAGAGACATACTAGTCTTCAATTGTAGTACATAAAAATATTTTCAAGGCACCCACTTGGATATAAATCTTTCTTTTAATTTCTTAAATTGATTTGGATTGAACAACTTCTTTTATTTTAAAATTTATCTTGGTTGCAGATAAGACTAGAGACATACATGGGATTTAACACTGCAGTCATTTTAGGACTTCAGAGGTCTTCCTATGTGTTGAGGTGGCTTTTCTTGGATAAATTATGTTTAAATGTAGTGGTTTTAATCACATCTATTTCACTCTGTGAGATAAGGACCAGAAGAAATACAAAGCAGGCCTGAAACTTTAAAGAATATAAAGAAGTTTATTACTAACAGAGTTAAAAGTAACAAGAAATAATAAGAAGTTAAAGCAAAACCCTCTTCCCTCCAGCACTCCCCAAGCAAAAACCCCTTCCCCCTCTCCCTTTTCTCCCTCCAGCGCTCCCACCTCCTTTCACCACCTCGCACAAAGGGTAACAACTTTGATCAGTGTTGCAGTCCTTAAAAGTCTCTTTCTTATGCTTAGGGAAAAGGGTTCCCTTCTGCTATGCCGTGGAAATCCTTCACCACTCAGTAGTCCGCCCGGAAACTATCTACTGATGTAAAATATCTCTCCCATGACAATTCCACAGTATATTCATACTGCAATCATGGGCCATCACATGGGGTTACAAGTCCTTTTAAAGATGAATTCTTCCAGCCCAAACACAAAGGTTCTCTGCTTCCAGTCTCTTTTAAACATGAATTATTCTGGCTTAAACACAAAGGTTCTCTGCTTCTTCACAAACCTCTAAAAGCTTCTTCACAACTACATGGCCTGGCATAGGCATTCTCTTACATCTTCACAGGCTGCAACATAAATTCTCACAGGCATGGATTTTCATCTCCCCATACTTTAAAATGATTTAAAGAGTCCAGTCCTCTGCAGCTGCTAGAAGGGGTTTTAAGATTGGCGCCGGAACGCACACACCCTTTTCTCCCGCCACCATCTCAGCGTCATCCCACGTGACTGACTTTCTCTTTCTCTCTGACCGTGCAGCCTCCATGTTCTTCTCCCTCACGTCTTTCCCCACGGGCTGCGCTGATGTTCAGTTCAGTGCGAGCTGTGCAGGCTGCAAAAGGCTTACACTGACTCCTGTTGGGTCTGCACGGGCTGCATGAGGGGAGAGAGGAGGCTCCCCTGGGCTGCCTGAAGGGGGAGAGGAGGCCCCCTCTGGTTTCAAAAGCCGAGCTGGATGAATTTGGCTATGGGGCAGTCCATGGATAGTTTAGCTGCCTGCAGCTCTGAGGGAAGGGAGAGGGGTGTGAGGGGGCAGGCAGGAGCCCGGGCTGGGCCCGGAGGCCCCCAGGAGGCTCAAAGGCCTCCCTCCACTTCTTCGTCTGGAGACTGGGAACAAGAGGAACTTCCCGCCCTTGCATGGAGTTTAAATATGCAAAATTCGCAAAAGCGCCTTGGCTTAAAAGCTTGTCAATCAACTCAGTTTCAACCTATTACATTAAACAATCTGACTGGCTTCCATAGTGAAGTAACTAGCTCAGTGGATGACGGGATAGCTTTAGAAGTCACTTGATTTTAGCAATATGAAGTTTCCAACAACATCCTTCTTGACAATCTATTGAGGCATGGACTGTATAGATAGACCATAAAGTTGGTGAAAACTTATCCAACTGCTATGTTCAAAGGGTGGTTAATGACTCAAAGTTAAAGTGGTCATTGGTTGAAAATGGAGCTCCTCTGTCGCATTTTCTTGTAAAACCTTTGTTTTCAATTGTCACTCAGTTGTATGACTTCTGATAAAAGTGAAATAGTATTTTATTCAGAAGCAATGGGCAATGGTATGTGTACATATAGGTTTGTTTATCCTGAGACACCTGTTTGCTTTTCCCATTGTTTTGAGGGATGTGATAGAAAACTGTATTTCACCTATGCCAGGAACTTAAAAAGCCACTGTTTCCTGTGAAGTGAAGGCTTTGGTATGTAAAGAAGACATGCTTGTGGTTTGACTTTGGTTCTTTGCTCTCCCAGTGAAGAACTGCAGCGTCCTCAAGGAGCTCTTAAAGCCAAGAGTCGATACCAGATCTGTATGAGTGACATACTAATCATCTGTCTACTGTTTCTCTCACTGAGTTGCTTTCTTCTTCTCACTTCATCACTGAAAACATCTAATGTTGCTTAAATTAGTGTAGCAGTTGTCACAGCTCTGTAGCAGCAGTTGCAAACAGAAGGGGAAATCTCAGACCAATGGAATCACATGTTTCTGTATGTACCTCAGGTCAAAATTTGGCTAATTATTCTGGTCACTTTTATGTTCATCTATATGCCATTGTTTTCACAACAAAACCAAATGGAACTATCAGCTGTCACAGTTGCGTAAAGCCTGTTTGATAGAATATTTCTACTTAAAATCCTGAATGAAAACAAATTTAAAAATCTTAGAATTATAGAATCGTTAAGGTTGCAAAAGACCTCCAAGGTCATCGACTCCGTTTGGCTTGATATTCTGCACCAACCACCTTGTTTACCCTATGTCTAGTATTGATCATATCTTGTAATGATTGTTTTATCAAAGCTTTTATTCAATATTTCAGTTTGACTATAGTCATCTAAAGTCACAAAAAGTAATGGTTCATATTCAGATTTCAATCAGATACGTTTTTCAGGCTATATAGATTTATCCATAGTTTAGCATTTCTCAGCATTTAAGACATTTTGTTGTTAATCAGAATTCTGCCTCTACCTTGTAGTGCAATGATTTTCAACTAAAATGTCAGACTGAAACTCTATACTTGTGTACGTTAAAGAGGATTTTGAAACAATATGGTCTGAAATGCTTCATCTCAAAATCCTGCTCTGAAGCTCGCATAAAAGAGCATGTAAAAATCCGGTCTGAGCTGATCTATAAGAATGTATTGTGACCTGAATAGTAAGGATTTCAGTGAGGGTTACATTTTTCTTTGCTACCTACACAGATTTGATGGTGAGAGCCAGCAGAACACTTTATTTCACAGAACTATTGACTATGTTGGTTATAAATAGTCTTAATAAAATCTTAGACTTAATCATGATATTTAAATCCCACATGATTATAAAAAATGAGGGTAACAAATAGAATGGATTTACTGTATCTGCAAGGGTATTTGTAGTACAAATTCAACTGGTCATGCTTTAGAGAAAGAGATTTTTGAGGCTGACGTCCCCTGTCAGGAGAGCACAAGATTTACATTAGGAGAAGATGACAGGATTGAATAAATGGAACATCAAGGGACTAGAAATACACAGCAAATAGGCACAGCTAGGAGGTCATTTGGAAGGAGAACCACCTGGATGCAGCTGGTGTGAGGGCACAGTGGCAAATCTATCATCTGTCCACCAGCAGAGAAAAGACACAGGAGACTGGACTGACTTCAAAGAGTGCCTGTACTAATAACCAGTTTGAAAAGGAGTAGCTGAACTGGAAAGTGGTATTCTATCTTCACTTTATTTCTCAGCCCTTCATCTCCACCCTCTATTCCCAAACCCATCCTCTCCTCCTTTTTTACTCCTTGCTTTTCCACCCCTCAGTTCCAGATACTATCTTATGGTGCTTCAGGGTAAGAAATGCAGTTGTTACTCAACAAGTTGCATAAATATCTGCTGTGATTACTTTGTTTACAAATGACTAATGAGAATTTCATAAATATCTTCCTTTCCTGAAGTTGCAAGGACCATCCAATACCAACTAACTAAATAGCTCCTTTGCAAATGGGAAACCTGTCACAAGGTGGTCCCCCCAAGGATCAATACTGGTTTCAACACTGTCTGATATCTTCATAAGTGATTTAGATGACAGCATTAGGTGTACCCTGATGAACTTTGCAGAACATACCCAAGTGGGGAAATGGGCACTTTGGGAGAGTCACCCTTAAGACCCAGATAGGCTGGAAGACCGGGCTAACAAGTACCTTATGAAGTTCAGCAAGGACAAGTGTAAAGTTCTACACCTGGGAAAACATAATCCAGGAGTCCAGCACAGGCTGGGATCTACCCAGCTAGAAAGCAGCTCTGTGGAAAGGCTCCTGGGGGTCCTGGTAGACAGTAAGTTCCATGTGAGTGACCAGTGACTCTCTGCAGCAAAGAGAGCCAGCAGGATGCTGGGCTGCATCAAAAAAAGCGTCACTAACAAAGATAGAGTGTCTCGCTCTACTCAGCGCTTGTCAGGTCCTACATGGAATACTGTGTGCAATTTTGGTCCCTGCTATATAAATCATATGTGGACAGGCTGAAAGTCCAAAGAAGGTCCACAAAAATAATCAAACTATTGTGAAGCCTGTCATATGAAGATTGGCTGAGACGACAGGGTTTGTTCAACCTTTAGCAAAGAAGGCTTAGGGAAGTCCTTATCACCATGTTAAAGTATTTAAAGGATGGCTACAAAGAAGATGAGGACTCCGTTTTTGAAAGGAATCACAAATAAAAACAGGGGTAATAGGTACAAGTTACTCCTGGGGAGATTCCAATTGGACAGAACAGGAAAATTTTTCACAATGAGAGCAATCAGCCACTGGTTCAATCTCCCCAGAGAAGGGGTGGATTCCCCAACACTGGACAATTCTAAGATTCAGCTGGACAGGATGCTGGACCACTTTGCCTAGACTGGGCTTTTCACAACAAAGGTTGGACCAGATGATCATTGAGGTCCCCTTCCAACCTTGTATTTTGTGATTATATGAAATTCTATCTTCTTCTGTGATTACCATGAGCTGTTGACCTGTCCCATATTAATGAATTTTCAGTGAACTCCACTGACACTCTGTGTCTGAATAACTCACTGTCCCTATGATAATGACTATTTCATGGGTAGCATGAAAGAGCAAGTGACTCTATGAGAGACTTAAGTCTTTTTCACAATCCATTTCTGTTATAAAATAACACATTCTGTCTCCTTTTCTTCAAAGTTGATCTGTGATGTTGTTCTGACTACTCAAAAGACAGTTTCTGGAGGGAAAATCTATCTCCATTTTGCATATTTTTACTTCATATTTATCTTGAAATTTTTACTTAATCGGGTCTTGGATATAAACCTGACTAGTTGGCAGCCCACAAAGCTTATATTCTATTTGTTTTCAGACCCAGTGGAGGCTTCTACAACCTTTGCTGCCTAAAAAAATTAGCAAAATGCTCTATTAAAAACCACCAAAGGGACTTAAGAGCATGAACCTCTGTAGATCTGAAAGCCCTAGCTAATAAAATATAAGACACCAAGTAATTCTATTGAAATTACATGACTAACTGCTTTTTGGATTTTGCTCTAATCTAGAAATAATGCTTGTATGGTCAGAGGCAAGTTCCACTTATTACTGCACAAGGAGGACGTTTTAGCAATGTAAAGAGTGATCCATTATAGTTTAAAGAAAATTTTCTTATTGTCAGGTTTCACACTGACTGGGTGAAAAAAAAACCAAACCTGATGGTTTAAATCATCACTTAATGATTTTGTCTAGCTGTAGAATTTGTCTATAGCAATGGAAAAAGGCAGATGTATATTCAGTCATTTGGAATCAATTTGAAAATTTTCTTTCTTGAAGAAAATATAATTTTGTGTTCCTTAAAACATCATATAATATTTGTCATGCATAGTTCATCAGTTATGTGGTGCAGCGGCTGTAAGCATCTTAGGTGATACACTTCGACAACATTTGCTACTTGCTTATGGGAATTGTCTTTATTTATGCTACCAGGCATCTATTAGCATGACAGGAATGGTGGACAGCAAGTTAAACAGGTCTTATAATCAACATCTACAAATATAACTCATTTATCATGCCCATGTCAAATTTATCAGAAACACAACATTTCTGGAAGGAAGAAGGAACCGCAAGAAAGGTTGACAGATTTAGAATGCTGCTGAAGTCTTAACAAGTAAGCATATGCAACAAAGAACTTATTTAATATTTGCCATTCTTTGTTGTCTCTGGTGGTACAGAGTAATTGAATAATCTGTTTGCTATTTACTATAGCTGCATGACATCCTATGGTGCAACCATTTTCAATATGAATAAATGTTCTCAATAAGCATTGAATGGGAAAATGCGATGGTGTGGAACCAATGAATTGAAAAGCTCATTTAGGACCTGATCCTGTGAAACACAAAATGAGCCCTGTAAGTGGCTATTCTCTTAGTTTGTATTTCTCTGAGAGTTAAGAGGCTGATTATCTCCAAATATATTCAGTATCCTGCAGGATCAGATATTAATGATCAGTGATTCTGGCAAATGAGAATGTCTGATATGAAAATGTCATTAAAACTAGCTTTCTTCATCCTTCCTAAAATGTTTTTCTGTGAAACTCAGTTTGAAAGCATGAGAAAAATAACTTAGGATCTTCTGAACTCTTATCTGTCAAAACTGTACTATTTATTGTCACTGTCACTGGAGATATATATTCAAGATGTTACTAAGATTTGTTGCTTCTTTACTGACTGTATTATTGTTGGTATTTTAATTAATGGTGGGAATGAAAAGTAACTGTAATACAGCATAATACAAAGACAGACTATTAGATGCATCAATCAAGCATATTTTATTTCACTAGTATAACCAATTTTCTAATTTGCAAATTTAGATTTGCATGCAGAGGATCATATTGAAGAAGAATAATTGTGATGGGAAACATCATTTTGAAAGTTCATGTCATCGATAAATGAAGACTAGGAATCAGATGCACAGCATTCTCAGTCATTGTATTATTGAAAATTGCAAATATTGAAAAAAAATGCATGTTACATTACTTTTATGACATCTTTGAGATTGCATGTATGGTACTATTCATTTCATTAGTAGATCCTTAAAGAAAAAGAAACACAATAGTTAAAGGAACACTGAATTTATCAAGAGCTCATTGAAATGCATTTTGATAGTTTCTATTACATTTTATGTTATCCAGGTTTTATTCAACAGATGACTCACTAATTGAGTATATGCAAGAAGAATGTCTGCATTTCACAGAAAATGGAAGTACCATATACCGGTAAGTATATAAATAAGTGAATGTTCATGTAACTGTTTCACTTTGGTTAGAAATGAAATAAAAAACTTTGAATCCACTTTTAATAATAATCTCAGGCAAGAGTTAGGCATTGGGAGCTCCTAAAGTAAAATGTTTTCAAAAATTCTAAGTTAATTGTGTCTGCATAGTAGTTAAAACAGTTGTAAAGAGAGAATAAACATGGGGGGGAAATAGGAATTTCAGCTGAATATTCAGTATAGTGAAAACAAACTAGATTTTATCAACATCTCAGATACATAAGGCAGATTCACAGGCAAAAACAGTTTGTTGAAAATGTAGTGTATCATGGTCAGTTGAGAATTTTTATTTAAAATAATATCACCAAATTTATTTTTTACTTTTTATTACATATTAAAAATATTCTAAATATATATCTTGAGTTTCTCTCCTCATCTTGACTTCTGAAATTTCTGTAGATTTTTCTTTTGTTAATTAGATTGTATTTCCATTGAAGTTAGGTTTTGCTTCTTCACCTCTGTGTTGTGGTTTAACCTCAGCTGGTAACTAAGCCCCACACAGCCTCTTGCTCAGTCCCTGGTGCGATGGGGGAAAGGCCCAGAAGAGTAGAAGTGAGAAAACTCATGAGTAGAGATAAAGACAGTTTAATAGGTAAAAAAAAAAGCTGTGCAAACAAGCAAAGTGAAACATGGAATTAATCTACCACTTCTCTTGGGCAGGCAGGTGTTCAGCCTCCCAAGAAAACAAGGCTCCATCATGCATGATAGTCACCTTGGAAGACAAAATGCCGTAACTCCGAAAGTATCCTCCCTCCACCTCACCTTTCTGCTATTTCACTTCAGCTTTTATTGCTGATCACAATATCATATGGCATGGGATACCCCTCTGGTCACTTGGAGTCAGCTGTCCTGGCTGTGCCCCATCTCAGCTGCACATGCACACCCAGCCTCCTTGCTGCTGGGGTGGGGTGAGAGGCAGAAAAATCACTGACCCTGTGCTCAGCGAAAACATCCCTGTGTTATCAACACTGTTTCCAGCACAAATCTGAAACATTGTCCCATTGTAACAACAATGAGGAAAATTATCTCTACCCCAGCCAAACCCAGCACATTCAGCATTCCTTATTTCTTACAAAATGTCTTTATTTTTAGTTTGTTTCTCATTTATTATTTGTGTATTCTTGGAGTGTGTTACCTCACATGCTCTTTCTTTGGAGAACTGCAAACTGTTCATGATTGGTTCTGTCTAGTCAGTTGAAGTCTGTTTTTTCTTGAGTCAGTGCTTGTTTGGCTGTTTGTTTTCTTACTTGTTTGAAGCTGTTTCTGCAGAAGCACTCCACAGCCTCTGTCTGTTGAAAGGTAATTAAGGACCAGCATCTTTGAAAAGGAGTCTTCCAGCCCAACGAGAAATTGGGTGTGCTTTTTCACTGATGATTTCCCTCTGATGGCTTTTTAGTTGACAATTTTACTTTTCTTTGAGACAGCAGTTATTCACTGACTTGATGTCAGAAAGCTTGCTTGCCAGCATCCTTTCCTATTCTGCTTCAGGGAGAATCAGCAATCTGAAATATAAACAAAAAAATGTTCCACTTTACCCTTATCTTCCAAGGGCCCAAAGGATAGAGCTATCAGTGGGTCTGGGAGAGCTGCCTCAGAGTGACACCCTTCTTTGGAGGCCTGTAGAGCCAGAAAAGGAAAATACAAGTGAGAAAAAATGGTTCCTGTGGAACTCCTGCTCCACAAATCCCTCTAAGAGAAAGCAAGAGAAGCAGCAGACTTTGCATAAGGTTGTTACAGGTCCCTGAAAAGTATTTGTATCAAAAACTGTAAGGCGAGATGCAGAAGAGAGCAGGTGGTTCTCTGCAGGAAAGGTGATGGTCTCTATTCAGACAAGCATGATAGAGATCATTTCTCAGAAGTCACCACAGTGACTATTGTTGAAAAGAGCCCACCACAGCATTTCATTCCAAATTTTTAGAGGTGATAGCAGAGCCCCTACTATTGGGTTTTACCTCCACAGTAAGATAGCAAAATAATATTTCAAATTTCTTTTGCTTATTCATTTCATGACCATTTATATAACAACTTCTTACATTCATATAATGCGGTGTCACCTCCTGAGAATACACACAATACCCCTTTCCTTCATTATAGCTCTTGGTCTTATACAGCATTTAGTATTGTAGAGTTATAGGGAACTTTCCCATTTTCTTGCTCCCTACAGGGCAGCATCATGCTTTTATCTTCCTCAGTATCTCACTTCTCAAAAGTGGTTTAAGCTTTTGGGTGCCTATCTCTTTTCAAGGTCAAAAAGGCTGAAATGTTTGCTCTAAGTAGTTTATTTTAAAATATCTTTAATACTTGAAAATATGTTTCATATGGACGTTTGTGTTCAAAATTAAATTTAGATTAAATAGTGTGAAACTATGAGACAAGTTTCCAATTTGCTAGCTATATTCTTTTACATTGAGATTTGAGAATTCACGTCTCAAATTTTATCTCAGTAAAAGTGGGTTTTTCCTACCTATAGCTAATTTTGTGTTTTAAAAATTTGCAGTTAGAATGAATTAAAACTATTTTTCAAGAATTCTTAGAAAAATAGAAACTGGAAAAATATTTCACAGATTCTGAGAGCAACTGAAAAATGGAGTAATATTTAAAAAAATATTTTCCTGGGTAAGGGGAAGCCAAGGTGGCTCTGGTTTCTAGTGATAGCTTCCAGTAGCTTTCTTTTATATTATTTGATCTTTTAATGATTTTTTTCTTCACTGTTATCTTCTGCATAAATGAGTATTTGAAAAAGAGAAGGGAAAGAAAGTAAAGTCGTAAAGCAGTATGTAAGAGTTTGGCTGGTCAGTGCAACACACCAGTCTCAGGCTGATGCTCTGAGATTCACTTCACTGCAGTGCATGGGAAGTCTGACCTAAAAAAACACCAAGAAAAGAGAAATGAGAAAGGTTGCAACAGTCACGAAAATCTGAAAACACAATAATAATGAAACATCTCTGTGTTTCCTCTCCAGTACCTTTCCCAGTGATTGGAAACCTGTCTTAGCTAACAAATATTCATTGAAAAAAAAGACAAAACAAACAAGAAGTAAAAAGAATATCACTGCAGGCAACAAATTAAGTTTCTCGGTGACAAAATTTAACTTGTAATAAGAGCAAATGTACTAATCCAAGTTTCCTAGGCAGTTTCATTTATATTTTTAGGTAAGGAAAATATTTGTGTTTGTGTGTTAATAAACAGCATATTTTACATACAGAAACAACGGAATTTAATAAAAGTTTTATAGCTGCTGATATTATTTACAACTAACCAGATGTATATTAAAAAAAGCTTAAAATAGGTGGAACCACAGCATTTTCTATTTTTTTAAACTAGGTGAACATAAATATATGATTTTTTACATGGCCTAAGACTCACATCTGGTTAGAACATGATGTTGCCACATATAAGCAGACTAGTCCAAACTCCAATTCATTTGCACCATAGCAGATAATAATTGGTCAAAGTAATAATGACATTAATAAGAACGGGTGATACAACTTTTACATTGGTTCTGGATTACTACAACGGTTTAAAACGACTGAGAGATTAAATGTCACTAAACTCAGGCAATCTCTGCAAAAGTTTAATTATTTTAAAAAAGGAATGAACTATGGCCCTTACAGTAAGCATGGAAAATGTCTGGCCAGGTGGCAAGCTGAGGCTATTGCCTGATCAGTCCATTTTGCCACCACCCTGAGTACCACCACAGGCATTTGACTCACTTGACCACCTGGCCTGTCTAGTTGCCATGAGCTCTCTAGAGCAGGGGCTGCCATTTCCAGTTACTTTTTTTTTTTTACAGTGTGGAGAAGCCTAGATCATTGATTAGTAAACATGTTAATAGGATGAAACACACTGAAAATCCAGCAAGGAATGTAAGCATCATCTCTATTTCAAAGGTGTAAAAATATTTAATGTAATAACTTCTATAAAACAATAATAATAAAGAGCTACAAACGTTGTGCTTTTTAATCACATAAATATTGTTATAAATAATTGAAGATGGACGTTCTGAACTTTTCTAAGAAAAAAGACCTACTTAATAGCAGTAGATTATAGTTTGTCAGGTTTTTTTATTTGTGAAGTCTTCAGGTCTTTGTTACACAGCTAGGCTAAGGGAGAATTTTGATGTTATCAGCTTTTATCTTTTAAGCCTATTGTTTTTGTCATCTTTCCTGACATCACTATGTAATCTGTAGCTGTGCCAGTGCTGGTGTGACAATTCCAAATAAATATATTGTAAATAAAAGAAATTGGTTTCCTAACAATAGGATCCATGTGAATTCTTTCTGAAGAGCTTCATCCCCCAGTCAAGTTTGCTTCAAAGTAGCAAACCATCTGTGAGAGAGAAAATAAATTTTAAGAGATTCAAACAATAGTGAAAAAGGAATAATTAATGGATTAGATGGAATGCAGCAGTGTTGGGGTGTGCTCTGGCAGAGCATCCTCCTGGTCGCCCCAGAGACCCCCTCTTGTCAATCCGGACAGGGCTCTCCCCTGGATTGATGAATCAGAATCGGAGGGTGGGTCTCTGGGCAGTTCCCGAGTTTAAGCCTCGCGCCCCCCCCAAAGCTAGCCATGCCTCTTCTTCCAGAACCCTCCAAGCTGCTCGGCACCCCATAGGTGCATGCTGACGGTCTCCCCCTTGTTATCACCCCGTTGGTTGATTGTACCCTGGTTCCTCCCAGTTCCCCCTTCCTATTGATTCTCGCCCTAAACTCCACCCGGTTTTCCTCACCTTAAAACCCTCGGCGCGGGTCCAATCCGGGAGTTATCGCTTCCGCCCGGATCCGGCTAATAAAACCTGCTGTGGTCCAAGGAAGGATACCCCTCCTCGTTCGTTCTTTGTCTCCGGGGGCTTCGGGCTTTCACCACCTCCTCCTCTGCCCTGAGGAGCGCGTGCAGCTGCCCGCTTGCGCGAAGCCCCAGCGGCGGCGGCTGCGGAACCGAAGGGGCGGAACTCGTGGCTGCAGGCTGAATCCTGGGTCGACTGCCTAGCCCTGACAAAGGGGTCTGGGGGCAGCTAGCCCCGGTCACGGAGTCACAGCAGGGAGTTCAAGTGTTTATGTTCATATTACTTCAAGGTACTGAACTCCAGAGTGGTGAATTTACAAGACTGCTTATAAATACCAGACATATTAATATTTTCATTAAGGATAACAGAAATGGTCAATTATAAAACAAAAGAGAAGACAAAAATGAGAGAGCAAATATTTAATTTTGATTTAACCTACCAATTCAAATCTCCTTCTCCTTTACCTGACCACATTAACTACTTAGACTTATTCAACTCTATCCTTTCATGCATGTATTCACGTATCTGTGCCCATGCATATAAAAATATGAAATATGTCTTTTTTACTATTTCATTATTTATGTTTTATGTAGGATTCGTTTCCACATTATTTACTGAACCTTTTTAATATTTTGTCATTTCTTAAGTGAAGGAAGTCTTAAAGACTATTTTTTATTTTGTGGATTTTGGTCAACAAGAAATAGATTACAATAAGTTCTCTGAGTATCCATTAGTAATAAATTAAAAACTATGACTTTAAAACAAGCTTGCTTGGGAAAAAAAAAGTAAGGAACACAAAGGCTTCTTTTTTTCCCCTAGTTTTTCTATTTTGAAAACGTAATGATTTTCTTTAAAAACACGATAGTCAGTGAAGGTAACAGTTCAGAGCAGTAACTCCTGGTGTTTCACATTTATAAAAATGTAAAATAAATGTTAGGTTTCAAGTCAAATATTTACATGCAAATTTACGTGAGTATTTGGTATCATTAAGCATTTGCTTAATGATAAAATTATACATGGTTATCTCACTCTCAAGCCCAGTTTGATTACAGAATCAAGTGATTAAAATATCAAAACAAACCCAAACACCAGCACATTTTCTGTTTTTCTACAATTGCAGGAGGTATCCCATCGTAAAACGTGGCAGTACCCCACAGGTAGTTCAGGTAGGGCTGCTCAGCTGCTCTAGCCCTGTGAGATAATTATCTGACCCAGAACAGTCACACCATCTGCTTCAGTGTGTGGCCACACAGACACTCACAAATGCAGGCTATGTGTAGATAGTGGAAAAAGCTGGCAATGTCATTTGAGGGCTGACAGAGAGCATGCTCTAGAACTCAGATGCCTTTTGCTTAAATTGCTATGGAAGAACTACAGGCAGATGCAAGACAAAATCTTAATAAATTAAATATATTTTAGAGAAGTTAGTGTCAAAAAGAGCATTATTATTCTTGCTAACTGGATTCAGCTACTGGTACAGATGCTTTCTAATAGTTTCTCCAATAAAATCAACATTCCCTATAAATTTATATAAGCTTAAAGGGAATAGTATTAGTATTTGTGAAAGTCCTCTGAGCAGATGTTACATCTATATGCAGCAGCAGTATCAAAAAAGTAAGACTGATATGAAGTCTACTAATATATTTCAAACTCTACCTGGAAGCATTACTGAGGGCCAGCAGATCTGTTCTTCTAAATATTTAGTTCTCCTTATCTTTCCATTAAAGGCTGACAGTGAAGTTTTAGTACATTTTTCTGCTATGGGGAATTCTGTCTAGAAGCAGCTAAAATAGACCATTTTTTCATTTCTCGTAGGCCAATAAACACTCATCAGACACTATTGACTGTGAGGCATTGCTGAATTGGGTTAGATTAAGATGGGCAAATTAAAGACGAAAGGCTCTGCACCATAGATGAATTGTGTTTAGTCTTCTTTAATAATGTTATTATGAAAATTTTAAAATCGTTGTCAGTGTTATATTCTGAATTTACATTTTTTCATGGGCTTAAGACTGCGTGAACAACAGAGGCTGGGACTGGTCTTGATCCATAATGTAGACATGCAGAGAAAGGGTGGAAAATGAAAACCATAAGAAACCTGAAATTTGGCATACATGCTTCTCAAAGTTCAAAGCTGAGAGGTATTTCCAATTTGACATTCTTATATTTATAGTGATCCATATTATATGTAAGGCTGTCATAGAGTTGCATAGGAAAATCAAAGGGTCTTACAATATATTTAGTGAAACATATTGTTTCCATCTTCATTCAAAAGTTTTGAATTATACCAGTGATGTAATTAGGATTCAAGGTGAAATCTTTGCACCTATAAAGAACTTTCTTTCTGTCTGCAGTTGCATGTATGCACAAAACTAACTCACGGAATGAAATTATTCTAAATTATCCTTAATGTATTAAAATTAATGTTTAATAATTATTGCAATTATTACAATATTGCCATAATAATCCAAATAGTTGAAAGTAGTTATTTGTCATGTGTTACATTTTGAATGTTGCAATTCAACTTAGTTCTAATTATACAAAAATATCAGCAGAATGTAAAAACTTCACATTAATCTACATATTACAATATTGCAGTAATCTATTTGAATTTTATAGCCAATGTGCCATTGTTTTTGGTGGATATCTCACAAAATTTTTGTTTATATATAAGCATATTTTCATATGCTTATGGTTGTACTTTTTCTTTCTTCAAAAAGAACTTTGTTCTGTGATTTTGTTTTGGGATTTCATCTTAATTCAATAGAGAAACTAAAAAAATCTATCAAAAATTTTTATTTATTTTACCTCTGAGTAGTTTACAATTATATATATGTATGATGTTTCATTATCTAAATGTTTTTATTAGTGTATTAGTGTAGTGTTGAAATTGAGGGGGAAGAAAGGAAAGCCATTATGTTTTATTGATGGAATGTTCCTATAAAGTTGCCAACAATGAAACATTATGCAGAGAGTTTGCTCTTGTCAGCAGCATATGACCTTGATTGTTTGTATTTGGGCAATTATAATTAAAATGCCTCCACAAGAGAACACAATTTAATGATACGGCAGGATGTACCTGTCTAAAATTTTCATAAGCCTTCCCGAACCTACATCTTAAATAGGAAGGTGTTATGTACTATGATGTTCACTATTAAAGAGAATAAAGAAAGAAGAAGTTAAATTTTTATTTTAAAAGTTTTAGCTATATTTTAGACATAAGAAATTGTTTTCCAGGGCCAAACTGTATCCTGTTCTCAAAATGACCTGTAACACATGCTTAGGGATAAGTAAAAAACAAATATATTAAGATTTAATTTTTTGTTTTAAATTTTTTCCTCAATTTTATTTTATAAATTGTAAAATATAACTGCAAAAAACCAGGAGAGATCATTTACTTTTCCATTTCAATTATCACTTTGTGTCACTAAGTTGAATCTCTTGTTTGTTTCTGTCGTTCAGGTTGATGAATCTTACACTCTTTGGTTTATTTAGGTATAAGTTACTTCAGATTCAACTAAAGGATGAGACCTCATGCCCTGAAAAACAGATGGTAGGACAACATATGACAATGTAACTTATTGTAAATAATTGCAGTCTACAACTAAAGGAAGAATTAAAGTATTTCACAGTGATATGTCCTAGAATATCTGTAATCACTTAACCTAAGGATCATTTTTGATTATTGAATAATAACATCTTAGTGAAAATTAGAGTTTAAAAGTATGTAAATAGAAATTTAAAAATTAAAAGAAACTATTTTCATGTTGGAAAATTATCCAGATTACTACTGATAAAATTTAATGAAGTGATGGTGCAGGGAGGTTATCAAAACTGAACACAGTCCTCAAAGCTGAAGATGGCAGTAAAAGAAAAGCAGAAATTTGTGTGATAGAAGAACTGTGGCATTCTATTTACAAAGGCAATAAGGGCTTAATCAATATTGCTAAAAATATAACGAAGGTTCAAACTGAGATTTTTAGGCTTTTTACCTCAACCATGAGAAAAGAAAAGAGGAGGGTAAATCATACAGATATGATACTTTGAAGGACAGTAAAAAAAAAATTCTGCCTTTGACTAATAAGGTTTAAGATATTACTATATTCAGGAAATGTGAATTGCCTGCCCTGTGACATGTCTCCCTGCAGACATGTCTTGACAGTCATAAGACAACAAATAACTTTCTGGTTTTTCAACTGCTGTTCAAAAATGTCCCAGTATAGATACTTTGACAGAACATTGCTCATTTTCTAGTTTTGAATATGAAGTTTTCTGTTGAGATGTGGTGATTTTTATGTTGCTAAAAACAAAATCCTTTCCAAATCAGGGCAGAAAGATACTCTTTACCTCTGATGAACATCATGAAGAAGAAATATAAGCTAAGAAATCTGAGATAGTTAATTATAAAATTTATATAAATATATACATATATATATAATCTTGCCATCAATACAGACAGAAAAATGAACATCAGTTCAAATAAAATCATATTTTTCTGAAAATAACAGAGATGGGGAGGATAAAGTCTAAATTCTCATAAAACAAAACAAAAATAATGTTTGGTGGTTTTTCAGATAAAACCATTATCCAACTGATTTACTCAAAACTCTTTAAAAGTGACAGATTAAAAAATTGAAGAAAGTAAGAGAGAAATTCCTACTCTAGAAGAATTGCCAAGACACATTTTTTTCAGAGCAGTCATGAATCTTTATGGTTAATTCTGCAGGGATTTTTCAGACAGCAGTTAGCAAACAGGTCGCTTTCTTTGTGATATCGATGGTGTTGGTTCACAGTTTTCAGGTCTGTGTGAGCTTTGGTTCTCCAAAGCTGTATACCTCATGGAAGTGGTCATTGCTTATAGGCGTGGTGCAGACAAGTTGAAAAATCTTGAGCTGACTTAGATCCTACTGATTTCAAATGGATCATTTGCTTTGAGTATTAAATCAGTGCAGTGTTGGCTCAAAGTACTGTTTCTGCTAGAGGGAAAAGTAACATATTTTCATGCCTATATTTTTGGCAAGTATTTAATGAATATTAAGGTGGTGGAAAGAAATACATCCTATGTTCAGAATTTAAGTGTAATAACCCCAGTTAAACCACTCAAACCAGAATTTCAAAATATCAAACTGTGATGGTAAAAGTCTTATGTGAACACTGATGAGATCACACCACAGCTCTGAGTCTCCACATCTGTCTGTTGGCATGCCCACTGAGCAAATAGTCATGAAGAAAAGCACTTCAGAAACATGTTCGAAGAGACTGGGCTTCTGCTGCCCTCTTGTTTCACTTTGATCCTTTCAGTTTTGGGTGTTTCACTTGGTTTTGTTGCTCCATGTAATTCTGGTTTGCACATTGTTCCTGCAAATGAACTACAGCTTCTGCATCTGTAGGTAATGTTAACCTCTGCGTCTGAATTGACACCAAAAACACAGTTTGTGACCGAACGATGCCCCAAGGTGGGCTGCAGGTGGTGGCGTTTCTGTGTTCATTCCTGCTGCCATGACTCTACAGGTGACTACTCAGATCCACATACACAGAGGAGGGAGAACAGAGAAGAAGCATTTCCAAATATCGGTCAGCTCCTTTGGCTCTCTCTGCAGACAAAAGGAAGATTGTTGTTCCACCAACAGTGTGGTTCAGACCAGATAAAGCTCAGTTGCTATTTTGTCTTGCCTTGGAGGAACATACTTCTCTCTAGAGAATGAAAGAAGTCCAGGAAGAGATTAGTTTATGTTAAAGTTAGTGATAATGAATGCAAAATATACTAACCAGTTTTTAAGTTAAATTCACAAAATCTACAAAGATGTCATTCCTGGAAGTTGTCTTTTTGTGTGTGGAGCAGGCTTAGCAGGAGATCTGACTCTTTTCTTGCTATCATAGAATGGTTTGGGTTGTAAGGGATGTTAAATCATCTAGTTCCAACTTTGCTACCATAGGCAGGGATGCCACTCCCTAGATCAGGTTGATCAGGGAAATGCTACGTTTAAATGTTTTTTTGAAATTGCTAATGCATTAGTGCAAAACAAGGATTCAGAACTCACCCCAGTTTTTATTTCTTTTTTTGGTAAAAATAAAATTTTTCATGTATGGTATAGTTTAATAAAAATGCATTTTAGGCATGTAGGATCAATACGACAATTGTAATCACATTTTCCATTAAATAAAAACCAAAATTTTACTTAAATTTGTGATTCATTAATGATCTGAGAGTCCACAACCTTGAATTCCTAGAGGTCACTCTGTTTAACCAAATGCAAAGCCTGGTGGAAAGTCAGTTCATTACAAGTAAATTCTTTGATCTGCCATGGCAAGTTACAGAATAGCTTAGGGAAGGTTTGTAGGTTGAACTCCTGGGTTCCATCCTCTGATCACAGATTTTTCTGCAGTCTGTCTTCCAACCAGCTGTCACACAGCCAATAGTGTATTGCACCAGCTTTTAGGCTATGATAACTTCTGTGCATGGCCACAGATGGGTGATGAATGTTTGCTGGCACAAACTCCAGATGAGTAGGTATTAAAAAAGATAATGATAATTATCAAAGCATTTGGGAGCTCTTCTTTCTCCTTCACTTGCCAGAGGATTGAAGACAGTTCCTGATCATGGTTACTGTGAGGTGCCAGGTGGAGAATTCTCTCTTCTATAATTTACAGTTGTTTCTTGGGGGTTTTCTTCATTAATGCTAATTTAAAATATTATTTCATAATATGCTATATTCTAAAATCTGTACTTGTTCTCTTATGTCTGGAATGGTGTTACTTACTGCTGGGATCTCTTGATGCAGGTTAAAACTTAGAATCAGATTAGCGTTCTCTCAGCTATCCATATTGCATCATAACGTTTTCCTGTGGAAAGTAAAGAATCACTGGTTGAACTGCAACGAAGCCTGAACAGCATATCTGCATCGAGGTTAACAGCTCTAAAGTCCTTGAGTAGTAGTGCTCAACAATCTCAGATTTTTGGTTCTGAAAAGTGATTGCAAGATGGTTTTATTGACACAAAACATGAGTGTCTTTTGTACAGGTCCTATGGATATTTCAGTTATGACAGTTACAAATGTATTCCCATTGAAGTTATATTTCTATTTTGCAACAGTATTCAAAATCTCTAAAATTTTATAAAACATTCATTTTAACAAAGGTGTAGATTTTGGATTCTGAAATAATCTGTTTCTTAGGTGAAAATTCACCTTATTGAGAATACTAAGAGTAGGATTTGTATAACTTTTTATGTGGAAGTGAAATATCAAATTTGCCTTCACCATTGATCTTGTCTCCCTAAATGGCAACACACGAAGTCTTCAACAAGGCAATTCATATCTATTTCAGTGTGAGGTAAATCAATCCATATATTAATTAATTATACAGTTAGATTGTATTCCCAGCTTCTAGTCTTAGTACAGAAGAGATTTATCCCAGCAAGGGAGAAATTTGAGAAAGATAAACTCCATGAAAATTTTACTAGTGAATTCAGGGTCAGTGAATTCAGGTAGACTGAAGGTTTTGGCTTTTTCTTTTGCCTATCAAGCTCCTTTCTTCAGTGTTTTGGAAGTGAAAATGACAGTCTAAAATATATCTTTCCTAGGTTGTTTTAGCAATTTATCTCTTATTTTAAAGATGGAGTGACCCAAAAGCTTCACATATGTCTGATTTCCTTCTTTAATGAATACTCATTCTAGAGACTCACAATGAGCAATATAATGATATTTTGACACAGGAATCTATGTCTTTTTGAGTACATTAAAGCAATGGATTAAAAACAGAAGTTCCTTTGGATAACAGTGGAACTGATTGTCTTGCAAACCTGTCAAACACTGCCAAGCACTTCATTGAAGATACTGAATTAACTAGAATTCAGACATCACATTTATCTTTTTCTTTTATTCCCAGGTAAAGCAATGGGAATTTTACCACTACTCCTTTGGGAGCAGGAACTAACAGTATACTAATGACCCTTTTTTGCATGCATTTTTCTAAATTTTCTGTTCAAATTCATTTAAATGAAAAATCACTGTCAGATCTAATTTTATCACCTCCTTCTTACTCATAATTTCCTAACAGATTAGTTTTCACTCACTGACTGGGAAAAAAAAAAAAAACAAACTAAAACTAAAAAAACCAAAAGCAACCTACCAAAAAACAAAAAACAAAAACAAAAAACAAACAAACAAAAAACAAACAAACAAAAAAATCCCACCCCAAAAAAACAGAAAAAAGGAGAAAAATCTTGCCAGATTTGCTTAGATAATGTTATGTTCCAAATAGATCTGACACTCCTGTTTACAAGTAAATGTATCTAGAGGGTATTGTTTTTCTCAATGAACTCCCTAGCATAGATATCAGCATAGAATCTCTTTTCATAACATACAGAATTTAAAAAAAAAAATAATACTTACATTTAGATCTTAACTAGTTAAATATTGTTACTAGATAAGGTATTTGAGCATTACTTTGTCTAGCAATTTAAATGATGTTTTCCACATTGTTTTTCACCAAAGACTATGCTGAGGTATCCATTTTTTACTGAGAGATTTATTGTAATAGAAAAAAATTCAAATGTATCAAAAGCTTAATCTTTTGACTACAAATCTATGTTTTGATTGATTATAGCTGTTGCAGAAATGTGTAAAAATTTATTTTTGACTTGCTGTAAGACAGCAAGTTATTTTTCAATGTGTCATGTACACAAATAGAAGAAGTGACAGCGACTTTAAACTCATGTGTGCCTTTTTAGTTCAGTTTTTCATCTCAGTTGTAGGTGGTCTTGAAAACAGAAAAACGTGAATTTTGTCTGAGGTGTTTTTAAATAATTATTTCAACAGTACTTGAATCAAACTGTTAACTCAGTAGACACAGAACATCCAGAAAATGTGGGCTGCCCAGTAATTATCATTAGCTAGACATGGTATTGCACATTCTGAAATTCACCTGACAGCACTTTTACTATTCATCATAATGAAAAATGTCTTTTTAGTGAATTATTGTGGGGAGACTCTAACAAAATGTTATCCATTGGCATTTAGAAATGTGATTGAGGACTCTAGAACAAAGTTAGGCCCTGAATAGATTTGTCTGTTGTTATATCTCTATGCAGATTTCTTCAAGCTCCATTCCAGTTTCAGTTTTATTTACCTTGTTCTTAGATGATATTTGAAAGCATCATACACTTGACTGAATGCCAACACAATCTTTCAGATAGGAGTCAGTTCACATATTTTTTCTGTTCTTTGTATATTCCTTTGTGAGTCCATCATCATCATTATGATCAAGTTTCGTGTTTGACATATGTTATGACACACTAACATACATTATAAACATGTTGCGCATTAACCTTAATGGCACTGGGTCTAGTATACTAACTGATGACATTAGGCAGATGAAGTGCCAAGATAACATCATTGAAAAGACAACAGGATAACATCTTCTTTTAATAGCATTTTAATTGATGCTTCATTATGTAATAGTATTGTGCATAGTGCCCAGTGGAAGTGTAATGGTCCATCTAAAAAAGGCTATTCAAATTTGCTGTCACAGAGTATGTATTAAACTGCATTTTCAGCCTCCTGCTGCTGCCATTGGTAGAAAAGTGGTAATGTGGAGAAGAATCCCAGGTATAATGTCATTAAGTGAGCATTATCCCCTTTGACTGAAGAGTCAAAAGCCGAAGTCAAATTTGTCCCAGAGTTCAGCATGAAAACATTGAATCTACATAATTGTTTTTCGTGAATACTTCAGTTTCTACAATGTGACACTTTAAGGTGTCATAAAATGAATGGGACTTTTTGTACATGAAATATTAGTGAATTATACATTTCTCTTCAGCATGATAAAAACAAACAATCAAAAAACCCCCAGACTAGGAGCAGCTGCGTAGGTAAAAATCACGTCATTTTGTAATTCCTGCACTCTCTGTAAGTGGAAGGAGAATATTTGTTTGCAAAGGGCAAAAGAAAAATACTATTTTGAGAATAAATTCCACTTACAGCGCTATATGTACTGCATGACTTCTATCAATGTCAGTTGGATTTTTTACCATGCAAAAAAGAATGGATAAACATAAAATGATGAATAGAGAGAAATTCTATAAGTAATCTAATACAGTACAAACTATGATAACATGTATCTGTAGCAGTATCATAAGCAATGTTCATTTGATTCTATTAAGTACTGAAGTCTGCCAAAAATATTTGCTGTCATCTGTCAGGCAACTTCAATGGGCTTCAACGTTAATAGATGCCATGTCCAGAAAAGACCAGAAATTCCTTTATTCTGATCTGTTTGTTATAGACCATCTTGCCAGTACATTTTCTGCATTGTGCTCATACTGAATTCCCAAAATTTTTAAGTCTTACAGACTGGCAGTTATTTTTCCATTGAAGAAAATGGATGACAGATGAACCAATCTCCTAGACTAATCATCCCATAACTGTTAAAAGTTAGCATTTTGCTTTTAATCTATATTTGTTTGCCTTTAGACTCTTGTCACAGATTCTGGCTGTGGTTTCGCCTGTTACATCATGATAGGGTGCCTCATCAAGCAGATCTAACCGATTACTATGTATTTTGTAGAATCTACATTGTGATTTTTGTCATAATATTATGAAGAAATCAATAATTTAACTTATGTTGTTAAATGCAGTTTATAAAATTTGATCTTAAACAATTTCCAGCTCCTGGCATAGTAATACAAAAGCATTATCTATTCCCCTACCACGGTAGGGAAAATTGTTTGATTTGTATGTTGAACTCTATCATTGCTCTATCTGTTGTATGTCATATACTGCTACTAACCATTTATTATTAAAATATTGATGTGAATAGTGTAAAAAATCTTAATTCCTTTTTTCAAGGGAGGGGAAAAGGGGTGACAGAGTTGAGCTAGAGTACTATTGGTATCTGTTTCTTCTAAAAAGATTTGGTCAAGCAGGCAAACCCAGTGAGTTATTTAGGTGCTGTACTCTTTTCTAGTACACTATCATTCTATTTACTATGGAATTTAAACACATTTAATTTCTAAATAAAAGCTTGTTACTGCATTAAATTAATGAAAAATAAATCGATATAATACTGCTTATAATGACTGTGCTTTTTTTGTAAATCAACAAATCTTCTATTAATTAACCAGTGATTAAAGTCAGCTTGTGAAAATTAATCACAGCCTGGAAAAGTCATTTGTCCTTGTGTACTTCATTAAGATAGTGTTTGCCCTTCAGGCAAGAAAGCAGCAAGTAAATGCCAAAGAATGAGCTGATTAAACTTGAGCTGCAGTGAGCGGTTTGCCAGAGACTCGAGCTCCTACAAACATGCCAACTTCTAACTAAAAAGCTTTCTGTGGTTTGCCTCTTGGATAGGGCATAAAATAGTAAATGAAAATTCCTCTAGATGCCCTAAACATTTCAGTGTAATCCATAGAATAAACAGCTTGTACTGTGCAAGACACAATAGTTAGGTATGACTCAAAATGTTGTGAAACTGAAGTTGTAAAGCATGCCAAAGGTGTGCAGACCATCTGTCAAAATAAAATTTCATCTAAAAGTGAACATCTTTTTTCATTTCAATCTAATTTCATGATAGCAGAACTTTGATTAAAGTATAAGACATTGATTTTTGATTCATACCTACAATACTCTACCCCAGAATATACATATTATTGAATATATTTGATTGAGGAAGATAATCTGAGAGTTATTACATTCAATAGACAGTAGGAGAGCTGAGGCCCCAAGATCATGAATTACTGCTTTCTGGACAGCCAGCAGTCCATATGAACTCTTTCATAAGAAAAAGAGATAAAAAGAAGTGCAAGGAATCACTAGAAATAACAGAGGAATTTACACCATGTGAAATAGAAATTGTCTTTACTGGAGGCAATTCTATTTCCTTACCTGTTAAGAAACACAAAGATGTGCTTAATAGTGAATAAGGGACATAGCTTGACATGGTTTGAGTATCCTGAAAATTAATTAGGAAAATAAAGTTTCCCTTCCAGAACACTGTCAGAGACTCTCCCCTGTCCACCACCTACCCCCACCTCCTTTCTCTTAGTAAGAAATGAAATCAATCATACTGTTAAAAGTCACATTAATGAATCCTAGTCTACATAGAATTGTATTCTCTTTCCCTACACCATGACTCTACTCCTGCAAATACCTGGGGATCATGTTAGGTATCTTATAGTGGTCATTTCAACAATCTCAGATTCCTTTTATCTCCTATGCCCTTCACAGTGTTCCATGTCATTCTCATGTCCTCAGCAACTCCTTTAACCTAACAGGTATTTATTTTCCTCTCCCTGGACTCCAGCTGCTCCCATCCACTCTCATACTGTGTTTCCAGTCCCTCTTCCATGTTCTGTGGTTCACACATGAGGTTTCACACAGGTCATTCACATAGATTTGACCTGTCCTAACTGCTGATGCTGGTCTGGATTTATTTGCAAGGTATAATTGACACAAATGGAGCAAAACAAGACCTTTTGAGCTCTTTGAGCTCAAGAGGAATACTAGCAGAATATGTACCCTAGGCATATTGTCAACTCTCACTAAAACTGTAAAAGTTCAGCATTTTTGATATTTCTCGTCTGCATTCAAATTGGTATTAATTTGCTTAAAAGATCAAAAAGTTACTAGTGACAACACAAACATATATTTCTGCATAAGCTTCATTTCCACAGGGAGTAAGATAAAACAACTAGGGCACAAGCCTTATGACGAGGGGCTGAGAAAGCTGAGGTTGTTTCACCTGGAGAAAAGGAGCCTCAGACCTTATTGCTCTCTGAATACCTGAAAGAAGGTTGTAGTGAGGTGGGGATCAGTCTCTTCTCCCAGGTAAACAAGTGACAGGATAAGGGAAATCCCCACAAGTTGCACCAGGAGAGGTTTAGATTGGATATGAGGAAACATTTCCTCGCTGAAAAGGTGGTCAGGCATTGTAAGAGGCTGCCCAGGGAACTGGTCAATCACCACCAGCTTACCAGGTAAGTGGAAATCACCAACCCATTAAAAAACATGTAGATGTAGTACTTAGGGACATAGTTTAGTGGTGAACATGGTACTCAGTTAATGGCTGGAGTCAATCTTAGAAGTATTTTCCAACTTAAGCAATTCAAGGATTCTATTCTAAAAACAGAGGAAAGGAATACTGTTTCCTAACTTTATTGTTGTTAGAACTGGGATAAACAGTGGAGACTCCAGGAAACCAGGCAAGTTAGGACAGCCCCTGTGTTTAAGAGCAGAGACTCACTAAGCAAGTACACTATGATGTCTAATAAATTCAATCTGCATTTCTCTGCTGAGAATAATGTTGCAACTATTCAAAGATTTTAATTGGCTTCCGAGCTTTAATTCCTGTATTATATAAAAGCGAGTCTGAGTATCAAAGTCTCAGATGAATAATATTATTCATAATTTGAGAAGTAGCCCTAGAAGTAGATTTGAAAAAGTATATGTACTCAAAGTCTGGTCAACACGTTCTGTATCTTCCAAACACATTGAAGTTAACGAACAGAGGCAGTCATCTAATTCCCAGCTCCAAGTGCTCAGAGTCCAAGTACGTAACTTGCTCTTACAGCTTTACCTTCTTTGCTGAACACTTGATCAGCTCTTTGCTATGTATTTTAAATTCCAATATAGAGAACTTGTTTAAATATTAATTTCCCTGTGTATGCATATGACTCAAACTGACCTAAAGGCTATGAAGTGGTGTCAGACTCCATAAATCAGGAATAATAAGTTCTATTGAGTATGGTAGGATTTGAGACTGAGAGCAAGCGTACTGGATAATTAAACATATAACTGTAACATTGAATTGTTGTGGTAATTATTAAGTAATTTTTCTGCAGTCCATATTTTTTGCATGACAGATGTAATGGAAATATGGATAATTGTGATGGCATAATCAGCTTCTTTCCCATTTTTTTAGTGCTTTCTATAAATCTGCATAATATCCTTCAGTATAGAAATTAGGATTGAAATTTTCTACTGATTCTTTAATCCCAAATACTAGGTTTTTTTACCCTGAAAGGAGGACAAGAAACTTCCATGGCATTGGAACAATATAATTTTAAATAATATTGGCATTTCAAAAGTAGCAACAAAAAATAATGCAATGTGTTGAATTTTGTATAAACCACATGCACCAAAGATACCTGAATACTCACTTTTTAAAAGATAAATCTAAAGAAATGGAAAGGAAAATAAATAGCAAAAGCCTAAGTTGAAGATTTTTCATTGTAGGGCTGACATATTAAACATTCTTTTGAGCATTTTAGAAGTTTATAAAAATTAACAGAAAGTGAGGATGTTGTTTAGTTCTTAGAAATAAGTTGTATCCTTTATTCCCATTTTGCAAAACTAACTAAATTGTAAATTTTCTATTTAATCCTTGAAGGTAAATAAAAAGCTTGTTTTAGTTGAATAATTAATTGTTTAATGAATTTCAGCTTTAAATAAAGTGGCTTCTTCACTTTTCCCATGCACCTGCTCCGAGAAAGCAAGAGAACAAAGGGGACTGAATAATAGTTACTTGTTATGACATTATATTATTTATCATGTTTTCTGATTAATTTTTATGCAATTTAGTTGTCTTTAATATTTATGTCAATTATTACTTCTGCATTTTTATTTTAATTTATTAGATATAATAAAATCTCACTCCAAGATTTCAAGTCTGCAACAGTGCTACCAGAGCTGCCAAATCCCACTGAAACTTAAAAGATTGTCCCAAGGAGTAGGTGTTACCCTGCACAGATACATTGAATGATTAGGACTGATGATTATAGATTTAAATTGCAGGAAAAGATTATTTGCTTGCTGCTAGAATTACCAATCAATTCAGAAAGAGTTTAAATCACAAATGAACAAGATGTTACCATGAGAAGGACAAAGACAATCTGTCCCTATCCTCCCTTCGCATGGAAATAAAAGCATAAGAGAAAACAGAAAAAAGGCCTAATAAAAAAGGCTGGGAGAGATCTCTTCTTCCCTCTTTACACTCTTACTGTGTTTTTTCTGATTGATGGATTCAATGTCTGGTGGGTTAGTAGGGTCCAGCACTGTCCTTGTAGCTGTCTTTCCCATCTGTCACCTTTTACAAGCACACTGCCATACTAAATAATTTTCTGTGCCTATCGAGTTCCTTTGGCTTCAGTAAAGCAGTGCTTATTTAATAATAGATCATGGATTGTAGATAATTTAATAATGGGAATGTTCCAAAGATGCACAGATGTAACTATGGGACCAGTGGGGTACTTATAAAGGAAAATGATTTCAAGTGAATAAAAAGCAATGGGCATAGCCAGGAATCCTCTAGATCGTGATGTAGTGAGTGAAACAATCACTTAAAACCTTGGAGATCCTGAGTAACACTTGACAGATCAAGAGGACTTCTGAATGCTGGAGTTTTTAATCTTTATTTTCATTGTTCATGACCTTGAGTTTTTAACTTTTTTTCTTGTTTGTTTGTGTTGAAGTATAACGAGTCTATTTTATATTGGAGGGAAAAAAAGAAAGCTGTTTTCAACCACATCAGGAAAAAAGCAATCAAAAATAAAGCAGTCATCCGTTGCCTAATGCATCAAGCCACTCCTGGTAATAGAGATCCTCCAAGAGATACGACATATGACACACTATGCCATTCATAGTTTGATTTTAACCTATAAACTGAAAACTCTGAAATGGTGATGATTTGCCACATGATGTCTCAAATAAACTACTTCATTCTAAGAGAAAGAGCCACAGAGAATAATAAAGCTGATAGGGTAGACTTTCAGATTGCAGATTAACAACCACTTCTAAAGCAAACAAACACATAAATAAGCATAGACAGCAGTTGGTCAAAGGCGAGAAAGTTGGTGGAAACTTCACGTGTCCTGATATACCATGATTCCAGCCTTCTTTAGGAGTTTCTACAACAAAACTTTTGTTCAATAAGGACACGCTGTCTAAAATATTTAAAAAATGTGAACAAATTACCTCCAAAATATTCCATTTTTAACAGAAATCAATCACAAAGTTTTAGTTATAATCCTGATAGTACTAAAAAATTTATACCAAAACTTCAGAGGAACTAGACAGAAAACAAAATAACTGTCAGTGTACCAAGAAAAAAAAAATTGTATGAACACTCATACTGTTTAGCCAAGATTTATTGTAGTAAGTAAAAATAGATATGGCAGAGTGTAACAGATTATTAAATGAAGTTGAGAAGGCAGAAGGAAAGTATCTATCTATCTTCTTCTTCTCCTCATTTTCCCCATTTAAAGATCTGCAATTTCAGAATATTTTTAGTGCCCTTGTGACAGGTCAGAAGGAGAAAACCGGGTCTGAGAAAGCATCAGAGTCAGCAGAACCTTCAACACACATGTACACTATGAGAAAGTGGTGAATGCAGATATGGGTCCCCTCTGTACCCATGTGGGTTCTGAGGGGACCCATCTGTCAACCTGACTTACTATCCTGAGGGGTTTGTTTCTTGCTAGGGGCTCAGACCGGGGACCCTTTCATAAACTCACAAAATCATAGAATGCCTTGGGTTGGAAGGGACCTTAAAAATCATCAAGTTCCTACTGCCCTGCCATGGCCAGGGACACCTTTCAACAGACCAGGTTACTCAGAGTCCCATCCAGTCTGGCCTTGAACACTTCCAGGGACAGGGCATCCACAACTTCTGTGGGGAGCCCGTTCCAGTTCCTCACCAACCTCGCAGTGAAGAATTTCTTCCTGTTATCTAAGCTAAACCTACTCTCTTTCAGAGAATGAGCTTGACACCTGGAAAGGAACTGTGAATGTGGGATAAAAGCTCAAACATGAAGTGGGAGGAGATTGCAAGTACAACCTGCATATTGGATAAGCTGACATCTCCCTATGGGCAAGAATTGACCATCAATGTAAGAATTTATGAGGAATCATTTCTAACCAGAGCACAGAAGTTATTTCAAAGAGACAAGAGTGGAATATGGATTTCCTTCACATGAAAAAGTGATAAGATGGCTTTGACAGTAACTGCTGTCTAAATCATTCCATAATCTTGAAATGTTAAAGTGATGTGATGGATTGAACCTGTCTGGATGCCAGATGCCCCCCAAAACTGTTCTATCCCTCCCTATTTTCAAATGAACAGTGGAGAGAAAATATAATGAAAGGCTCATGGGCCATAAGGAGCCAAGGCATGGACTTTCTATGGTGTCACAGCCTCCTTTGCATGCATCCACCTGCTCCAGTGTTGGATCCTCTACAGGCTGCAGGTGGATTTCTGCAGGTGGATCTCTGGAGACCTCCATGGGCTGCAGGGCACAGCTGGTGGTGCCCCACCATGGTCTGCACCATAGGCTGCAGGGCAATCTCTGTTCCAGTGCCTGGAGCACCTCCTCCCCCTCCTTGTCCACTCACCTAGATATCTGCAGAGCTGTTCTTCTCACAGGTTCTCACTCCCATGCCAAGCTACAATTTGCTTCCGCACAATGGCTTTTTCCCTTTCTTAACTACGTTATCCCAAAGATACCACCATGGTCACTAATAGGCTCGGCCTTGGCAGGTGGCGGTTTCTTCATGGAAGCAATTGGCATTGGCTCCACTGGACTTAGCGGAAGCTTCTAGCAGCTTCTTACATAAATCACCACTGCAGCCTCCCGCCACCAAAACCTTGCAGTGAAAACCCAATAGAAGTGCATTCCTTTTGAAAAGCTTCATATGTTGAATGTGGTAGAAAGGAGACAAAGATCTGGCAGAGAATGCTGAGAGTTGTTCAAGGGACTGTGAATGCCCTTAAAAGTGTTGACATGAAAGCCTTTGTGCTGAGAAGCATCCTCTGATGCAGTCCTTGCTGCCTGGATTCTTGCCTGGCTGGATGGCTCCTTTCCTCTTATCTGTCTTATCTCCTCACAGATTCAACAGTTCAGCGGAGTGGAGAGAAGAGAATACTAAGGCTCAACAGAATAAAGGGAAGGGATTTAGAGGAAAAGAGAGAAGTAAAACATACACAATAGGGAAAAATTCAAAGAAAAAAGTACATACACAGGGACAATGGAGCAGGAAGTAAGATATGGAAAAAAAGAAATAAAAATATATAGAGAGTTCTTTATTAAAAATAAAATATTATAAGGCTGAACTCCAGAAGAACAAAATTTGAGATTATCATAAAATCTGAACTGGTTCTGTATGTACAAATGCAAATGCAATCCATACCTTCATATACCAATTTTTAAGTACAACTTTTCTTACATGCTTGACGTTTTGGTTTTGGGCTCTTTTCCCTCCCTGTAGCACTTGTCATGGTGAGGGAGATTTAAAAAGGCAAAATTTGTAGGTCTTCTATAACATCTATACAGAAGGAGGAAGAGAACTGCTATAAAACTTCTATATATTAGGCTCGTACTAATTACCTTGCACTTGATCCTCATATTGTTTGCTGCTTCTCTTTCTGGTAATCCACATCACTTCTGTCAGTCTCTCTGCATTTGCTCTTTATCCTACAAAAGTGGACAAGCAATTTTTCTGTTGTTCTCCTTGTGACCTGTAGGCCAATCATCAATTTAGAAGAGATATTTTTCCTATTCTCAGTCCTTGTTCCTAACATTCAAGCTCCCCTAGCTGCTGTAAAAAGAATCTGCAGACAGACCAGTCTAGTTTCTTCAGGCTCATGCTTCATTTGTGCTTGGTTTCTTTGTAAGAGGAGGGTGTGCGCATGCTGGCTATAATAAAGCCGCTTGGGTCTGGAGCATCCCAAGTACAGATGGATTCTGAATAATTAATACTCCAAATCTCAACATGAGTCATTTGAAATTTTCATAGGCTGTAATCTTGCCTAAGTTTTGCCTGACTTTTACAGCAAGAGCAGAAAATGGTTATTCAAATAATCTTTTAGCACAATTTCACAAATTTTGTTATCATAGAAGCAAAGATATCATGAGGTCTCAGGCCATACTCTCAGTGGCATAAAGCCCCAGGCTATTCCTTCTACCTAATATTTGCTTCCTTTCTAGCATGTTCTTGGTTCTAAATCTACCTTGCTATTACACTGGGCATCTCACATTATGTCCTATGCTTGAGAAGGGAAAGCCGGTATATTGTTGTGACTGAAAGTTTAAAGATATTTATTTTACTGACATGTGAATTTAAATAAATTAGGTTTGCTGTTTAGAAAGAGGTATCAACGAAATAATTATGTACCTTTCTCATCTCTTTGTTGCTGCTGCTTGGCATCAAATTAATCCAATACTCTCAAATCCAGACAGCTTCTATGACAATTTACTGGAACAGAAAACTAATGCAAAGGATGTGTCTACATTAGTTTCAATTGTAGTTCTTATCAGGGGTTGGTTTTCAGGCAAATTTTCTAGTGTATTACCACACTTCGTTTTGCACCAATGCCTCACACCACACAAACTGAAGCAGAAGATACACTCCAGAAATGCACTCCACCATTGCATTCAGTGAGCACTGAGGAACTGAGCTAATAAACCAATGAATTCTCAAAACAACCTGTAATACAAGAAATCTTTCTCTGTATTAAATAGGTTGAAGAAATTAGGACACTTCTGGGTCAGAATAGGAAAAGCTTTAGTCAAAGCTACCAAGAAACTATTGCTAAAAAATTAGCACTAAAATTCAAGGTTTTTCTGCCCTCAGGGTTATTGTTACACTTTTTTCTTTATTGATACATATATAGGCAACCCAAAATACAATCCAGTTTATTTATGTAAGTGAGCATGACTAGTAGTGGGATGCGCGTAATTATTTTCATCATAAATCTTGCTGTAATATCAGGGAATTATTTCTATTCTTATGATTAATTTAAATTACAATTCAATTGATTTGAAAATATTTTATTTGGAGCCCATTAAATGGAATACTGCCAGAGAAAGTAATTATGTACATATTAGAAGTGAGAAGATATTTCCAGTTAATAGAACATGACCTGATATAAGGTGTCAAAGCTCAGTGAAGACTTGCCACTTAAATGAATTACTCCAAAGACAAGCAAGAACAGAAAGATATTCTGAACTTTTCTTGGAGTGTGGATATTTTCATTTTCAGAGAATGTTACAGCTATTCATCTATAGGCAGTGAGAGGATTACATGGTATAACATCAGCAATTCTGTGGCAAAATTCTTTACTACTTTGCTGTTACTTTTAATTTTCACATTTGGTCATCTAAAACTCCAGCTAGTGGTTATATTCTTAGGTATTTGCATACCAACAGCTGGAGAAAAAAAGAAAAAAAAGCATTATCCTGGTCAATCTACAAAATCCCTGTTTCCCAAGAAATTAAAAAATGTTCAGGCTTTCTCTTCTACACTAGCAAAAAGTAACACAAATTATAAAGGAGCCTATTGATAGAAAAGTTCAGTAGGTCTCTTTTGGGGGAAAAAAAAAAAGAAAGAAATTTACTAGTTTTCTTTCAGAAAGCTTTTGGGAGCTCCTGTCTCACAGTGGACAATAAGAAGGGCCTGGAAGTAGGAAAAGGTCTCTTAGCAATAGGAATGCTCTGTATTTCATCCAAGAGAACTAGAACAGACTTTTTAACCCATATTCTGAAAAGAGGGAGATGAAGTCTTTGAGAAGCTTAGTCAGAAGCCAGACATTCAGACTGTGTGCATTGACTTGAAAGTACAGAAATGTTGTTTTCAGCCTGATGTCACTGGTACAAAAACTTCTTTTTACAAGTTTCTGGGTAGGTAAATTAGCAACCTGAGATCAGGTTTCCTAAATCGAATATCTGAATTCTCTTTAAATATGCAAGCAAACAAACATTCCTGTGAAATGTTAATGTTTTGCCAGACTAGTATATTTCCAGAGAGCAAAAATTTTCTCTTTGTTACCTTTCTATCAGCTGTAACAACTCTTACTGTCTTCCAAGCATACTGTTTGATTAGTCCAAATAAATTTCACTTAAAGTGAAATTCAGCTGCCTGCATTGCAGCTGCTGCTCTGACAACTGTTCAAACCCCATATGTGCTGGCCTTGACTATTATTGAAGGTACTAAAATCCCTTTGTACTTTGCTGTTTACCTTGCAAACATCCCTGATCATATAAAAAAGCATAATTCCAAGAATAATGTAGATATATCAAGCGGTGTGGAGAGAGGCGTCTATCTTATGATCCAGTGTGTTTCTGGCTTTGGTGGAACCATCCCCCTTTACACAGATGAAGCAAAAGTCAATAAAGGTCAGAGGAAAAAATACTAGTTTTCTACTTTCTGTGGAAAAATAATTGTTTAGTTTTAAAAAAGAATGTACACGTATGTACATATACATGTGTTTGTGTGCATACGTGTATGTGTGTGCATATGCAGGGCTATTCCCCTTGTCCTCAAGAGAACAACTGTCAGTTTAGATGCCAAAGGATGGAAGATTTTCATTGCCTAATATTTTCTACACAGTTAGTGGAGGCAGACACCTAACTTCTGTGATTTCTCTTGCAATGTCAGAAAATGTATCTCTCTGGTTTGCTTTTATTTCTTAGTCATCATATTTTGACAATAAATATTAATATCTCCTAGGGCTTTTTGGTTAGTTAGTTTTGGGTTTTGTTTCTCTTGGTTTGGTTTGATTTGTTTTCATTAATTAAATAAATAAATTTATTCTCCTTCCAATCAAAAGAATGTAGCTTTTGTGAGAAAAAATTTGTTTCAGAGATCAGTGCTTATAGTAAGTTGGAAAAAAATCCATCAGACTTGCCTCCCTCTATTCTGCAGTCCTTTTCTTCAACATTTTCATAGGGTTTGTGCCTCCTAATACCACTTGCAAATGCTTCACTCTTGTAAGTCATACAGTGTAACAGGACACTGTAATATAAATTGTAGGGTGCAAAATATCAATTTAACATCCCTTGGTATATTAATCCATCCACTTGTATCTTGAAACAAAAGCAGAAAATAAAACACTTACAGAAATTCCACATGGGGCTCAGAGGAACGCTAGACCAAGCAATACCAACAATACAGGCTGATACCGCTATTTCTTTCTATAGAGGATGTATTGGAGTGTGTGCTATGACCCAAAACTCTGGGCAAGTACAGGAAGGAGAATTCTTAACAATGCTGACACTGTTAAGGAATCTCAAACAAGTGAACCAAAGAAATTTATCGAATATGGCTTTAAACTAAAAGAAATGAGTCATTGAAGATCTCAGAGGATGCTATTCTAAACTTGGTGGCTGAGATTTAAATTGTTTTGTGGACCTGCCTAGGTATCTTTTTTCCTCCACTAACAATAGATGATGAGTCGTCTAATTCAGTCTTTCCTTTAACTATTAAGGATCCTCAGTTACGTCCCTATCAGCCCTGCTACCAGTAGTGAGCTTCCTCATATTTCAATCTTACAAAAAAAAGCCATTAAACAGCAGAAGAATATTTGTTTTATTTGTCCTCAGGGAGTGAGTATTTGCTTCTTCCTTATCCACAAAAACTCCAGAGTTTGTTAGCTGTCACAGGAGGTCATCCTCCTCTTTGCTATTATTTTTAATTAGTAAGATTATATATATCACTTGTCTTGTGTCCCAAGTATGCATTATCTTCTAAGAGTTGTTGTTATTGCTATTGTTATCACTAACATGTCATTTATAAAATATAGGTATAGCCCTACCAAACAACCAGAGAAATAAGAAATGAGACAAAGTCAGCTTTAGCATGATGCAAGGAAAACAAACCAACTAAAAGCAGAATTCTTCTGTCTGCATTGTCATTAGCTTCTTGTTTTGATAGTTGCAAACTCCCATTTTGGAATTTACTTTAGTATAGTTATCAAAGTGCAATAAAAGGAACATGATTCAGAGGGTGTCAGTTTTGTCACAGAATAGTCAGAATGCCTTTGATTTAGCAGTAGTTCAATAACTGAAACCAAATCCATAATTTTTTTTAATAACTGGACCCCCATAAGACCCTCTAAAAGGACACTAAAGAGACAGATATGTATTCATATATAACAGTATATTTCATTTCTCATGTTGAACTGGAATCCTGTTTTTACGTATTGTGCACAAATCAGAGAAAACGCAAGGGTACAAAAACAAAGACAGAAAAGATCTCACACCAAAAAAAATCCCTCATAGTGCAGTAACCACTAAAAATGAGACATATGGGGGTTTTTTTCCTGGTCATGAGTGTACTGCAAATATGAAAAGACGGCATGAGTATGAAAACAGTTTTTTAGCAAAGGAATAAAGAAAACTCTTTGAAAATCATCAGAACTGGATCAGAACTGTTCATTTATTAAGTGACAGGAGTCTAAAATTAAGAGGATTTTCACTGTTTCGACACTGAAAAATATTAATCTTTGTAGGATTTTGAATGAGTTCTTTTTCTTCATAAAATTTAGTATCAGGATCCAAACAGAAAAACCTAAAGAACTCTACCAATTCTTTAACAGCTAGTCAAAAGCTGTCTGGATATTGTCCTTGGGAACCCTGCTATTGTCCTTGGGTGACGCTGCTAGAGCAGGGGGATTGGAACAAAATACTGCTAAAGGTCCCTTCCAGCCTCAATCATTGTGATTCTGTGAACCTTTCTGATGATGTATGTACATGCAAACATACAAACACACACAAAGAATATATTAAAAATTGCATAATTTAAAAAATTATTAGATTACTAATAAAAGCAGAGAAGTTGAAGAGGATGGTGAAGTGATGGAAGCTTAGAATACCTGTATGTGCAAAGTTAAAATATTATTAGAGCAGAAAGAAATTGCTATAAAGCTAACAAGTTTATCCTAAAAAGAGCCTTTCACCAAAATAGTTAGCAATGTCAGGTTAATGCTTCAATAAAAAACAAAGATAAAATTTATGGGCTGTACTTTATTTACACTTTAAAATTCAGAAAGCCTCTCTTATGTTATGTATAAAAGTTTAATCAAAATGCACAATGCACATCCTGGCCTCCTGGGATCTATATAATGGCACTGGAGCTTGGGTTTTTATATGGAGGTATTTAGCTAGTGAGAAAAAGGAGAGGATGGCTAGAAAAACTGTATGAGATTAACCTCAATCCACCATCATTTACATGAGGAAAATGGAGAATTGAAAGTAGAAGTGAAAAATATAAATCCACCACTACTATAAAATTTTCATTATTTCTAGTGTCTATCCTCCAAAAGGCCATTCATTAAAGAAAAAGTTTCCTTAATAGCTGATGTACTTTCCTGGCTATTTCGTGCTTTCTAATAGTTTCTTCATAGGCAGTAATTTTATCATTTTATATTGTTGAGAAACAATCTGGAAAGGCTGTACTGGAAAGAAGCAAAATGCACTGGGGTATTTTAAAGCTGGCTCTCAGTACAGCACTGACCAGAATAATAGGAAAAATAATAAACAAAACAAGTGCTCGGAGTTTTTTCTCTCTTAAGTTAAAGTAATTTTTAAAGATCATAATTTTTTGAGAAGGAAGCCTATGAAGCTATCAGAATATTTCATAATCTATACTTTATTAGATTGAACACTGGGTAATCTAGTACAGAAAAATTCTCTCACACATGTTCATAAACCTGTCATGTCTATATGTTCACCATTGATTGTGAAGTTATTGCTTTACACTTCTTCAGTACCAATCATCTTTGGATCTCAAAAAACTTTGTGAACATTAATGAAAGAATATAATAATAAAATGTAAGTTGTTTCAAATTACTTTTTCTTTCATATTACCATCTGTACCTGCTCAAAGAAAGTACAAACCCACAGTCCATGGTTTTCCAAAACAGATTTTTAGTAATAGTACATCTGATCTTATGTTAAAAATCATTTTAATTTTGCTTAATGATTGCATGATAACACTGAACAATTTAGAAGATTTAAATTATGTTTTTCTCAGGAAGGTGGTGTGCTTAATTCAGAGCTTTAAAGAGGCAATCTCTTCTTGTTCTGGGCTCATATAGACCTTGGATTCTTCCTGGTTTCAACAGTGTGGTGCAATCTTCTATAAGAGAGAAGATAAAGATACACACACACAAACACAAACAGACATACAGGTAATCATATGAAGAGAAAATTATTGCAGAACCTTTTACACCACCCATTTTCAGTACAAGTCTCACCAAAGAAAAAGGATATAAAGAATTAATAGTTCTGAATCTGATGAAAGTTGGACTCATGTCTTTCATATTTCAATAAAATCATATAAACAGCTTTTTAAATAAAATTATCCTTAAGATTTTGTCTTTTTCTATTTTATTGAGGCACATCTTTACTTAAACATTCATTTGAGCAGTGAAAAGGGATTTCCCACACGCAAGGTGCTCTGATGGCTAATGGATTAGGCTGAATATTAAAGGAAATAAAAAGCACTGTAGTCTTGCCTACAGGGAAAAAAAAATAATGATTTCTATTATACTTGTGTCAGAAAATATTTTGGCTCATGTTTAGAAAGCACAGGCCAAAGTTTCAGTGTATTCACTGAAAATAGTGCAAATATGCTGAGCTCAGTGGGGTGGCATAGTCTTGCTGTGAGCAGAATGAGGTCTTGTGGCTACTGTGCCTCACAAAAGATAAAATATATAATTCATAACACAGTGCTATTGTGCTTAGTTGACAATGTCTAACTTATAAGAATTAAGATCTTTAAAACACCAAAGACCTTTCAGCAAAAAATGAATGGATATAGGATAACCAGTTCTTATATTGGTTTTCATGTAATTGTTTGCATTTGGCGATACCTTCTTTGCTAGCATATTCAATTATCTTATTGAGAATAAAAGAGATGTGGGCACACCTATCTGACTTCTGACTTCTATTAATATGCTTTTTTCAGGATGATAGCCTCTGAAAATGTAGTTAATAGCCTATCAGTAAACACAATGACTATTTTGATGATTCCTGCTTAACAATAAAACACTGCAGTGTTGGAAAGTCAATTCTGGACACAATATTAAGACGGTAATGAAAGATTTATACTGGCTCTCTGGGGGGTATTTTGTTAGTGCGCCTCACCCTAAGACCCGAATTTTTATGTAATCATAGAACGATACAATATCCTGAGTTTAAAAGGACTCACAGAGATCATTAAGTCCAATTCCTGGCCCTGCACAGGACAGCCTCAAGAATCACACCATGTGCCTGAAAGATTTGTTCAAGTGCGTCTTTTACTCCAGCAGGCTTGGTGCTGTGATCACTTTCCTGGGGAGTCTGTGCAAGTGCCCAAACACCCTCTGGTTGGAGAACCTTTTCCTAATATTCAACATAAACCTTCACTGATGTAGTCTCATAATGCAAAATACAACCCCAAATACCCAATATTAACCAAGTTGTAAAAATTAATAGCGGCAGCTTTGAGGTACATTGGCTGCAAACAGTTAATTTACAAAGATTCATCAAGCGAATTAGATACTTGCTTTAATAATTAATAAGTTCTGTCTTACACTCTCTGTAATGCATTTGATTTCATTAAATGCCCTTGTATAAATTTTAGCTTAGAAACTATTGCATCCTATTTTATATTCTGCTAAAATCATTATTTCCTTCTTTTCCCTCTGCTTTTTTATTTCTTATTGATTTTATGTTGCATTTAAAACAAATTTTTTTGCATTAAACCTCTAAAACAAACTGAGTTGGGACATCTGCATTGGTTTTCCATTTGAAAATAACACAGGTGTGAATAAGACAACTCATACTTGGGAAATTTTGAACTAAATGCCTAGTTGCAGGAATTAAATGTGTGCTCACTAAATTAGGTAGAGCTAGCTTCACAGTATCACAGAATTACAGAATGATTCAGCTTGGCAGGCACCAGGGATGATCATCAAAACCCCCTGCTCAAGAGTGTTCACCTAGAACAGGCTGCCTATTACCATGCCCAAACAGCTTTTGAATATCTCCAGGAATGGAAACTTCACAACTTCCATGGATAGTCTGAGCCAGTGCTTGATCATGCTCACAGTGAAAAAGTGTTTCCTGATATTGAAGCAGAACTTCCTGCATTTCAGTTGGTGCCCATTGCCTCTGATCCTGTCACTGGATACCACTAACAAGTTCTTGGCTCTGTCCTCTTTGCACACTACATACTCATGGAAAAAAAGGAAAAGGAAAAGGAAAAGGAAAAGGAAAAGGAAAAGGAAAAGGAGAAAGGAGAAAGCAGAAAGGAAAAAGAAGGAATCTTTTCCACTTTTAAGTATTTAAATATGTTTATTTCTGGAGAAGGAAGAGAAAAGCTAGAAAGAGGAGAAGAACCATATGAAATTGTGCATACAGAAAAAATGAGAGGAACCACCTGTGTGCAAAGACCAGAACAACAAACAAATTTTTGTTGCAACAAAAGCAATTCTAGGCATAGACCATAAAAACTTTAAACATCTTCTTGTGGCATTGTCTAGGTTTTCAATTCTTTCACAATAGTATTACTTTTTCCAGCCAGCTTCTGTGTCAAGACATAGAAGAAGACATTGAAATTATTGCCATCTTACATGACCAATTCAAGTTAGAAGGTAGTACTTCCAGGATTTTATGCTCCAAAAACTTACATTTTGAAGGTTAAAACCATTTATTTTTGTGCAAATGTTCAAGCACGGGAGATTACCAGTGTTAATGCACCTGCAGCAGTCCAATGTACTTAAGCACATGACAGTTTTCAAAAGGGGATATTCTGATCTGATATTATGGGGAAAAATATCCATAGGGGGTATAGTCAAACTTTGGAAAGTATTTCCCAGAAAGACTATAGAATCTCCTCTCTCACAGGTATTTGAAACTCAGCTAAACAAAGCCCAGGGGGACCTCTGAACAACCAGTTGAACCAGATGACCTGGCCATGTGGAAGTCATTCCCAGGTGACATTATTTCAAGATCCTATGTTTAACTAGCAACTATATCAGCATCTATGGATCTTTCAGTTCCTAAATTTAAACATAATACTTGCCCTAACCCTAACCCTAATAGTTGCACTATTACACGCTAAATTTTTTATTAAGATGGACCAGTTTTAAAAAGTGTGTGTGGTTTAGAATGGCTAAATAATTGCAGTGTAAAAATTATTACAGCGTTTTTGGTACTTCCCCTAATTATCACTTCTGGAATATATTCATAAAAAATTACTCTCATATATTATTAATGTAACTCCTCTAATTGCGTTCATACATAAGTAATTATAAATGTTAACCTTATTCATTAAATTGAAAAGATTGAGAGAATTGCTGACATTCAAAGAAGTTGCACAGGACTATTTCAGCAGCAGCTTAGGTAAAAAATGCCTATGAAAATCGAGAAAAATTACCGGTATTTAATTTTTATGTTTATTTCTTGAGATACCTTCAGAATAAAATATGTATAAAGTTTTCTGGTTTTATTAGGAAATCTTCTCTTAGAAAACTCCCGACTGCATTCCTAGAATAGTTGATAGGTTTTGCTTTTATGATATGATGATTTTTATATTTTGGCAATACTTTTTTGGCAATATTTTTTCCTACTGATTAATTAAATACAATCTTAGAAATCTTAGCCACAAAATCAGAGGCTGAAATTGAAGGGAAAAAAAAGAAATATAGTCAAGGACAAGGATGAAGGCAGCATAGGACTGTTGCACTTCCCTAGACTCCTCCCTAAAGACAAGGCAAGTAATCTCAGCTAGAGCTGTGGTATTTAATGCAGAACTAATTTCCTTGGTTTTGGTTCAAAGGTGTAGACAAGACAAAGTAGTCTTCTTCCTTTGTCAGTGGCAGAGGAGGTGGTGGTATAAAACAACATTCCTTGTTGTTTCTCACATCTCTGACTACAGCATCAAGAACAGTGATGAATCCATTGCTTTTGACTGGTTCTACCCTTTCCCTCTTTCTTGTAGCTGGTGCATGCCAGGAGACTTCTGTCTCGGTCTCCCAGGAGAAGGTAGGAGATGTGGGAATTGGTGTGGGAATGCAATTGCAGAACAGAGCCCTAGGACAAAAGTTTAAAGCAAAGAAGGGAAAAAGAAAGAACAAGGTCTACTCCCAGAGAAAGTCTGACTTCAGCCTCCTAGAATATACACTGGCCTATGGTCCAAGTGCCATTTCCATAATAGCCTTTCCTTTTCTAACATGCTCAGTGGACGTTCTAATGCTTCCAACTCACAGACTATGAAACTTGCTCTGATTTTTACTGCCCCTGTTGGAAGGAAAGGGTTAAAAGCTGAAGAATGGCATGGGGGATGGTAGATTCACTCAAGTGACCCTGCAGCTGGGAATGCCAAGGCCTGGAGAATAAGTGTGGGAACACCCATATAGTATGCCTACTACTGTTCATCTTCTCTTCTGAGAAGTAGTCTCTGTGTAGAAATAACAGGTGATTACGGAGACACCCTCATGGACATGCTTGAGTTCCCTGTCTTGGGGATCATAAAAAGCACAGGAGAGATCAGAGCATGGTGGTATACTACATGTGTGATAAATGTAGTGTGTGATATACACCCTTGATAAATGAGTGCAAACAGCAGCCTTGCCACCTCCCAGGATGGAATGATACTGATTGTACCGGCATTCCCACTCGCGTCTCCACCCGGGTGCTGCTTCAAGATCCTCCAGTTAGTGAGGTAATGAAATAAATTTACTCTTAGCATTTCAGTCATGGCTTTTTGGTTTTTCTGGCTGCTTGCCAGTGTCAACTCATACCCTCCAAATATTCTGATTCTTACTTATTTCTACTGTTCATAGACCTAATTCAGCAAAGGACCTCCATTTCAGTGTATACCTTAGCACATGTTTAAATTTAAGAATACTAAATACTTACATAGCAATTAGCCTGAAGTGGTGCTTTAACTAAATACCTACTAACCACTTTTGCTGAACTTCTGCCTGAGGCTGATGTTTTGCCAGGGAAAATATTCCCTGAACTTCAGAAGAGTTTCACTGTGTTGTAAATGAAGTTAGTATTTGACTTTGATGAAAGACTGCAAAGAGGTTTGAGAAAAAATTGAAATGTCTAACTCCAAAGAAGTCAGAGAAATAAGTATATATAAGGGATGAAATTCTTCACTGAAGTCAAAGACTAAATTCCTATAGAATGCAATAGCATAAGGATTTCATGTCACATCCTTAGACTCACCGTCCTGGACAGAGCATCAGGCATCTGACTCCTCTCTTCTCCCTTGTGCTGCATAGTACTTTATAAATAGACCAGATATAGTCAATAGTACCATTTGAAGAAAGGCATCACTCAGCATGAATAAAGGTAATCGAAAAGCAGCTGGTTTTACTAATGAACATGTTTTTAACTGCCAGATACAGAGGTAGGAAAATTACAGTAAATAGAGGATATTTTTGCAAATGGAAGTTTTCCTTTTTTAAAATCCAGTTTTGCTGAGGGTAACTAAAAATATTCAAATATGCATTTTTTCACTCTGCAAAACCATAAATAGTAAGATAAAGTATTTTGCTCCACTTTACCAAAAAGCTATTATAAAAATCTATTACATAGAAATATTATAATTATTATATAAATTATATATAATCTACATTATAAGTATATAATTCTATAAAACTAATAGAAATATATGGCATAAGATATATGGTATTCATATACCATATATCTTATGCCATATAGATAGATAGATATGAACAATATCATATGAAACTATTATATGAACTCTTTAGAAAAGAAACCCAAACCTATTATATAGAATACAAAGGCAAGTGCTGGGTCCTGCACCTGTGAAGGAATAATCCCAAGTGCCAGTACAGGTTGGGGGCTGAGCTGCTCAAGGGCAGATCTGCTGAGAAGAGCCTGGGAGTATTGGTGGATGACAAGTTGATAATGAGCTGACAGTATGCCCTTGCAGCCAGTATTTCAGCAATGTTAGATGTACTGAGAAAATACTTACATATACAGAATCTCCTAAATACAGAAGAAATGTTCCATAAGTACAAGGGTCCATGCTGTCAACACTGGAGCTACTCGGCTCTTAGCAGGTTCCATGGCCTTCAGCATTTTGTGCAATGTTTTATACATTTTACTCTAACTGAACAATTGAGCTATATCCATAATACTGCTATTGGCTTGAAATAGGACTCTGACATCATTATCTGAATGATGGAGCAGAGTCCCCTCAATGAGTGTGCTGGGAATGCAAAACTGAGACTGGCTGATTCCATAGGGTCATGCTGCCATCCAGGAGTCCACAACAACCTGGGGAAATGGGACGATAGGTTTCTCAACAAGAAAGTTCAACAAGGAAGAGTGCAGAGTTCTGCATCTGGGAAGGAACATATCATGAACCAGCAAAAACTGGCAAAATGTCTTCACAGTGAAGGACCAGAGGGTTCTGCTGTACACCAAGTTGAACATAAGCCAGCAAAGCACCCTTGTGACAAAGAAGACAAATGGTACCTGGGCTACAGTAGGAAGAGTGTTTCCAGCAATGTTCAAAAACTGACTGGACATTGTCCTGGACAGCTTGTTGTAGGTGGCCTTACTTGAGAAGGTACATTTGACCACATGACCTCCTGAGGCCCCTTCTCAACTCAGTCATTCTGAGATTCCATGATTCTGTGATACCACTTCGGAAAAGATATAAAAATAATATTTATATCCATTACGCAGAACATATTGCATTATTTATTGTCTAGCATATACAATATTACATTATATATTCTAGAGAATATATTATGTATATTATTTTAAATATGAACTACTAAAATGCTTTTATATTATTATCTTGTTTCAGAAATTAAAATCCACACCAGTTCTTTGCTGGTTTTGTTCCTGTTCTGGAAAGTCTGTACTGTATTTTCTTCAACAAATAAATGTGTATATGCCAAAGCTACTTTTTTTTTTCCTAAATTCACACAGCAACAAAGAAACAAAGTGGTTTCTTGGGCTTCTGAGGTTTAAAACCAGGAAAAGCTTTAAAGGAAGCATGAATCGGAGTCAAAGAGAGTCATGAGGATAATAGAAACGAAGACAATGCTTTGCTATCTTCTCTAATAGTTCTAAAATTGAAATTGAATTGCAAAGAGTAGGAGCACTATTCCCTTCATGGTAATATATTAAAGTCTTATGAGTTATTTTCTATCTAGATGAAATAATCAAGCATTTTAGTTAGCACTGTGAAAAATAAAAGAGATATTTCCTTAATGAGAAACCTCTATTGTGTTATATAAAGAAGAATATTAACAGAATATGAAAATATCAAGTGATGGGGAAAAGATAAAAAGTAAAACTCTTTATAATTTTAATTTCCAGTAGAAACTGCAGCCAACTGTAAACATTGCAGAGCATTAAAAATCTGCTCTAGCTGCATGAGTGCATACAGACATAACACTGATATGCAATATCGTACTAGAAGCCCCCGCACAAAAATGGTTAGGATTTAACTCATCTCACTGGAACAGCAAACAGTATAGAAATTCCGGGTTTAGCATACTATCCGATTTATTTATTTATTAGAATTATCAATTAAAACATTTTTTATAGATATTCATTGGACATTCATTGGACCTTTATTTTGGACATATGAGATGGATGAGTATAATTTTGAATCTACTTTCTGGAGCTACCTGTCACTAAAGCCAGTGCTGGTTGTATTAAGTATTAGGCAGAGAGTAGAGCAGAAAAAATTAAAAGGAATTTCCTTTCCATCTTCAATATTGTTTTCTTCCTCAACCGTTATACTCTCAACCATGTTTTACCTTTGCAGCCCAGCACTTTTGCCTCCTAGCTTGGGCCTTGGTGAAGTTTAAATTTCCATAGCCTGAATATGTTTCTAAGGCAGATATAAAGAGTTAAAGACAAAACAGTTGATATTATTGTTAAAAACTGATAGGTATTCACCAATTTGTTTGGAAAACAAAGCCATACTCCAAATCTATTTCCGATGTTAGAAATTATGGTGGTACCAGCCTGAATGAGAAAAAACTCTCAGAGAACATAATGAGCAAGATTATAGTTATTTGTTGCTTGTTTGTTTGCTTTTCATAAAGAAGCTTTGCATGCACATCTTTTTTGCACTTCCAGAAAAGTTCTGCCTTCTGCCTCCAAGGATATGCCTTGAAATAATAAAATGTGGTGAGAAAAATATCTCTCTGCCTGTCTTTCAAGTGATATGGTCCACAGATCTGTTACAATGAATACTTCAGCTTGCTCGCAGACTTTGGGCAGAACTAGACCTGCCAATCACCTGTCATGAAATACTTCCTAAAGCACAGAATAATTTTTATCTACTTTTCTAAATTACAGAGATTGTTTTAGTATATGCTGTGGAAACATACAATGAGTGCTTCTACTCTAAAGCATGGTAATTTCCACCTAAATATGTTCATAAATCTAAATATTTCAATAATATTTTCTAACTTTATGTTGCATTAATTATTTATATGGATAGTACAGTCTATCTGTAGTTAGTCTTACCTAAAGAGAAAAAAATGCTTAGGTGAGCACATCTATATTATCCCATACTTTGTTATAGAATCCACAGACACATTGTAGTAGAATTTTTATGGGAATAATGTAATATCTTTATGTGGACTCCTAATCTTTAAATATATGCATGTAAATTCCTTAGGTAATAAAAATCTCTCTCCTACTTTCTCATGAACACTAACGTTCGTGGAAGAATTCCTTTAAAGGACAATAAACAGAATAGGTTAAGATCAGAAGATCAATATACACATACTGCTGAATTAATAGATATTTGCTAGCTCTCAAAAGAGGCCACATAATTACTCTGCTTTAAAGAATGACTTTAAAGCTCAACTGAAGGAGAAACTGAATCTGCTTATGTAATCGATGCTATAATACTTGCAAAGGACTGCTTGTCTAAATTAAAAGTACAAAATAAGTGCACATCTCAATTCAAATAAATAGACAAAAGTTTCAGTTAAAATGGTGCACAGATTGAATACGATTCTCCATTTGTATGCCAGATAAAACCATCTGGCACAGTATGACTCATGGTCCTACAGTCAAATTCTCTTATCTCACTGAGAAATGCCTAAATAGCACTCTCAATTTACCTAGTAGGGTTGATCTCTAAACTGCACTAAGTTCAGACTTTTCCTATTGGATTTTTAGGACACAACTAGTTGGTCAAGGTCAAACTCATAACAGAGACCAAGCTAAGAATTAAACAGTGTGAACAATCCACACCAGCACTGCATCCTGTTTAGCTTACAGTTAAAGGTATAAATGTGCACATACAAGCCTATTAGGATGCTTGTCATAGATAAGTGCACAAATATATTCTGTAGAGATTTCATAAGGTGAAGAATGACTGCCCAAGGACATACTGCTTAAGCTTAGAGTTTTGGAAAGTACATGTTCCCAAGATACATATGTTTGTAAGGACTGTGTGTAACTTCGTTTCTTTACTAGGCTGAAAGCATTATCTCTGAAAGACACGATTTTTTGCTTTGACACTTCTGCGTAATCACAGTGATGTCCTTCTGGAGAAACCTGAGTTCATTTCTTGACTAATTTAACAAGGTTCTGCTTCAGCCAGTGGGATATGTTCTTTTTATTGATTTACCTTTTGGGATCATCAAAGGCAAGAATTACCTCACACACTCATAAAGGCACAGTATAACCCTTCTGTGGTGCTTGGGCATATAAAGCTGTAGAGTTAAGCGAATAAAGCTTGAAAACAATAGCATTTAGTGTTAGAAAGACAGACAGTAACTGACTTTCTATTCCAATCTTTCATATTGTCCAGCTGCTCTGGTACAGTCAGATCCTACCCTGAAGGATAAACAAATCTTTTACAGACAGTCTTAATGAAATTGGGAGGTGAGATGTTGTACCTTCACAGCCTGGTTCTAGGCTCACATCTCTTTCACCTGTGCTGGACCTAACTGGGAAGGCTCTGCAGAGTGGATATCATCTGTCAATCTCGCTAAACACTGGAATCTCAGAGCAGTAAACTGAGGCTTTTTAAATAAGTGCACACTAAAGATATATGAAAGGGAACAGAGAATCCTAACAGCTAAATTCTGTAGAAGTGAAGAATGTGGTCCAAAAAGGAAAGGAATGTTGATAAAGAATAAATCTACAAAGTGCTTTTATATATCACTGTTGTTTATGTTCAGTTTATTATTTAGTCCAAAATCACATAATTCTCAAGTATGAATTCCATATATTCAAACCCAACCTCTCTGCCTCTCTTTACTAATGAACTTTAAATGTACACACATTCCTTAGACTCCTTTTTAATCATTCTTGGCAATACAGTTGTTTACAGGACTTGCTGTTGTGATGTTTCCTTGTCATGTTTGTGTCTGGGTGCTATAGGAATGTTATATAAGCTCCAGACTCATCCTTCTTGCCTCATTTCTGTATCTGGTTTTGATCTAATAGTGCACAATTCTTCACAACACTGTCAGAAAAACACTAAGGGACATTAATTAAAAAAAAAAAAAAATACTGCAAGTATATTTTCGGTTATTTACATGAATTCATAGTACTTTCTGAAGTTTTACCTTCTTAAAGGTTAGGACTTAGAACTATCTAATTCTAGGTCTTTGAAGAATCATTTTGGCTTTTTAGTTCTTACAAGAAATTCAACCACCTTTTAAAAGAAAATAACATTTTATGGTATTTTGGGAGCACTGGTAGAGCCTTAACAATAGCACTGTGACTGTGAACTGTAATTATTGATCATTGCAACTGCATATGTGTAAAATTGTCTGTTCATATGACACAGCAAAATCTACAGGAATAGGTTTAATATGTATTGAGTCATGGAGGTGTTGGATCAGTAGGAAAAGGGTAAACCCTCCTCCCCTCAAAATAGTTAAGTAGAATTTAACACTAAGTAATGGTACTTTCTTACAAGATTCTAGAGTTCATCTGCAACAGTGTTTCTTTTAAAAATAGCCTTTTTATCAATACTATCTTTGAAATGTGTCAGAAAGTATGTATCCATTAAACTAATGTAGATATTTCACCTTTTTTCCACAGTGTTTCCTGACATCCCAGCTCTCACTGGCTGCTACTTCTCCAGCCAGGCAAGGTTAGTCAGGTCTGAAGTCGGTATAAATGAAATAAGGAGGTCCATCCCACTAAGAAAAACACTGATCTGATTGAAAACCTATTCTACCATCCCTTCTTGTAAGGAAGGATCAGATAACTAAAGCTAATATAAAGAGCTGACTAATATCATCTGGTCGACAATATTATTGTTTCTCGCAGACAGGAGAACAAGGAAAGAAGAACTCTTCGAATCTCTTCCCCTCCCCTTCTCATTTTTCTTTATCTTTCTTTCTTTCTCTTGATCCTCATTCTTTTGCTGCTTTCAAGACAGGGTAGGAGTTTGTATTTCTCCCTCCTCTGTTGCCACCTAGAGGAGAGCAGAGCGAAGAGTTGCTGCCAGAACACACACGAGGATAAACCAGGACACGGTCCAAAAGGGCAGGAACTGATAGGAGCTGGGTGGACGAACTTGTGTAGGGATGAGGGAGCACATGCACTGGTGGATGCACAGATGGGAAACAGCCCCCACAGCAGAGGCTTTTAGTGCATAAATTCTCCTAAAAGTCCAGACAGGACGAGCTCAACTATCAATTCCTCATCTGTTCATTAATAATAATGTTTTTCCTGAGAAAACTCTAATCTACATGCTTACAACCAAGGGACTTACATGCATTATATACACTATAGTTTTAATCTAAGATATAGACTTACATGCTGACATATCTGAGGAGTTCAAAGAAGCTGTGCAACAAAGACTTCTGCTGCTTGCAGCCTGTGCTACAGGTCAATACTGTTAAGTAAAGGGAGTGGGTTAATTTATAGCGAAAAAGGATCAGGATAATCCAAGTAAGTCAGGAATCATATCAGAGATAAACAATCCTATCCAATTTTTACAGCAACTGGAAAAGAAATCCTAATTACTCAGTTTTTACCACCAAAAAAAAGACAATTTGAAATACCTTACGAATTGAAAGTATCCACCAAAGAAAGCATTCAGCTTCTTGTCCAGATTTCAAAGGCAGAAAAATCAGTGAATGCAGATAACAGCAAGATTTGGTAAAATGCTTTCACAATACCAAAAATGTTAGAAACAACCAAAAAAAAACCCCAAATGTTGAATAACTGAGGAAATGCTATTTTCTACCCAACAGATATCAGAAATACCTTGTATAATCAATGTGTAAAACTGAATCATGTGCTCATTTTCTTTTTTTTTTTTTTAAGAAAGCCAATATGTTGCAATCACTGATTAGAATACTGAAAAATAAACTTCTGCTTGATTTCAGATCTCAACACTTTCCAGTTTTGTAGTGGTAGAGAAAGTCCTGGTTTATCTGCTATTATTGTTATTGTCACTGATTATGTGATATTAATTATTGTAATTTAGTGGAATCCAATTTTAAACTGTAAGCTTTGAAATTCAAATATTCTGTACTTCCACAATTTTTTTTTAAATGCATTTTCTATTTTCAAGTCAAATTTATACTCATTGCTCAATCTTTCATTGAAAACAAAACTTAGACATAAGCTTAAGAAATTTAACACCCTTTAAAAATTTTGGATATGCCTTTCAGATTAAAAGAACATTCAAAAACCTTTTATAAAGTAATCTATATTTAATGAAAGTGTGCTGTGCTTTTTGGGGGTGTCAAACACTTTAAATCCAAATGTCTGACAGGAGTGTTAACAGGTTGAATGCCATCAGATTTGCAGTTTATGGTAGAGAAGCAAGTTTGACTTCTTTTTTAAAACAAATTGATATTTAACCTTTACAGCTATTCAAGGCCTCCTATTGCTGACAGCTGCACTTGTTCCACGTTGGCTGAATTTTAAGCAAGTCAGTAATACTTCAGGTTTTATCGCAGCTATTTACTAGAGTGCAAACAGTGACCTCCACATGACAGCAGCAGAAAAACGCCTTTTTGAGCCATTGACACTGTATTGCACACACTATGCTCAGCTCCTTAGAAGTACTTTGGCTGTTCAATATCTACATTTTCTGAGCTTTTTTCTCCAGTGGAATTATCAGACTCAGATCAGAAGCTCAAGCTCCTTATGAGATTTGGATGCTTAATACAAGATTTGTAAACAACTGATTGTCTATGTATATTATCAAGGACAAATAAAAAATAATAAAATAAAAAAATAAAAAAAAATAAAAATAGGCTCAGTTTATGGAACTATCAAGTTGATTGGTGCTTAAAGTTACACCAGTGTTGACTTTGTTCCAATATTTCAGACAACTCTAAGCAAGCTACAATTTTTGCACAGCACAATTGAATACAGACATGACATCTTAGTCCTGCATTTGTGAAAAACTGGCTTCAGGCTTGTTAGACCTTCCTCAGGTTTAGTTTCTTTCTGGAACAGTCTTCTAAAAGGTCAAGCAGAGTAAATAATGTATTAGAATGGAGGCTAGTAAATTTATGAAAGGAATTTTATGCAGTTGTGTCTGATAATGAGAAGGGACCGTATTCAATGGTCTAAAATCTACTTTCCTTCTGAGAACATCTGCCCTGTGACAGTGAATGCTCATATCACTTTGCTAGTGCAGATTAAGTCATTACTAGGGGTTTTTCTGAGATGTCTTAAATGAGCCTACAAATGTCTTAGAATTAGGACCTCCTGGCATAATAGAGGAACAAGAATCCTGTTCCTATTTGAGCTTTCTAATTGAACAGAAGTTGTAGTGTGTGCTTTGCCTAAATACACTACTTGAAAACTACCTGGTGACTGGAGCAAAACAGTAGTACGAGCATATAATTTGTGATAGCTTGTTTCATAACAGTTCATAACAGATTTGATAATCTGATACTACAAATAATCTCTCTGAAACAGATGCCCAATTTCTGTATCTCAAAGACAACAGAACAGTTGCAGTGCCTGAGACATGTTTTTCAGGGGATCAAACACCCAGTCTTCTGTTGAGAAAGATATGTCTCTAAAGAGTTAATCATGGCTTCTACATGCGGAAAAAGGGATTATCCATGGCTAATAGAACATACATGGTGGAAAAGTGTATTTCCAGCTATGCTTAAGGCTTAGGAGTCTTTTTTATTGTTTCAGTTGTGAGTAGCTTTGCAAGATGAAGGGAAAGACAGCTATCCTAATAATTAGCCTTTTTTTTAAGCTTATGAACTTGCCTCAGACTTTTTTAATAGTGATCTGTGGCCAAGGATGATCTGGACTCCTTTCCTAAAGTAAAGGACTTAACAAAACACAGTTCACTTTTTTGTCCATCACTACTGCTGCAGAACTACTCCTCTTTTGAATAGTTAGAGCACGTGCCTGGGAAATAGGACATGTGCTCGATTTCCTTTTCAGTTTCATCTCCTACTTCACAAGGTCATGCTCACTCTGGTGGATTATAGAACAAGACAGATTTTAAAGGAAAAGAGAAAATGGAATGCTCCTCTTGTGTTAGCTCACTGTGCAGGCAGAAATGCAGGATTTATGAAGATAAGAGAAGATCAAATACATGTAAGCCTAAACAGCTAGTGGTTATAATTCTGAAACCCCTCAGGTTGAACTTAGGTCTCTCTTCTCTCACTTACGAAGTGAGTGCTTTAATAGCCATGCTGGCCCATTAAAGTATGTGTGACACTTGCTGTACATTAATTGTTGCTATTAATATGGGTAGACTTCTACAACTTGGTATGTAACTAGAATTAGACCTAAGTGGCTCTGGAAGTTTTAGTTCATGATGGAAATCACTTTTGTCTACTTGCAAGTGAGCCTGCCTGTAGAGCAATTGGTATAAAATAGATACCTTATTTTTTTTTGCAAACACCTGGGTTAATTAACTGCCTCATTAGTAAAGTGGCATCTCCACATGGGAGGTAGCCCCAGTTCTTAAGGAAGGATAGGTGGTTGCTAAAAGGCATGCACTTTGGGGTTTTGTCTGTTGCTTTCAATTCTGTATTCAAAGGGCAGCAACATTTTGAGTGCCAATGCAGATTGATGTCATCACTAACAGGATAAGCATTTTGAGTGGCACTCCGGGAATGATTGACATTAGGTACACAGAAAGTTCTTATTCTGACAGAATTTGGCATGTTTCTAGGTGTCACAGTTAATCCACTGCCAGTTATTTGACAGGATTGTACTTAGTGCCGGATGCCAATCTCCAAAATGCTCATGATTAAGGCTGCATACAAATGCTACTTATTCAATTGAATAAACAACAGCTCCACTCGTACAAGAAAAGGTGGACTCTCCATACAAATATATTATTTCCACACAAAGTAGTTAATCATAGGATAACATGGGATACCAAGGTATTTGTGCTGAGTATGTGAACTGGCAATCACCAACCCTTCAGTGTTGACATCTGCTTTTGCGGGGTGTAATGTCACCAGAAGGGCTCTTCAAACACAGCAAGCAATCAGTAACTGCCGTGGCTGCACAAAAGGAAAAGCATGTTGAGGCCTCAATATCTTGGCCAGCACAGAGAGTGTTCGGTCCCCAGAGTTTCTCTTTGGGATTTGTAGTGCTCCCAGGAGTTCAATAGCTGAAATCTGACCTTCCAGCTGGCTCTTGAGCACCTGCAATGCAAGAAGTCTTCTGAAGAGATGCACAAGAGGGAAAGGTAATGACAGCATCCTGCCTTTCCTCCACATGGTTCAGGATGCCTGGATCTATGCATTGTCCTGTACAAACATTTCTTACATGCTTCTACAGCTGGCATAACTAAAACAAACCCGTGTAAGCACAGCTGAGGTGCAAGTCAAAAGAACTATGAAATACTGATAACCTGCTTTCTGTATAAGCACAAACAGCTTTTTTATGTTAGCAGTAGAAATCAATGATTTCCAAGACAGCAAAGCAGAGAAGTCAAACTAAACAGACACAAGGACACCAGCTGAAAAAATAGGAATGCAAAAGGACAAGAAAGAACGTATTGAGGCATAAAGTGATCATCAGAGAGTAGAAAATGGAAAGGATGAGAAGGTAAAAAAAAAAGACAGTGATGATACAAATGGAAATTTCTGACAGTGCAGGTGAAACTTTCTAGATGGATATTTTTTACCTTACAAACAGATGTTTTATTTGTTCATTTTACCTCAATTTGTGGAAAAATAAACATTACATTACTCTTTGACTTCTGTCTTCCTCATAAAGTACTCAGTCTCATTTGTCACTGGTCAATGGTTGTAGTTCTTCCTAATCTTAGTACCAGAAGTGAGGCAAAATTGTAAGAGTGAAGATGTAGCTCTGTGTACCCACAGTCTCTGGTGGTAGCTATACTTTCACCCTTTCCCAGGCTACACTTGATCTTCTTAGCCACCACACAGAGTAATTTTAAGTATATTCCGGTCAGAAACAGCAAAGTGTTGAAAAATCACATCCAGAACATGTCTATTGATTATCACTGTTAGCTTTTTTGCTTTCTCTTGTTTGTTCCTTGGCTGGGTGATTTTTCACTTGTATAATACAACTTAAAAATGCAGTATAATTTCTCAAAGGAAAAACATGAGTTATAAGGTCAGGTTAGTCAAATATTTTTTATACGTATCAGTGGACCAAGTACTGGGCTAAATTGAAGTCTTTTTGGTATATGTATATTTAATATACTAGCCCAGAAAAAAAGGGAACAGACTATATATATATATGTATACACACATATATATGCAGCCAAAAAAATACTGCTAATCTAAAGTAGCAACAGCCTAACAGTCAAAGTTAACACAGAAAATTCTCACTAAAATACAGACATAATTATTATACATAAACTTCCTGGTACTTTTGCATTGTAATCAGTGTTGCTTCTTACCCTTGTAACCCTCCAGGTCCTAAGATTTATAGTCTCTGTCTTCCTGAAGAACAAGAAGTGATGGTTACCATGAGCCATCAGCATCCTGAGGACTTCAGTGTTAGGAGTTTAACCTTCAGAATGGAAACTACTTCCTCTTAGTCTTAAGATGTTTGGGTGTATTTTTAAAATTTGTTACTCCTAATTTATGTCCTCTGGCTGCTCACAGCTGAGTCCAAGGATGGTCCCACAGCCTTCACAGGCTCAGTCATCCCACGGGCTCTTTTAGACAGCAACTGTGGAAAAAGAGTTTCTGAACCTTCCCACAGAGGCACTGGCAGGGCTCATGCTCATGTGGGGGAAGCAACAGGTCCTATGGGAGGAGCTGAAACCAGCTCAGCCCAGCTTCAGTCAAGGTAAGCCCCTCAGCACAGGGCAGAGCCTTTCTTCTGTTGTCAGAGACAGCCTAAATTGGTGGGTTTCATGACACTGATGGATTTGTCCTTTCCCCTGCCTGCCAGGTGTGCCCGCAGCAGGTCAGTGTGGGAATGTGCACTGGCTGGCAATAAGTGTGTGCATACCCACACGCACATGCTTAATACACAAGACATACAGAGCATTGTCTTTTCAAGTATCCACGTAATCACACAAAGTACTCGCACAGGTATGAAGAAAACTTTATCCATAGTAAAAAGTCTTACATTTCCATCTAATATAATCCCTAATTTCCTTTGGAAATAATTCCTTTTATCTTGCAACACATTCTGAAGAGGCTTCCTTTAGTTGCCCCACCTTGACAGAAAATATTAAAAGTAGTAATTTCAGGTGTGCTTCATTTTCACTGATAAGATAACCAAGGTTTGGTCACCTGTTGTACTACTTCTGACTCTTGGTGCTTGTTGTATTTACTGCAATTATATTTTAATCAGATAATCTAACACTAGCAATGCCAAAATAATGTTTATTGAGCTACTGCAGAATAAAGACTCACAAACTGAAATATGGGATTTAGACATAAGAAGAAAAAGGAGACAAAATAGTATGAGGATGTTCAAACACTGGTTGGCCAGGGAGATTGTGCAGTCTCTCACCTTGGGGACATTCAAAATCTGATTGGGCGAGTTCCCTGAGGAACTTGCTGTACTTGGAACACGACTTTGAGCAGAGAGGTTGGACTAGGTGAGCTCTGGAGGTCTCCTGTTACCTCAACCACTGTATGAAAATGCAGAAGTGCCACAGAGAAGTTAAAATTTAAAATCTCTGTGCCCACTTTTTCAGTTGAGGGAAGATGTTGATATCACCATTGAATCTTCTGCTTCCAGGACGTTAGTTTTGAAACCTAAATTAAGAATGCCTTGTTTCCTTTATCATTTTTTCTGCAAGACTGTATTCCTCTGTATTTTCTGATTCTCCAACAGCTCATGATGAGCATATGGCTCTTTTAGGACATCACATTTGTATTTTTAATATTCTTTAACTTCTTACACAGTCAAGGGATCCATTTGTCATCTACTACTTTAGCAATGGAAGTATGTGGATCTCAGACATTTGACTCTGAGTACTCATTCTAGCTTGCAGAGACATTCTTCCATATTTAAAACAAAGAATGACTGTATTCAGCAAATTTATTAAATGCAACACAGAAACAATCCCTATTCTGGGAGCTTAGCTGGACAGCTGAGTGCTATTGACAACAAACGTACCTACAATTTTAGAAATAGTTGCATAAAGTTGAAAGTTCTGTGTTTTTTTCTAAACATGCTCAAACTTGCCTAAGGACAGTTGTGATGACTGGGAGGAACTTTTTCTTTTAGGAAATATGCTTTATAGGTTATGTAAGGTCTTTAATTTAGAAGTCATCAAGATGTCAAGCTGGGGTAATTTGACTTGTCTCACCTCTTAGAACACTCATTTTCTAAATACAGGTTTGCTGGTGTGTGGCTTGTTTGAAAGAGAGTGACCAGAAAAGGATAGTTTGGGTGCATGCCAGACTTACCATAACTGAGAAGGTTCTTTATAGAGACATTTTAGATCCTAGTGAAGGGAAAGGTTCTGTTACCATCATTAAGTTAATGGAAAAATCTGACTCAAAGGGAATTCTGATACACTTGGATTTTGCAGGAAATTAAATCACTTAAGAGGACATGAAAATGTGCTTTTGTAGAATTCTACACTATTCAAGTGTTTACTCAGCTAAGTACATCATTCTCATTTATAAATGAATGGTCCTTGGGACAACCATATATACAAGCAATATGATTATCATAACTAAGTGACTGGTGAGATGGAGCAACTGGGTTTTTTGATATGTAAAGATGAATGGCTAATATATTCAAACCTGTAAAGAGGTTCAGATCAAAGTTTTGATCTAAGAGATGTAGACAATGAAGCTAGAATTAAATAAATTCTTAAAGGCTGCCAGTTCACATGAAACCAATATTACCTAATTTTTGAATCCACTGGGACTCAAGTGTCTAGCACCCTCTGAGGTACAAACAGTTTTATGTTGGAAGACTTGGGTATCTACTACATGTAAATCTAATTTTAAAAATATTTATATTCAATGGTGACCATATGTGGAACTTCCTATATCTGTTTTTTTAATGAAAATTAAAATTAAAAATATATTTAATTTGTCTAATGCATTTATTTTTCTGTAAGCTTCTTCTTCAGCCATTCCTATGTTCCTAAATCTGAGAACAGGTATAAATGATACAGATGATGCTTGACACTCTAAGTTTTCTTGATTTTTTTCATTTTTTCATTTTCCTTGCTATCTGTTCTCCAAGTGTTTTCCCACTTTTCACGCCTACATATACTCCTATAAAAACAAAGGATTTCTGACAAACGTCTTATGAGGTGTCTAGCTTTTATTAAACAGTCAAAAAAATGAAAGCACTAATACAATTTGTATGAATCAGACATGTTACGAGATAAACTCTTTATGAAATTCTTCCTCATGTCATGAAGTCATCCAGCGTTAGAATGAAATGCACAGACTTTGCAATGTGAATCTGTTCACAGATAAACTTGTATCACTCCTATATCATGGTAAGAACAGGAGGAAAGGGACATGCAATAAACAGGGAGTTCACCGTAGTTTGGTTATTCTTGGTAGTGTCTTATAAGAAACAGTAAAATCAACCTTTTGCTGTTAAAGCTTTGTTCAGAAGCAAAGTAAGCTCCTAAAGAATATGGAAATAGGGGAGGTACACTAATGAGGTGAAGTAAGATTTGAATATTTCATGAAACCAAGAGTGAAAAAACATCATGGAATTGCTGAGTGTTGCTTTCTTTCACACACAGAAGTTTCAAAGACTCTGCACAGGAAAAGAGAACTGCTCTCCTCACGAATCCTTTTTCTATAGATGGTTCAACCTTGCTGGAAGCAAAAAGCAAGAAGACTCCATGTAAAAAGCTTTACCTCAAAGAACTCTGACATCTTACCTTCTCTGAAGTGATGAGTTTCCTGAACTTAATGCAGACTTCTTAATCCCATCTTCCAACTGTGACCCCCTCTTCCAAAAGGATTGTCATTCTTTGCAGGCTTTTTGTTTGTTTGGTTGGTTGCTTTTGGTTTTTGTTGGTTTTTTTTTTTTTTTGAGGAAAGAAACAGAAACAAAGATAACTACTATGCAGGATGGGACAAGAGGCAGAGAAATAAGATTCATTGTCAGCAATAACACATCCTTACCACTGGACTGAAGAAAGCAAAAAATAGGTGGCAATGGCATGGTATTAAACTGAGCGTAGAAGACTATTATTAGCAATGTATTCTGAAAGAAAAGAAAATTAGTCAGAGAATCATAGCACAATTAAAGTTGGAAAACATCTCTATAGGTGATCTGATCTAACTCCCCACTCAGAGCAGGACTAGCCTGAAAATAAAGTACAACATCAAAGTCAGTTTTTTCACAGCCTAGTTCAGTCAAACTTTGGCTTTCTCCATTATTGGAGATTTTTTAATCCTTTTTGGAAATTTCTTTACAGTGTTTGATGACCTGTAGGGGTTTGGTTCAACAACTGGGCAGAAACACCAATTTAGTGTAGTGGTTTGATCACATCTATTTCACTCTGTGACACAAGAATTAGAAGAAATGCAAAGCAGGCCTAAAACTTTAAAGAATATAGAGAAGTTTATTACTAACAGAGTTAAAAGTAACAAGAAATAATAAGAAGTTAAAGCAAAACCCTCTTCCCTCCAGCACTTCCCAAGCAAAAACCCCTTCCCCCCAGCACTTCCCAAGCAAAAACCCCTTCCCCCCCTGCCTTTCCTCCCTCCAGCACTTCCCACTCCTTTACCAACTCGCAGAAAGGGTAACAACTTTGGTCAGTGTTGCAGTCCTTATAAGTCTCTTTCTTATGCTTAGGGAAAAGGGTTCCCTTCTGCTATGCTGTGGAAATCCTTCATCACTCAGTGGTCCACCCGGAAACTATCTACTGATGTGAAATATCTCTCCCATGACAATTCCACAGTATATTCACACTGCAATCATGGGCCATCACATGGGGTTACAAGTCCTTTTAAAGATGAATTCTTCCAGCCCAAACACAAAGGTTCTCTGCTTCCAGTCTCTTTTAAACATGAATTATTCTGGCTTAAACACAAAGGTTCTCTGCTTCTTCACAAACCTCTAAAAGCTTCCTCACAACTACATGGCCTGGCATAGGCATTCTCTTACATCTTCACAGGCTGCAGCATAAATTCTCACAGGCATGGGTTTTCATCTCCCCATACGTTAAAATGATTTAAAGAGTTCAGTCCTCCACAGCTGCTAGAAGGGGTTTTAAGATTCGTGCCGGAACGCACACACCCTTTTCTCCCGCCGCCATCTCAGCGTCATCCCACGTGACTGACTTTCTCTTTCTCCCTGACCGTGCAGCCGCCATGTTCTTCTCCCTCACGTCTTTCCCCACGGGCTGCGCTGATGTTCAGTTCGGTGCGAGCTGTGCAGGCTGGAAAAGGAGGCTCCGCTGGTCCCGCTGGGTCTGCGCGGGCTGCATGAGGGGAGAGAGGAGGCTCCCCCGGGGCTGCATGAAGGGGGAGAGGAGCCCCCCTCTGGTTTCAAAAGCCGAGCTGGATGAATTTGGCTATGGGGCAGTCCATAGATAGTTTAGCTGCCTGCAGCTCTGAGGGAAGGGAGAGGGGTGAGAAGGGGCAGGCAGGAGCCCAGGCCAGGCCCAGAGGCCCCCAGGAGGCTCAGAGGCCCCCCGCTTCTCCCTCAGGAGACCAGGAACAAGAGGAACTTCCCACCCTTGCACGGAGTTTAAATATGCAAAATTCGCAAAAGCGCCTTGGCTTAAAAGCTTGTCAATCAACTCAGTTTCAACCCATTACATGACCTCACTGAAAATTTTGTCTTTCTAATGTCTAATTCAAATTTCCCTTCCATAAACTGGTGTCTGTTGCATTTTACCTTTTCACTATTCATTCCCAGGAAAACTGTCTTCATTTCCTTTATAATTTTCCATTAGGTAATCGAAGACAGAAATGAAAAGCAAATAGCTTTGCCTTCTCCAGACGGAATAAACATTCCAAGATTCATTTTATATGTGCTCCAACCATCTAAGAATTTCAGTGACCCTTTGCTGGACTTGCTCCAATATATAAGTTCCCCTCCTGTATTGCAGAGCCTAAGGCTATGTACATTCTCCAGATGCAGTCCCATAATTGCCAAATAGAAATAAATACTTTGAGAGAAATTCTTCAGTCTTGACTATGATCTGAGTAATTCAGGCCTGAGTGTGTTTAATTTTCATCACTCCCAAGGCAAAACATAAACTCCACCTCATATAACATTTTTTTGAAAATTAGCTGTAAATGTGTTTCAAAACAAAAACTGAATAAACTTCTAAAATTTAATTTCTGTAATATTTCTCCTTGACTTCCCAATCTAGAAGTTTAACGCTCGCCTGCCCCGGGAT
>VZTE01002923.1:0-58607 GCA_013397775.1 Eulacestoma nigropectus
CCTGGGCTGGGCCCGGGCCGGGCTCAGAGGCTCAAAGGACCCCCCCTTCTCCATCTGGAGAACCGGGTACAAGAGGAACTTCCCGCCCTTGCAGAGGGTTTGAATATGCAAAATTCTCAAAAGCGCATTGGCTTAAAAGCTTGTCAATCAACTCAGTTTCAACCCATTACAAAGGGCTATAAAAATGCTTCTTTAATATTAACTTTTTAAAATCACTAGAATTTCTTTAAGATCAAGCTGTGACCACTGGAATCTCTTTGTTTTCAGATCCTCTTCTATTGCTAAGCTCCACGTCTGTACAAATAGACTTTTACTTCAATTAAAAGTATAGCATTAATAAATCAGTTTCTGCTCAGTCCTCAACCTTTGACTGTCACTGATCTACACAGTGCAGCATATATTTAACACAAATGTTACCAGCTTTATAAACCACTCTCTCCATAGTGAAATAATGCCCAGACTGGACACAATATTAGTATTTATGTCTGTAAACACACAGAAATACACACATAAAATTAATGGCTTTGGCTCACTTGCAATGGTGGAATGATTCTAACTCATTATAAAGACCACTACAATGTCTTAGAGAGTGAGTTCTGTGTTGCATCCATAGAAGGTTGCATGGATCATAACAGTACATCTCCCTTTTTGTGAATAACAGATTTTAATCACCAACACCTCGGGAATACCGTACATACGGTATCTACAGTACTTCTAGACCAAAACTGCATATTAAGGAGTGAGCAATTTTCTCAGCTGTAATGAAAAGTAATCACATTGTGCCATTCCTTAGATACCAGCACAGAAACATGCTCCAGCTGCCTTTGCCCTCTGCTTTTATAGGCCATTTTACTGGCATGCACTCCACAATTCTGCTTTAGAATCAGCAATAACATTATCAAGTATATCAGCACCGTGTGAGCTGAAACTGAGCTCTGGGCCACTTAAAACTGATCACAAGTTACCTTGAACAGGCTGCAATTCTGCTTTCTCTTGTAGCAAAGCTCTGTCTCCCATTAGACTTGTGCTCCTGTATCCAGAGGTAACAGTTTTTCCAGTGATGTGACCAACTCTCCTATCTTGGTGGCGGATCTTTTTTTTGAGGACAAGGATACCTGGACATCAGTGCCTTGTACTGGAGGGTGTTTCTTATTATGGTCTTGTTATCTTCAGATAACAAGATGTATAAACCCTAATTTAAGAACCCTGCAACTCACAAGAGGAAACAGCTCAATGGGTCTTAAGGTGTGCACCATCCATTTCCTGGTAACATCTCTTCAACCTCATGTGATTTCCTGTGCTTTTCATCCTACAGTGTATTTTCATATGTCTTTCTGAAGTCAGGGATCAAGTGCAATCTCATATTTGATGCTTTCTGAGACTCAGACAGGTGTAAATCCCATCAAGGTTGTGGTTGTTTAGTATTGCAGCTGGAGAGAAGACTCTTAGCCTTCTCCATGGGAAAGCTGTCAAGCTGGAGTAGTGCAGAGAGGGCAGCAACAAAATGCTGGGATCAAAAGTGATTTTATTACTGTCTGTCTTCTTTTCCAAACTAGGTTTTCAAAACAAGACCTTGAACCAAGGTGCATTGAACGTGTAAAGTCAGCTAAGCTTTGCTAATCCTTCATAGACAAAAGAATCTTGTTTAAAACGATCAGATATATATTGAACTTTTAAAGAGTAGGGTTAATTCTATCATGTCGAGTGCCTATGATGGATTCAGAACAGATGGAAAATAACTGAAAGCTAGCACTTATCCAGATCAAGAGACTAAATGTTTTTCTTTGTCACAGAAGTCAATGTGAGTGCACAAATGGATCATGTGTGTCTTCTAGAGGTAAAATAGCATTGAAGGGAATAGAAGGATTTTGTTCAATGCAAACAGAAAGAACTACAAACTACAGGCAGAATGGTGACATAGTATCTGTTATAAAATCAACTTCATTAGTCTTCATTTACACAATGTTCAACTTTCAAATGGAAACTCGGCGAAACACAATTGTAAAAACCGAACTTAAACTTAGATGGGTTCTTAGGTATTACACGCTTACATAGGGCTAAAACACGTGTTTACAAAATTTACCAAATTGAAGGACTCTATTCTTCTGTCCAAGAGAGCTCTATCTGTAGCAAGGCTGCTGTTCATGTGTTAAGACAAATCTCTTTATGTATTAAGACAAACCAACATTTCAGTGTGTTAGTATGGCAGACGATGTGGCAGCAGCTCATTTATTCGTCCTGTCAGACTTATATGTAGCAGCCAAATTGGTGGCTTTAGTCAAAAACCTCCTCAGAGGTCTCAGGTGAATTCTATGAACAGGGATCATATAGCAAAACACTACTCCTCTGGCTGGAATATTAAACCAGATAGGTGAAAAAAAAAAAGCTGATGTTCTACTCTTAGGTCCACTGAAATGTTTTTAAGATGTTATGACATATTTAAAATTTAAACTGGCCTGATTTTTTCTTCATTTTTAAAGCAGAATAATTGTTTTCTCTTAATTATTAAATTATAGATCTGTAATAGATACTTGTATGTATCCAGATATATTAATACAACTAATTTATATCAATATGTACAAAGTTCCATAACTTGGAAGCGTGGTCAATCTTCAGGGACAGTCAGTTTTCAAATTTCCAAAGTTTTCAATACTTTAGAACTTAAAACATGATTAATAAATCTTGCTTTCCTGGCTATAGTGCCTTCTGATTCAATGTGAGTAATTTGGTGAAATAAGCATGGTTTGACTCAATGGTAATATCTACTGGTATTAGTAATTAAGGATAAAACAATGATAAAAAATACAAATCAGGGACACTGAATTTGGTGTAATAAGGAAGAAAATAGAATGCAATGCTATATATTCAAGTTCTCAGATAGCATAGCTAATTTGTTGAGAACAAGAAGGCTGAAGTCCTGTAGACGAGCATCTATGCTAGGCTAGTGGCTTTATTCATTTTACCCACATACAGCAAATAATTCTGTTGATATGAACAGTTGGGCTTCCATTCACTAAACCAGATTTCCAGATGAAATGAAGGGAAATCAGCATTCTTTCCCTACGGAGCCATTTTCTCTTTGTTTGAAATCTGTCCAGTTGCAGGGGTGTGTGTGTGTGTATGTGTGCATTTGAGGATGTTTACTCCTTCTAAAATCCCCAAAATACAGAAATACAAATGAACAGAATCACCACTCCACACCAGAACTGACACCTGCCTGCAGTACAATAAGCATCTCAATTTCTTATCAGCAAAGCTAGATTCTCTATTTCATGCTCTTAGCAGCCCTATAGGTTTGTTAGATACATTGAAGAAATGCATGTTTACCTGAAACTAAGCAGGAAGAGGAGAAGTATTGCATCTGTTTCGTTCTCTATGGCATTTATTGTCATCAGGTTGAACATAACATCAGGTTCATGGCAAGGAAGAAAGACAGATGTCCTGAATCCACTGGGCAGGATTTGTGTCTTATGCCTCTGGGCAAATGAAAAATGGCTTCTTTACAGATAGACTTTCCTATTTGTTTATATTTTCAGAGCTGGGTTTTATTTTTTGGTTTTTGAGTGCATGTTTTATATAGACACCTCTGCCTGAGAGACAAAGAATCACAGGAGAAATACTCCTGCCTCAAAACTTGCATGCCACTCAGAGAGCACGGGAGGGAAGGGTGATTCTTCTTTACTATATATTTATTGAGAACCAGAGGTGTCCTGCAGTAATGGCTTCTCCTTTTCTGCTTCCTTAGCCTCTGGCAACATGACTTCCACAAGACTTGAGCTACTAGTGGCTGATGCCCATCTTTGGCTGATCAGTAGCAGCTGCAGAGGTGACTCAGAGAGAGTTGATATAACTGTATTTGCTCCCAGATAGATATCTGTTGGCAGACCTCAGACTGGCAAAGCTCTGTGGCTAAGATACCAGTCCTCCCACTCCTCTGTTCTCAGACTTTGCACAATGAGCTGGACACAGCTGAATGAAAAGCAGGCTGAAGTCTCACAGATAAGCATCTGTGATTGGCAAGGAAGGGTTAATGTTGCAAAGGGGAAGATTATTCTTTTTGTCCCAGAAACTGCCACATGTCAAAACTTGTAATATCAAATATGGACGTGATTCTGTAAACATCCCTAGAGAGGTGAATGACTTTAGACAGCTGGAAAAAATCCCAGTGTTCCTACTGGAAACATCTCCATACCTACCTCTGAATCTGTGTGCTGGGTAGATCCAGCAGCACTTAATTAATCCAGAACCAATAACAAGAAAAGGAAGGCCCATGCTAAGGCACTAAATGTGCTTAGGCTGAACTCAGCATTGAACTAACACTCTGTTTCAGCATAACTTGTTTACAAAGTGTGGAATAGACACATTTTTATATCCTTCTTAGACTTAAGCTTTCCCAACAGTGCCAGTATGTGCTTTTGACTGGGGTAAAATGTAGGTAGTGCCCATTTTTCATGAAACAAGAGTGACATTTATCTTAAATGTCTGTAAGGCAAGTTTCATGATTTGCTTGTTAAGATCCCAGTTCTACAAAGCATTGACTCAGCTTCAGAAGGGCTTTTTTATTGGATGGCAAAGGACAGCAAAAATGGAGCACATGACACTTTTCCATCACTACTGTCAAACACATGGAAATTTAAGCAACGGCTTTTAAATCGTGAACTAACAAACTCCTTATTTGGTAAAAGCCATTCAGGCCAATATTATATTTTATGGTATCTCAAGAAAATTTGAGTTTGCAGGCTTAGTGCACAACCTGCATGTGGTCTTCTGGGAGTATAATTTCAAAACTTTTGCTACAGTATAATTACTATATAAATTATTTGCTGGAGGGAACAATTTAAATGGGTCACTCGTTCCTTCAGTTACTTGCCTGGGAAGATTTTCCAGATTATCCAGTAACAAGAGTAGTGAACAGGTAAACTACCAAGTACTTAATTTACTTAATAAAATATATAATAGGCATTCAAGTATTAAATAAAAACCTTGCTCAGTAAAGAAGTTACTTCATCCTGCACAGTTTGCAATTACTAAAATATCCTCTATGAAGTATTAGCAGAATGGGTGCTTTATTTTATTACTATCAACTATTTAAATGAAGAGTCATCCCCTTTAGGGAAGACTGCAGATGATTCAAGTCTCACCTTGAGAAGAGTTGCAACCCTGCCTCCAGGAGTTGCAACTCTGCTTCTAGTAGATGCCTGTTCTACTCGAGACACTGGAAATTAATAACAAAATCTGTAAAAGGTATTAAACGAGTAAAATCCATGTTACAATAAATCTCTTTTGGGAACAGAGAAAGTAAAGTGCCTATGCAGTCAGATTGAGTGAAAAAACTTGAAAATAATTTATTTGAATAAGGGGCAAGTTCTGAGGTGGCTGGCTATTGTGGAATAATGACTAACATAGGTCAGTGCTGCAGTCAAACCTGCCTCCACTTGCCATCAAAAGGGAAAAATATGTTATCTAAACAGTGGGTCTCGACCAGAAAATTTGGACTGATATTGACATACTACAGAGATAAGCAGAAGCTCATAGTAATTAAATTATTTCTCCTCTTCTGTAGTAGTTCAAGCTGTGTTTAGTACTAATGTCTTTCTACACAGGCAAAACGATTTTTTTTCTACACAGGCAAATCTGCCCAGTTCTAGTCACAGGTGCTGTGACAGAGGTTGAAGAAGTGCTGAAAGAATTTCTTACAAGTCCTGAGGAAGGAAGGATTTGGCCTGACTCATCTGAAGGAGCTTTATGTCCTGAGGGAAGGTAACGTAATTGCTCCTTCCATAGAAATGACTGAGGAACTGAGCTGGGGTGCCATGGTGCTCTATCATGTCACAACAGTTGCCAAATAGTGCTGGCAACTACAAGTGAAAGAATGTGCTTCATTCTGTCCAAAGATGGTTGCCTGGCATCCAAGCATCTTCTTTATTCCTGAAGGTATGGTCTCTCCGGACAACTTGTTTCACGGGGTTTTTTTCCTGTCAAAATTTACTTACATTTTCTACCTTGTGGAATTTACTTTATTTGGCAGACTTCTCTCTGCATCCAAACTACACTAGGAGCCATGGTTTTAGAAGATAATCCTAGCAGTCTTGGTTGATGTGGTGTCAGGAGACTCTGAGATGCTTGGAACCACAGAACAAAAGAACTTCGGAAAGATGTGTTGAGGAATACATCTGGTGCAGGTACTCGGTTTGCAAGATGCAGATTGAGATGCAGATTGAGCTCTGGGTGGGAACTCGAGACAAGAGGTCGTGAACTGCCGACCCTTTGCACAACAAAGGGCATGAAGTCTGGTGGTGACCAGCCAGGGGAATGGGGAGCTGTGAAGTGACAACGTTTTGGATAACAAAGGGCGGGATGACTGGTGCTGCCAGCCAGGTGAATGAGCACTGGGAGACATAGCAGGAGCTGAGGACTCAGGAGGAAGAGTGAGATTTGAGCTTGCTTGGACTGTAAGGGTATAAAAGCCCAGGGCTTCCTTTGTTTGGGATCCTCCTCGGAGGCACCAGCTCGGGCTGTTTCTGTGTTTCTGCACCGTGAATAAATTGTTCTGTGGAATGAGACATCTGAGGCTCTGCCCTGGGAAGCCTCGTCTGCCTCTGAGAGTGGGAGACTCAAGCGAGGCTCCCAGTGGGTCACTGGAGCCACCTGCTCTGAAGGGGCTTCGGTCCCAGCAGTGACAGTCTCTGGTGGTGGGAGTGTGGCTGCCAGAGTCTCATGAATGCTCAGACTGAGAAGTCTCCTTAATAGGTGTCTGGAAAGCCCCTGAGACGTCTGAGTTCCTATTTTGGTAAATTCACCTCTATGTATCACAATATACTAATTATGCAACTAAACACACTCTTCTAAATTTGTTAAGAATACACAAAGTCATCGGATGGGGATATGCTATGCATCACCATGGTCTCTAATATCCATCTTAAAGTATACTTTTACAACCAGCTCCGTCTATGCTGCTTGAGCCTTCTTCAGGTACGTCCTTGGTACTACGAAAAAAGTTGTGCTGCTGTTGCACCTCTTCTCTATGTACCCACTTCTTAGAAAGAAAAGAAGTGGATTATGGTTGCTGCATTCTCAAAAAATTAGAACAGGCTGTAAGCTGAGCATGTCTTATCCTATTCTGTGTTGCTCCATCCTGCATGTGCTCCCACTAGAAATATTGATCAGATCTCTGAAAATAGATTTCCACTTCAAATTATAGTATGTTTTTTGTCATAGAAAATTAAAAACATTAGCATCTTTGCATTAGGACTTAAAAAACTTCAATGGGAGAAGTATTCTGGTTTTTTATTTCTTAGAATTTTTAGGAAGAAAATCTGAACTGTTTTGTCAGGAAAATTAATCCACAAACACCAGAGGTTTATGTCCAAAAAGGAGACAGAGGAGTCCTGTTACTTTATTTGAATAAAGGGAGAGGCCATGGGGCATTCCCCTGGGGTCTCTCAAATTTTTGGAGAGCGCAGCCTCCTTTTTATCCTAATTTCCCGGCCCCATTTCCCTCTCTCTTTCCCCATTGGCTGAGGTACTCGAGAGGTACAGACTTCCCAGAATGCCTAATACCTAAGGTTCCCTTCTAATGTATAACCCCCCTTTAGTTATTATTGAATTTTATGGTTTTCCCATTGTTTCTTTCACCTCTCAATATCCAATTTCATTTATCAGCAGACCTACAGTTTGTTTGTAGAGACAAATCTCTTTCCAGTCATCAATCAGTGGAATCCTTCCCATTGTTTCCCTTTATCTCTCAGTGCTAATTCCATCTACCAGCAGGCCCAGAGCTTGTTTGTAAAGACACGTCTCTCATTCCTTTCAGTTTCAACCCACTATTACTTTTCAATAAGAAAATGAAGCTCAAAAATTACTGAGAAAACAGCAGCAGGTAGGTTTCCAGCCAAGGCTGATGTGATGAATAATGGTTCCATGTTGACAGACAGTATTTCCTCTTTGGCTCATTGCCATGTGGAGGTGAACAAGAATCTCCCAAGATGTGTGAGACTCATGTCTACTGTTCCCCCTACTGGTCCTTCACTGAAGAAAACTTTTGGGATATGAGAATCCTGGAGATACCATCACACTCTACCACATGAATTGTATGGCCACACATTTCTTTCTCTGTACTTACCATGCTCTCTGTACAAGGAATGACCTTCCTGGTGTGATTCTGTATATTTATGTGCCTTCAGTGTGTTTTCTGCTCTACCTCACAAATTAAAAACGCTGCCTTTAGATAAGGGCTACATGAAGGAAGTTTCTTGGGCAACAGACATCTGGATGCAGTTTTTCTCCTCAACTCTTATACATGGAAACTACCCCTCTGGGATAGAAGAAGAAATATGATAGGCAAAGAATTAATAAACTCAGTTGAGAATTAAGTTTACATGGACTGCACTCCTCATTTTCCCAGCTGAAATAAATAAATGAATAAACAAATAAATAAATAAATTGCATGTGGATACTGTGTAAGTTTTCATTTCAAGAAAATTAATGATAATACGATGACAAATTTACAACAAGCCTTTTGATCCAGAGTCTTGAGGTGGCTTATGAGAATCTGTCATGAATCTTCAAGAGGATATAGTCAGCACCCAGAAAGGAATAGGAATAAATCAAGTGAAATTTGAACATATATATAATTTATCCTGTGCATACCTAAATACCCTTTTACAGAAATTTTTGCATTAGCAAGCTCCTTTGAGAACTTTTTCTCAGTTTTATAGTGTCAGAGTTTGTTTTCTTTGATTTTTCCTTAGAATGTGAACACCTGCTCTGTGAAGCACCTTTCGCTGGATGGGGTGAAATGATCCCTTGCTCTGAAAATGAATTTACCACTGCAAGAGACAAGATGGAAAATGTAGCAACACTTTCCCACAGCATGTTGAGGATTATTTCTAACCCTAACAAACATTGTAATATGTCACTACATAACTTAACCAGCTGTTATGTCCCTTTGTTGCCCAGTTCCAAGGCAATCTGATGTTCTGAAAAATTAAACTTCTGGGTTTCTTTCTGTAATATATAACCTCCTGTCATCTGATTTATATTCTGTGGTGGCAACTTGGAGGTAGCAGATTTGGGTCTGTATGTTTTGTACTGACCTTTCTTAAAGAATATACAGATATATATATATATCTATTTATATAACCATTAATTCTGTAGCCTTCTGCCAGAGACTGAAATATTTCATGCCTCAAACATTGATAGAAGTTTTGCTCATTATAACAAAAACTGTATAAAGAAGGTACAACCAAAGAAGCCTCCTTGAAGATACCTGACTAGGACTTCGGACTGCAAGATAAACCACTAAGATTAGATAAAGGGAAAACACATTCTTTAAACATCTCAGGCCTAGGAAAAAAACAAACAAGGTGGAAAAAGAAGAATGCATCCACAAGAAAGTCAAACACAGCAAGGATTCTTCCCTGGCTGAGTTTGCGGTGGGGGAGACCACGTGCTGCAGAAGCCAGGTTTACACAGACCCCCAAAATGAGGCAAGGGGGAGGAGGTTTTGGGTGTAACGTCTGGTCAGAGGCAACAAACATCCACCCTCCCTTACACAAAGCAGCCCAGCTGTGGAACCCCCAACCCCACAGGCCACATTCATGTGAGAGGCAGCTGAGGAGGTGTCATAATCCATCAAAGGCCCCCCGAAGTGCTCCCCAGACTAATTCCTGAGGCCTTGCACCACAGGACTGCACATGATGCAACAGATCCAGAGTCTGCTGTAAGAGACAATGGCAAACTCCTCCCACTCCGGGAGGTGTCGCACTTGGACACGAAAGAAGCACGCGGACTCAAGCTCAGCTCAGGACAGGACCCAAGGCCAAAAAGCCAAAAAGCCAAAAGGCCCTGCCTTTCTTAATTCAGTCATTTTTATACCTTTTCAAAGACACACGTGGATTGGACGATGAGGTTACCACCTCTCCAACCACACAGGACACTGACGCAGTCTATCATATTCCCCGCCTTAGGGAAAGGAATGAAAACAATACAGGTCGGTTAGGAAAACAAAGCTATGTTTACAGAAAATGCATGAGAAACTCTTACAGGAATGAAAACATCGAATGACTGCAAAACTCAGGTTGACAGGGAGGTGCCTGGGTTTTCCAACCTAGCCCAATCCAATTCTATGCTTTTTGGGGGGAACTTCACCACCCAGAAGACCGGCTGGAGAGGATCAATGGAACATCGTTGGGTTCCACGGAGTGGTGATATTTTCCTTATTCTATCTCGGTCACTTTCTCTCTCTCCCACCTATTTTCTATTTCTTTCTTTCTCTCTCTCTCTCTCATATTTACCATCAAATAAAACCTGTACTATTGTCACTGGCATAAGATCTCGTTTGCACCTTAATTCGGTCAGAGGCATTTCTAAGAACTTTAATAACTGGATCATGACACCTCCTAAAAATGCACTTTTGTTACCCACAAAAAGTTTTGGAACTAGGTTTTAAGTGCTACTACATTATGGGCCTTCAGGAGAATCAACTTTTCAGAAGACTAGGTGGTAATGAAAGAAATCCCACAAATATTAATTGCATCTTAACAACTAAAGTGTTTACAAATTTCCTTGTCTCTCAAATAAATAGAGATCACTCACTTGCCATTTTCATACTCTGAAAATTTTATCCTTCTTGATGCTATGATAGCCACTGTGCATTTGAATTTGAGTTTCAACTACATAATTTTCTCTGTCTTCACTGTTCAAGTTTTCAATATATCATAGCAATTTTCTCATCCATGTCCTCTCTGTGGTAACCCGCAGGAGTTTAAACAATGCTTTACACTGTTTTTTCATTGCAGTACTATAGATCGTTAAATGTAATGTGCTTTTTGGTAAATCTGGCCTTCCATACAATATAATAATATTTATGCCTGACATCTTTTGCCTCCGGCAGCAACTCTTTCATTCAGCACTGAGCTGACTTAAATTTGGGGGCAAGAGGAGTAAAAATTTTGCGAAGATAACCTTAAAATGCAATTTTCCTTCTGTATATTTGCCTCTTTCTTTCTGAGCTCGGAGTTGAGCTGCTGCTTGTTATTGATACTGAACTAAGAACCTGGTCAGCAAAACTACTCCCTCTCTCAAAAATATTGCAAATCTTAATGATCTAGATGGCTTTGCTACTGACTGCCTGTGCAATTCATTAAAAAAGTTAAGGTGGTAACTAATTCACTGTACTCCCTGTGTTTTGAACAAGACTAATGCACACAGAAATTTATTGTCCCTGAGGATGTCTCTCATTTTTCATCTCTTCCACATTATAGTTTTTATTGGTGGCACTGGCATTGTAATGGTTCTCATGATATTATAAAGACATTCAGAGGTGCTTACTGTGAAAGGAGTTATTTTCTTCAACAAGAATATCAGCAATGTATGGTAAGGTTTCCTCATCCTGGGGGTATGAGTTCCCAATTCTTTACTTCTGTGTGTTTGTCCTTTTCCTTTCATTGTGCTCTCATGAAGAACACTTGAAGATTTTGCTTGGGTCTAACCACATAGAATCCTTTTAAATTTCACTTTAACATAAAAAGTAGCCTGACAAAACTCCTGATCTCAACAGCTTCTTCTCTTTCCACCAGTGTCAGTAAGGACGATTTTTTTTAACCTGGCTCACCACAACTGTAAATTTCACAAACAGCTGTTTGTGGCTCCAAACCCAGTGTACAAAGTCCCTGCACTATGCTTCAGCAGGTCATTTGTCTCCTTTTCTTTTTTGAGATCTCTTTTTATTCCTTAAACACATCAGGGTTTTGGCTTTCTTACCATGTTCAATGGCCTATATATGTACGAAACCATCTCAGAACAGCTAATGTGTAATAGTTGTTTTCTACAAGGTTTCCACTAGGTTCTTCCCATCCTTATTTCTGTTTTCCTGCACCTAAAGCACTGATAAAAAGACATAGAAGCTGAAAACATCCTACTCATCCAATGTCTATTCCACCCCCTAACTAGAGAATAATCCCTCTGTGGAGGGAAGAATATAGGCTTCTGTGGAAACTATGGAGGATTGTCTTAAACTGATCATGACCATGAGTTTAAATAGGCTTCCAGACTTCATATTGAACAGCAGAAACAAATCCTTTTTTCTCTTTTGCATCCTCTACTCTGAATATGTGTACACTGGGAAACCTTCAGTAGAGTGATTGGAGCAAACTGTTAAAGCTTGAGTGGTCAGAGATGTTGTGCAATGCCAAAAGAAGGAGTCCTACTCATTCCTCCTGCACAAGTATTTGTGCAGCCATGCAGTGAAGTCAATCCCTAGGTGATGGGAAGAAAGGAGTAAAATTGTTATTTTTGATCTGCACAAGTTCCTTATTTAGCTAACTTTGTAGTCACACAGATAACTGTGCTGGAACAAGGGAGTGGGTGCAAGTCGTGAGTAACTGAGAGTGGGACTGATTCTTCAGACAGAAGGACTGGCTTATGTCAGCTTAAAGTATTGACTGAACAGCAACTTTAGTGAATGAACTGGTTCAGCCCTTTTTGGAAGAGTCTTCAGCTGAATTACAGATAAGTATTCCATATAAAATAATTGTGTGAATTGAGCAGGAATATTGAAGAAATAATAATTTTAAAATGAATTGATGAAGCACATATTCCTTATGCAAACAGTTCTTGAGTCAGGGCTGAAGAGATTTCCTGTTAAAGTCTTAGTAATATTTTATAAGTGTCCTTCAAATGGGTTATTGCAGCTCTTGAGAATAGATTGTCTGAATTTCCACTGAGAGATTTCTGTTGTTTATGGAAGAAGCTTTAAATTTATTTACTCTAAATTATTCCTCTCCTAATTGCCTTGGTTCTAATAATGTGTTGCCAGATACATTCAATGTTTCACCACTCTACCAAAATATCCCAAGAACACTGTATTTCCCAGCACTTATTCACTTAATCACTTATTAACTTATTCCAACAATAGTTGGAATCAAATACCAGCATTAGAGTCAACCAGGCTTTTATACAGAACATTATCCACTGAATATGGAAACTTAAAAGCCAGTCCTTTTTCCTTCATTCTTTTAAGTTCAGTTGTTTAACTTCTTTTCTAGTGCTCTTGCATGTTTCTTTTCTATTCTGCTTTTAGGCAGACAAACAACAGCCAAGTAAATGATGAGCCTTCATACTTTTGCCTGAGTGACTCCACTGATAAATGCCAAATAAGAATGCGTACAGAGTTTGTAAGAAGAACAAAGAATAAATGGTCTCTCACTAGCTGCAGGGTCACAATAAATATCCACAGATTTAACTGTATTTGTACATGAATCACAGTCAAATTCAGCTTAGCTCCTCTTAGCTGTATTAAGTCTGTAAGACATAAGAATTAGCAGTAGAGGACCTGGTTACGTGGACAAGCTCAAAGCTCATTTTACTACTAGAAGAGGATATCCAATTAGAAATTTAATCTAGTTTTACTTAGGTTCTTTGACTCCTTATGTTTAGTTGATTCTTTTGTCTGTTCCTGACGTTTTCAGCTTGGAGGTGTGTCTTAGCAAATGTAACAAGTTACATACATTTTCTAAGATGCCATTTTCTATAACTGCTTGACGATTAATTGTTCAACACACATCTAAGATTCCAAACTGCCTCCCAGTGGTCAGAAAAAAAAAAACCAACTTTAAGAACTGCAAACAAATCCTTATACTAGTCTATCCATATCTCCCTAATAAACAGCTATTTCAGAATAGCAAATATAAGAACTTTAAGGGTAAAGATGGACTTTAGCAAAGGATGTAAACAGCTCCTATGAAGAGATTTCAATAATCTTAAAATTCACATTTTTAAAACTTGGTCTATTTAAAACTAATACAACATCAATAATCATATACTTGTGATATGATATCACTCACAGATTCTGTCTGTATGGTTTATTAACTTAATCTCAGCAAGTACAATGGTATCATATCCCTGGCTGTATACTCTTCTTGTGGATCTTTTTGTACCCCTACACTGCTGTATAATTTCTAACCACTTTTCCTGTATCCTAACTTGCTAGTTTAGAGGGGGTTTTTTTTCTCATTTGCAATTTTTCTATTAATTTGTGAACAACTTCTTTCAAGCAACCTTGTTAGGCTATAAACTCATCAATGCTGGAGTCCAATCTTCAGACCCAATTTACAAAAATAATCCTCACTTGTGCAGCTTCAGACAAAAGAGGTTTTAGATTTCGCTCACAAGTTCAACCCTTCAGGTACAAACATTCGCTGGTTACCTTACATCACACGGCCAAAACTGAGCCAAATGAATGTGGACTGGCATATATAGGACCAGACACTCAAATAGTAAATGCCTGCACTTTGCAGTGTTCCTTGTTGCCTATTAAACAGGAAAGTAAGTGAAATACAATGTAGAGAAAGACATCAAGTTGAATGGGAATGTGCTTCCAAGAAATTTTATCAGAAAAGTGACCTCTCACAGACACTGGATTATGTTTTCATCTGTTAAATCCCAGACGGACCTATTAAACTAAATACCTACTAGCCTGTTTATTCATTTTTGCAATCTTTTATTTTTAAAACATGAACATACAGGATCCTCAGAAAGAAAAAGCCCCAAACAAAACCCGGCTCAAAGCCAGGTTGGAGAATGACAAGGAAAGAAGAGAGAGAGAGATCCATAAGCTAAGGGTAAACTTCTTCCAAATGAGGTTGTACAGCTGTGGGTATAACTGCACCATCCACTTGGATCCCTTTCATATGTGTTTTAACCACAGCTCTTACTGCAAAACAATTGTATTTTTTTCTTGAATACTGCATACCAACATGATACACAGCCTCTATTATCTAAATACTCCAGGGAACTGTTAGAACAATTCACTGACTGCTTGTTCTGAGTAACAGTCTTAATTGTTTTCAAATACTGTACTTGGGTTTTTATTCAATTTCTTAGTGATGTTTTGTGGACATGGAGGAATGGAACAGTTGCATAAACACTCAGCACATTTTTTTCACCACAGCTCTACTTGAGCCTTAATTTATTATCATGAAACTCCCACATTAGGAACTGAACCAAAAAAAAGTTTCTTTTGTAGGAAGATAACAAACCCCTTTTTCTTCTACTGCTTTATTAGTTGCATATATTTCAAATATCATAATTGGTCCATGTGAAGTGAGGCTTTCTTATCATTACTAAAACACCTTTCTTTTATGACAGCAAAGGCAGACACAGCCTTCTGCAGTTGTAATGAGGAGAGGAACTTCCAGATGAAACTTGGGTGGTTCTCCTTCTCACAAGATCAGCAGATGAAGACATGGCTTTGGGTCTTTTTTTCAGACAGAAGCAGAACTTGGGCTGGAGGAGGGGGTTGGCAGTGCCACCATACCTGCGGTCCCTCACCACTCCCTGACAGCTCTCAGATGCCACACCACCCACCTGCAACTTTCTGCAAACCCTTCTTCAGCCTTTTGGGTTTTGGCATGAGAGGTATCTGGTGACAGAAAAAAGCTTCCTGGGAGTCAAGTGCTTTCTGAAGGAGCATCCTCTCTTTGGCAGTGGGTTTACATACAGGAACTTGAACTGAGACAGTACTGTTCCCAACACCAGGAGGTCATGCTGATCCATGAATAAGTCAGTCTCCTTCTGTGTTTCTTCAGATGTGACCGACTTACTAGACCTGTGATTAAACAGAAAACAAGGACAAAATACACTGGCTGACACCTTAGATGGCAAGGAGAGTCACACATTAGAAACTCATATTCCAGCACACGCAAAGAGAGCCTTTAGGTCAACTGCTCTGTCCTGAATTGTAAAAATGGTGTATGGGACAAACAACCACATGCCTATGGTCTTGAATTCTTCCCAGCCTCCCTCACTCAGTCTTTCAACATTGGGAAATGAGGACCCTCCTCTAGGAGACAGAAGTGGAGAAGTAAAGACCGGGCTGTGTTTGAGTCTCATGACCTGACACGTGCCTCTACTTTCTGATGATGGGAGACAGGATGGTTCCCATCCTGTAACCACAGCTATCTCTTCATGGTGTTGCCTCCTCTACTTCTGAGAAGGAGGAAGGACTCTTTCTTGGCAAGGCTGAATGTACCTGTGGAGTTGAGTGGGGGTAGACAGAAGAGAAGCTGTCTGTATGTTTATTGCCCCTTTATAGTATGTGACCTGGAACACTGGGAAGCACTAGTAGGGAAAAAAAAAGACTGCAATCTTGTCAGCGCCTGGTAAATCCGCTGTCAGTCCTGGTAATCACCCTGAGGTAAACATTTTCTGACTTGCAAAGGCATCACATGAGATTCTGCAAATCCAGAACAAAATTATCCATTCTTCTGTGTTTCTTTGCAGAGGGCATGCTCAACATCACAACTCTGTCACTTGACTGTGTAGGTTAATTTTGTGAAGTTTTGTCTCTGAGTATTTTTGTGGTTTTTTCTTTAGGTTTGTTGTGGTGCAGGGGGCACTCTGCATGCAATTCAGCTTACCAGAGCAATAGCTCTCTGGAACTTGCAAGGATAGGGTGGAGGATGACTGGGTAGTGAGTTATAAGTCATTCTCCACGTTAATTGCTCTATCTGAATGTTTCATCTAAGGCTTCCCGACCAGCTTCCCTGCAGGAGGAGATTCTCCATGCTGAGGAGAGGCTAGAAGAAGAACAGCAGAGTATTCAGCAGCATGTTCAGCAACTGCTTTCTATTATGCAAGAGTTTAAAGGAATGTGAACAGTCTGCCGAAATCCTCCTCATGTGACCAAGATCACAGCAACAACCCAGAGCCAAATGAACAACCGAGCTCTTATGTGCTAGTACAAAGGCCCAGCTAGGAGAGCATGGTGGAAGTCTAGTTTCAAATATGGTGAATAAGATTTTAATCTCAGCAGGTTGCTCAGTTGGCTGCTTTTCAACTGTGGAACAATATTTTAATTAAATTTCCACCTCACCATATTTAGCACATTTTTCCTTTTCACTCAAATATTTTTCATCAGATCCTTGAAAATTCATCTCTTTGCCCTCTGTGAGCTTTAAAAAGCAGAAGGGAAAAAATGCTTCTCGGGCCTATGAAATTTGTGACTGTTGGTTGTTACTTGTATGTTAGTTCTATGATTTCGTGTTACAAGGTTAGGATAAGAATGGGTCTCACATACAATAAAACAGATGGGTATTTGAGCTGAATCATCATAAAAATAAAAATCGTAGCAATTGCCTGCAATGCAGAGATTTTGGAAAGGCTAAGGACATAATTATAACTTCATATAGAAGGGTCCAGATATAAGTAACGTTGCAATATTTTGGTAACAGGTGAATAATTTCTGTCTCTTTTGCGGTAAAGCAGTGCTGTCTTGTTTCAGGGCCTCTTAGTTTTTCACACTCAAATTGCTAAAGACAGGCATTTCAGTCATCTGTTTCTCTGCGTTAAGCTATGTTCCCCTTTTGGATATAAATAGGCTGCTTTATACTATCAGATGTCAGGCCAACTCACTACTGTTTTAAATCTAGCCTTGAAAATAAAGGGTGTGTGGTGTATCCCTATTAATTAAAAATATATTTTAGTAGACAGTTTCCAATGTTTGTAATGAGGAAGTTATTTATGATGTTATATGTTTGTTATCTGTCATGAAGGGAGAAGTCCTGTTTATGAATTAAACATTTTGATTGTTCTTTTAAATTTTTAATATGTGTATTTTATGCTAGTATTTATTTGCACATATATATATTATGTAATATAATATGTAATTTTATACTTAACCATGGTAGGTATGCAAAAATAGAACAAAAGTCTTCTGTGTTGGGGGATACTACAGATTTAAACTACACCTAACAGTCTGAGGATCACAAGGACTTAAGGGAACTGTATCTGTATGCCCTCTTCTATGAAGTGCATAATTGCAACATAACTGCTCCCCTTTGAGATTAAAAGCTTGTTCCTGATACCCCCACCATCTGGTCAGTAGGAATAATGAGCAAAAAACGGTATCCTTAAATAAGACAGATAAAGTGCTTACAAATTCTTAAAGCAAAAGGCACGATTTTCAAGGAAAATGTTCACAAAGTTCTTCACACTTTGAATTTGTTGCAACCAAAATGACACTTTTCTCTAAGCCAGAGAAAAACTCCATTTCACTTCGTTGCAAGCAGAAGGAGTTCCTGAACTTTCTAAGCAATGGTTTTCAGCACAGGACAGCAGAGAGTTTCCTGGGCAATGACAGAACAGAGTAAACGGGGAACAGGAAGATGGAATCTCCAGAAGTGTCTTTTGCTGCTGGCTGGCTGCCTTTGGAATTCAGATTTTATCAGTCCTCAGACTGTGCTGTGTTAAACAAGGCAGAAACAAAAAAAAAACAGGAGAGGACTACAGTTCAAAGAAATCAAATAATAGATATTTAAATTAAGATCGTAAATGTTATCTTGCTGCAGGAAGAGTCAATTATTTAGTTCCTTTTAGGAAAAGGGTCATACCTTACTCTGAGATAGTAAAATAAGTTCAAGTCTCTTGTCAGCAACTGATTACAAAACAGTAATATATAATCCTAACCTAACCGCACAGTAGCTAACCAGCTATTTAAAGAACTGCTTACCTTTTTAAACAAATTGCTCTGTAAAAACAGTGTAAGTGGTAGGATAAGACTATAGAAAACCTTATGGCAGGGGTTTTTTTTTCCAACAAACATGGATTTTTATTAAAATATTGCTCTTTTTATCGTAAAAGTATATTCATTTTTGGACTGAGCAGGGCAGAAGGCTGCCCTCCCAAGTATGAGTCAGACCACAGCAATTTTAAAAGTTATCATAGGTTCAAACAGGAAAAGTTTCAGATGACTGTGATTTTCAGACACTTGTTTATGCTGCATATAAAGGTCATTTTATAGTCTAACTACCCTTTGTAAGGTGCTGGGTTTTTAGATTATTATTAGTGTTCCCTCGAAAAAAGTATAATGGTAGATGAAAACTGGAGGCTAGCTGATGTGTAGGGCTCCTCTTAAATCTGGCCTGGTGACCAGTAAGCTTTGCTTCAGGTCTGTACGGTCACATTGATCATTTCTTCTTCATTGTTTCGTGGGTTTGGTCAGCCTGATCATTCGGAAATTAACAAACACACACCTGTGCTTCACCTCCTTTCTCACTGTGAAATGTTTTTTGTAAGCTTCCTGCTTCCAGGGCAGCCATACAAAAGGATTTTAAGCATCTGATCACAGGTATGAAAAAGTGGTTTTTTACATCAGAAAATTAACTAGGAATAGGGTGGGTTTTTTTTTTTTTTTTGTATTTTGAATCTCGTAGCTAAGGGTGTTCTTACTACCATGCAAATTAGTAGTATGTCTCAGTAGTTGGACCTAACCTCAATTAAGTACAGTAAGGCAGGTACAACAGCATCTTTTTACTAGAATTGTGTGTTGCAATAGCTGCTTTCATGGTAGTGCAAGCTTTTAAAAATTAATTTGCAGCTACAAACTATTTTCTTCTTAGCAAGTAAGTGCATTCACAGCTAGGATACTTCTGTCTTCTATGGAAAACTTGTATTTCTAATATTCCTAACCTGCATTGTAGTTGGCTTCTTGTCATGCTGGAAGTGCTGTGGTTCCACCGGTGTTAGTGAGACTAACAGAATAAGGCTATGTGAGACAATGTGATAGGCTAACTTTGACTGCCAGCCTCCCACCCAACTCTCTCCCACTCCCCCTACTCAACAGGACAGGTGAACAAGATACCAAGAAGAAGACCATGGGTTGAGAGAAGGACAGGGAGATCAGTCACCAGTTACCAGCATGGCCAAAACTGAATCAACTTGGGGAAAATTAGTTTAATTTATTGCCAATTAAGAGTAGGGTAACAAGAAATAAAAACAATACTAAAACCACTTCCCCCCAGCTTCCTCTTCTTTGGGGGCTCATCTCCATTCCTTCATTCCTGACTCTACTCCTACACATGCACACACACACGAAAGCCGTGTACAGAATGGGGAACAGGGGCTGTGATCTGCTCATTATGCTTTGTCTCTGCCACTTCTTTCTCATCATGCTCTTTTCTTGCTATAACAAGAGGTCCCTTTCATAGGATGCAGTCCTTCACAAACTTCTCCAAGGAAGGTCAAAGACTGGTGAAAGGCATACTCCATACCATAAAACATAATGCCCAGTATATGGAGGGAATTGGCTGGAGGTGCTGATTGCTTCTGGGGAACAGTCTGGGCATAATTAAATTTTATTTTGTTTCAATTATTAAACTGTTTTTATCTGAGCCCATGAGTTTTAGTGTTTTATTCTTCTGATTCTTCCCTCCATGCCACAGAGAGTGGTGTAGGGAAGAGGGAAGCGAGGAAGCACCCGCATACTATTACTTGACAGCAAGGTTAAACCACGATGGGTGTTCCCCAAGGTCTGCAACATGAATATCTGCTCCAGCATGCTCCTCAGTGAGCTGCAGGGGGAGAACCTGCACCATCACAGTCCTATGCTTAGGGGGAACAATCTGCACCACCACCCTCTTCACCAGGGGTTGCAGGGCCTAGAGCACCTCCTGCCCTCCTTCTCACTGACCTTGGTGTCTGCAGAGTCTCACATTTTTCTCACTCGTCTCTCTCAGAGCTGCTGTGTATCATTTTTAACTCTGTAATAAATGTGTTATCACAGAGGTGCCACCAGTGTTGCTGACTGTCTCAGCTTTGGGCAGCTGTGGGTCTGTTTTGGAGCCTGCTGGTGCTTGCTCTGTCTAACACCAGGGCAGCTCCTGCTCTTTTTTCACAAAAACCACCACCACTTGCCGTGAAAGCTCAATACAGATCAGCTATTCTGGCTTCATCCACTGAAAACACCAGGTGCCACCAAAGTTACTCCAGTTCTTGAAAACTATCAGAATAGCTAAGGACTTTAACTCCCAGAATAAAAAGTAGTAGCATGTTTCTTAATTTCTCTGATAATAATGACAATAATAATCCTTGTTACAGCAATCACCAGAGGGATATTCATGACTTCTTAAGGCAAAAATAATAAAAATCAATGTAACTGCATAGAAAGGGAACTAATCTAATATTTAAAATCAATATCTTTTACCCAAGTGGTTGTATACAGTCTACCAGCTATGTGATACTCATCCAGCTTTTAGATTTTCTTTATATTTCTTTCACTAGGGTGTATAGGAGATCAATACATCAAGCCAGTTTTAGTCTTCAAAACAAAACTATAATAAACTGACATTGACTAATACAATTTGCCAATGGCTAGCCTTTATTTGCTCTCCCACTGCATTTTCAAAATTAGTTCTTAGTAATCTTGTCTGAAATCAGCTGTAAATGAAGAGTTGATGCCATGCAGATAGCACTGATGGCTATAGTTCTCCACTGCTTAGTAATTAAGGTTCAGCTGCTCTGGCTTGGAAGTCCCTTGATGAAGAGGAGAGAAGATGAAATCAAAAGGGGACAACATACTTCACCCTTATTTCAACACCAGCACAATAACAAAGGGTGAGGAATCTCATCTTCACCCAGAATTTTTTATCTGATTTCGGGGGCTGGGTCTCACCAGGCAGCTTTCCTCTTTAGTCTACCGAAATTTTCTGTTTTCCCTGTGTTTGTTGTCTAGGTGCTCATCTTCCAGGCTTTCTGCCTGATCTACTGTTCAGGTGTATTCCTGCACCTTGGCTGTGCAACTCTATTGCAGGTCTCTCTGTAGCTTAGTATTATTTATGTATTGATGCTTCATGGCATTACAGGATGCTTACAGGTTGGTACCAGTTATGTCATGAGCAGTATTACAGTGTTACAAAATGCTTACATATTGCTATAATTTACCCTATTTTGATGTGTTTATGACTAGGTTAAAGGCATGCAAATACTAATTACGTTCTTTTTAGTGTAATTCTACTTTTTGAGAAGCAACAGCCTTCTGCTTTTGCTACAATTTATTTCATATTAAAGATCTGGCTTTCTTGCATTCAAAAATCAGCAAAGGCAAAAGAACTCTGTTTGCTGATTTCCACATGAATTTAACTCACAAGTATAATGAAGCCTTGAACATACAAGTTTACCAGAGAAATGCTGCCAGGCACTTGCACTCTAACTGTTAATTGGGGATCTTTAACTGCAAGAGCATAATTTTGTGCGTTGGAGCCCTTGTTCATGCCTCAACGGCACCCAAAGACTTAGCATTTGATTTACTGGGAGTTGTTACCATACAGTGTAAAGGAATGTAAGCAGCAATCCCAAGCAGTACAATACAAGACAGTGTTTCTATCTACAATGCCTTCTCCATCAACTCTTTTTCAATTATCTTTATTTTTAAATACTATTTGTATTCACTTGGGTTCCCACTATGCATGTTTATTTTAACAGCACCTGGACTACTCTCTGTAATTACCAGGACATTAAAACCCAAAGTATTTTACTGAAAGTAGTTTCATATCAGCTATCAGTTATGTGATATTCCTTCAGCCTTCAGATTTCCTTTAAATTTCCTTTATATTATTAGGATGTATAGGAGATGGATTAGCTTTAGAGTTTCCACCACTAGAAATGACCTGATTTCCCAGCACAAAAGTCTGTCTTATTTGTTTATCTATTTATTTGTATATTCCCATAACCAGCATCTTGTCTTGACAGTCAAAGTTCTTGGCAACTGCTTTGTTGTACATTTCATAGTAGGCAGAGCATGTAATTTTGTATGTTTATTTATCAACTGCATGTGATGTGTGGCCTTCCAGAACAGCTGCATTTTTTACTGAGACGAAAGACCCTCTCCTACTAAAACATTAAGCATTATCACACAATCACAAAACACCTTGAGTTGGAAGGGACACACAAGGATCATCAAGTCCAGCTCCTGGCCCTGCACAGGACAACCCCAAGAGTCACATTGTCACCGAAACAACGAGAAAAACTGAAACTCTCCAACAACATATTTCAGTGTTAGAGAATTTAGGCATTACTTTATTCTGGCCAGGATGTTATTCTGGTCAAGATGTGCAATAGAAATTATTTCATCCATACATGCCCGAGTTGTGCAGAAAATCATTCCATCACACAGGGCTCTTTACCTGATTTTTAACATATTTTTACATACAAACCCCAAAGAAATTATCATTCATTGTTCCAAATTACACAAGTCTTAATATTCGATCTCCTATTGGTTATTGACCCCTTCCCCTTCGATGCTAATTTGGTCCTCATTCTTTGGTTCTCTTATCAATCTTTTCCCAGACCAGGTGACCGCTCCAGGCTCCAGAGGGTAATGTTCGCTAATGTTCCCTTATCTCCTGTGTATCTTCTGGCTACTCCTAATCTGTTGATTTTAAGCTTGTCTGACCTCACCCAGGCTCGGTGAACAGTGTCTTTTGAAGACAAACTTCAATTCCCCTCCCCCTGGGCAAAGGCGAACAAACCCCTGATTAAAGTTACATAAAAAATTTTAAAAGTTGTGTCATTCCAACACCACCGTGTGTCTGACAGCATTGTCCAAACACTTCTAGAAGTCTGTCAGGCTGGTCCTGTGACCACTTCCCTGAGGAGGCCATTATGGTTGACATCTAACATCATAAACTGTGAGATAACTAGGCAAGTCCATAACACATCAGGTGAACAAATGGCTGACAGGTCAGATCCACAGAGTTTTAGTAAATGGGGTTACACCAGGCTGGTGCTCAGTCACCAGTGGGGTTCTGCGAAGATCAATGTTAGGGTCAGTACTTTTAGATGTTTTTATAAATAATTTGGATGCGTAAGGCAAATGGACATAAGTAAGTTTGCCAGTGATACTAAATTAGGAGGAGCCATGGACTCCCTACAGGGCAGAGAGGCTGTACAGAGAGATCTGGAGAGCTGGGCAATCAACAACCATTTGAAATTTAACAGGAGCTAGCACCAGATTCTCCGCCTGGGGCAAGGTAATCCTGCTTAGACATACAAACTGGGGGATGAGAGTCTGGAGGACAGCCCTGCAGAAAGAGGTGGCAGGTGGGGGGTGTTGGGCTGATGGCAAGTTGAATCTGAGTCAGTGGTGCCCTGGCAGCCAGGAGGGCCAACTGTGTCCTGGGGAGCATCAGGCACAGCATCACCAGCTGGGCAACGGAGGGGATTGCCTCACTCTACCCTGCACTGGGGGGGCCTCACCTCGAGTGCTGGGGGCAGTTTTGGAGGCCACAATATGAGAAAGGTATAAAGCTATGAAAGAATGCAGAGGAAGGTTACCAAGGTGGTGGAAGGTCTCAAGAGCAAGATCTACAAGGAGCAGCTGAGGTTACTTGGTTTAATTAGCCTGGAGAAGAGAAGGCTGAGGGGTGATCCCATTGCAGTCTACAGCTTCCTTAAGGTGGGCAGTGCAGGGGATGTGCTGATCTCCCCTCTTTGGCGAGCAGCAGTAGAACACAAGGACATGGAACAAAGCTGCATATATGATTTAGTGTTAGGTAGTCCTGCAGGAAGTTGGACTTAATGAGCATTATGGGTTTGTTCTAAACTGAGATTCTCTATGATTCTAGGGTTCTATAAGCTTCTCAGAGATTGTTCAAATTTAAACCCTGGAAGATGAACACTTCTTTCTAAATTCAGTGTCAGTTTTGAAAAACAAGGATGTGCCTTGACTCTTACCAATTTAAGTGCCCTTAAATTTGGCCTCATGTTTATCACTGTTGCAATCAGTACTGTTTCAGAAAAGACACCAGCCTGATAAACCACATTGATACATTTAAACATGTTTCTATGTTTCTACCTACACACCAAGAGCTTCTTAAAAAAAGTCTGAGAAATCTGCTCCAGATAAAAGCCACAAAAAATACAAGTGACAAACCTTTTGAACTGAGAAGTAATCTCCTGTTTCTCAGCCAAAGATCTACTGTTTCTCAAAGAAGAACTCTTCAATGCTAAGAAAGACGTTTGAACACATTGAATAATTGTCATTTCATGCCATTCAAATACTGTGCATCAACTAATTTCTCTTGTGAATTTTGTCCCCACATTAAGTCTGAGGGTTACAGCAAGAGCTGGCTGATTCTTTTCTTTCAGAAGAATATTTCTCAAAGAAATGAGGTTTTTTTCAGCTAATTTTTTTTTTCCATAGGAAAAAAGATCACCTGAGGTGATTTTTTTAATGATTATCTATGGAAACTACACTTATCAACTGGTCTGTATGCTTTTTTACAAGCCCATCTGTCGATTTTCTTATCCCAAACACATTTTGGACCTGCTGGCTTATTCAAATTAAATTATTATTTAAATTTTAAAAACTGAATTTCTAAAAATTTTGTGACAGCAATGATTGAAAACAGCAGAAGCCACAGAAAAAGTTTACTCATACACCTTGGCCCAGATAAGACTCTACCATGATTAATAAAAAGAATCTCAACGACCCAGATTTCCTTCTGTTCTGACAATGAGAGAAACCTGAGTCAGATTATCTGATTATTTGCATGTGCAAGTAAAATCCACACATCCATTCATCAGATGCAATTCTTCTTAGCAGTTTAAAAAAAATGCTGCTTTTTTTTGGTCTGTGTTTTGTTTTTTGTTTTGTTTTGTTTTGTTTTTTCCATTTTATTTTAAGCTGATTTTCATTTTCGGAAGAAAAAAAGATCAAACTTCTCCCTTTTTTAAAAAATAAAGAGAAAAACATTGAAGCACAGTATGTAAAAGATGATGGGGTTTTTTTCTAATGTTTTTATCAAAAAAAGTATTTTTTGAAGTAGATAGTTTTTATTTCTACTTTCTGTACTTGGAAATCTTATTTTTGTACTTATTATGAACACTGAGACATATAGTGAGCTTATGATTCTGCCAGTTAACAAGGGGCTTTAATACAGCCAACATAAAGACTAATTTAGTTCTCACAGGATTAATTAAGCTGATTTGAAGGAGCAGATAATTTTGTTTTGTTTAACTTAGATTGCTAAAATGATGCTAATAATTTAAATGAGGATTCTCCTCACTCTTTAATTAGTTTATTTTCTTATGAGAGGAAAAATTTTAAAAAATTACTGAAGAGCGAAAAATTAAGTTCAGAACTACAGACTCTTTGTCAAATGACGAGTTTGCGTTATGAATATATATAAATTCAGTACAGTGAAGTACCATCAGTTATGTGTCATGAATTTATGCAGTAATTTTGTTTCTGTCACATCACTCTAAGTTCCATTCCTCCTGGTTCAGCAGCCCACTGATTTATTCAATTTTGTTTGCATGGGTCAAACATTTTGCTTAAAATAAAGCACAAAGAGAAAACAACAAATGGAGAACGAAAGGGGAGAACAAAACAAAAGCAAAGTACACCACGGAAGAGGGAGAGATAGAGAAAATGTTTCTACAGGTGAGACCACAAGTCTCAAATTTGGATGAAGTGCCTGTTCCCTAGAAGGAACTTAACACTTTGGCTGTTAAGTCAGCCAAACAAACTCTATCAATCTTTAGTCCCTAGTCCTTCAATATATGCCTTTGGCTACAAATATTGCTTGAAACAACAACACTTTTGATAACTTGAAAGCTTCAAAAATGGCTGACAACCTCTCAAAGCACAATTCTAGGAAGCTATTTTTAAGAGGTTATTTATTGTTAGAGTAATCCTTCTGCCTGTGTCTAGCCAAATAGGCTCAACTGTTTTGATCTCAAGTTGATCCTCCAAGCCATGCCACTGCTCCTCGCTATGCCACTGTTCTTTGCTAAATGCTCCTCCTTACTATAACCTGCCTTTTGTACTTTGGTTGCTCAGTCTTGCGGACTGCTTAGACCCACAAACCACTTACCCAGAATATCAGGACGCAGGAAAAAAGTAAGATAAATAAATGGGGGGTGGGAAGGGGAAGTTTCTGAGGAGATTAGAAGTTCATCTACTATTTTTTTAATTTGAGCAAAAAGACTGCAAAGCAAAAAAACCCACCAGATGACATCTGCACTTGCATCTTTGCATTCGTGTGAAGTTATAGTTTAAGTTGAAACTACAAGAGGTCTCAAACAGAGTAAGTCTCCCATCCCAAAAAACCCAAATCTGTTTCAGAGCTAGAAGTGTGCAGACACCGAGTTTCACTGGTCAATGGTCACAGAATCAGATGAAACACAACCTTGAGAAAAAAAAAAAAAAAAAACTTACTGAGTGATCAGATCAGCCATGAAGTTTAATAAGCTTTGGAAAAACAACCTCCTCTTTACATTTAATTTCTCATATTCAGGGAAGGAGATTTTAGTCATTATTTGCAAACAAATAATCTTGTACCAAAGATACCTTACTGTGTCTTCAGTCTCTGACATAATTTTCCGCAAAACTTGTGAAGACTTGAATATCTGATCAGCTACTTCAGTCAAAACAGATCAGAGTGGTTAGGATTACCACACGTTTTCAGTTTCTAAGCAAGAACGATTTATTTCTTTTTCTATTTACACTGACATGCTTTGAAATGGATCACATTCTATGTATTGTCTCTCAAAACTTCAAGGCAAATGTTTACTCATCTTAAAAATTTAGGCATGTATCAGTTTCCAAATTCTGCCACCTAGTATACTGCAATATATTTGGAGAAACTTTTGATAAAGATAGTTACTACAGGTTTACCCTTGCTTTAAGTCTGCAGTCCCAGACTGATGATGACGCTGCGATTGATAAATCTCCCACTGACTGTGGTGTGCAGGACTTGGTACTAGCTGAAGATGTTAGATTGGTTTAATTTTGTGAACTTAGTGTGAAATTTTGTCACATATAATTTTGAAATTCTCTTTAATCTTTGAACTGTATGACAAACTGCTATAATACTCATATATTACTTATGTATCAGTAGTGTTCAGCTGTATTTAGCTCTTTTTAGTTCTGTTCACGCTGATCCTTACAGTCACATTTCATCCATGAATTAGAAGATAAAGAGAAGGCATGTATGTGCATTTGCACAGGAGCATACACTGCTATCACTTTTCAGATAACAGTCATGATCTCCATTTGTTTCACAAATGGAAGAGTCAGAGACCCTTCCCTGGCTTGGAGTGTGACTAATCAGGGAAGAATTCCCAGGAATTAAGTGGGATTATGTTGGCCTGTCATCTCTCCCCAACCCCCTGCAGAAAATTATCATGAAACCAAACATCCTCTCCAGAAGTCTTTAACCTTCCTCTTCTCAGACATTCCCATCTTAAAATAAAAATCCTCCAGATCACCCTACTTGACTGCTCTTTCTCAAGAAATATTGTTAGTTTGGGATAGGGAGTTAGTAGAAAGAGGAGCTATGTAGTTTGAAAATCCCAAACTGATATTGATGAGTTCATGGTAATAACTTCACTGTAATCCTGTTTCCATCTAAAGCCCAATTTTCCAGACCCTGTCTGATTAAAAATTTCTGTTTAGGGCCAAAGTTTCTGTATTTCCTCTAATCTAAATGCATTTGTTCTGGAACCATTTCCAAACTAGAGTGGCCAGCGTCTTGTCTATGAAAACCTCTTCCTTGGGTCACAGCGACAGAAAGCCATCTCAACTGTGGTCAAGATGCAAGGCTCTGTATGGCCCATGAATCAACCAACCTCAAAACAAGCCAACCAAATAAACAAACCGCTGGGGGGTACAGGAATTATGCACTATCTTTGGAATCTCAGCTTCCCTGGTGGTCTCTACTTAGTTCACAGTTCTCTTTCTGAGGCTCACCAGTGTATGCCAGAGAGGCAAAGTGCACACAGACAGGATTCAGCTCCTTGATTTACATATTTTTAGCAAATATTTTTCTGTGGACTTCACTGTGGCTGTGTTTTCTGTCCTGGCTTTTTTGCTGTTTTTTGTTGTTCTTGTTGTTGTTGTTTGGGTTTTTTTGTTTATTTGCTTGCCTTTTTTTTTTTTTTTTTAATGTAACACAGAGCAACAGTACACTCACTTAACAGATCAGAATTAATTAATCAGCAATTAGGCTGACTCACTGAATAAAGCAATCCACAGGCTTCATATAGTGAGTCCTGCATCTAATCTTGAAATGAGCTATTAGGTCTTCAGATGTGTGTTGTCTCATATTTGTTCCAATGTTTAATTATATGTCCTGTTAAAACAGCGGTTCCTGCATGAACTTTCCTGATTCCATCTGACAGCCATTGTATCTCATTACACCTTCACCTCCAAGACAAAAGTGGCACAGCTGCAGCTGTTAGAGTCAGTGGCATCCCCATGAATTCACACTCTTCCTCCTCTCAGAGGTTTCTTTTGTTCATAGGACTGCACCATTCCTGCAAAGGCATTTGCTGCTGAGTGTTTCTTCCATGCTCTTGTGAAAGTGACGCTATATTTCCTCATATTTGCATGACTCATTTTGAAGAGTCATTAAATTTGCACACTGAAGACATGTAGGAAGTGGAGAAATAACTGTTGTGTGGAAGTAACTTTCCCTCTGCCTAATGAGAGCACTTTTCAATTAGACATGCTCCTCAAGTCTGTTGGGTGCCTGTTGCCATTATAGCCACTTGTAACTTTACCTCTCAAGATTGCAATTTTTCCTACTGTTGCTGTAATGAGACGCAGCCTTTACTGCTTCTGTGCGTAAAGAGGCTCTTCCACAGAGGTGTGTCGAAGACTAACACTACACGCTTGCTTTTCCTTGCAGCATTCTCCTCTAAACGTTTCTGTACCCAGCAACTCAGAACAGTAATTTACTGGTACAACTTTGTCTGTCCCTCTCAGTTCTATTCTGCTTTTCTCCAGGACTCTATTCCAGTATTCGAGCTTTATCAATGTGGTAATCTCACAGCTCACAAAAATCATGAACTTTTTTGGTAGGGCAAAGTGGTCTCCGAGGTACTTTCCAAACACTGCTGTTCCTCAACTTGTAAAAGCCACAGACACTTTATAAATGAAAGAGATGAGAAAAATATGTAAATTGGAAATTAAAAATTAACAAATCTATTTATTTATTCAAGACACTAATAAACTTTCTGAGTTAAGGATCAGGCTTGTTTAATATGCAATTTTTACTTCTCTTTAGGTTTTTCCATGTAACTAAAACATGGAACATGTGAAATAATTTCCAGCTAACAAATGACTACTGCTACTAAGACCTTCTTAAAAATGTAACCAGAAGATAAAAGAAACATTTAAACAGACTTCTCCTGAGTTTGGACAGTTCCTTACATTCTAATGACTTATCCACAGTTAATGTAATGATTCCTAGAATATAACTTTTTAAAAAAATACTCATTCATTTTGTATGAGATCATGAATGTGCTGTGTATGTATGCTATTAATCGAGGTATACTCCACTTGGGAAACTCAAGGCTTCTTTTCTTTTTTTTTTTCCCAAGTCTTTTTTTTTGTCTCAAGTCTTCCCTTTTTTTGTGTGTGTGTGTGTTTTTTTTTGTTTTGTTTTGTTTTTGTTTTTGTTTTTGTTTTTGTTTCGTTTGTTTCCAGGTTGTGCTGATGCTCAAGGGAGTAAAGATCCAGTCTAACAATGACGAATCATTAATCCTGATGATCTTCTCCTGGAAGAAGCGTGCTGGTTGTCCTCCAGCTGGGAGAATTGGTTTAAAAGCAAAAGACCACACAGCAACCAAGTCACCAGGCAAGCAGTGATGCAGATCAAGTCACCCTAGCACACAGCCAGGTGCTGCTGTAGAATGCCAGGCAGAATGAGGGTAGTCTGCTGATCTCAGGTGCCTCTCCACAGCATATTCAGGAGGGAGCATGAGTCAGAGCAGGGGAGTCTTCACCTTACTGGGCGTCTCATCAGCAATCTATGTTTGACTGCTCTGAATATTGTAAGTAAAATGCAATTGTGATTGTAAAGCTCTGGAAAGCCTACTTCAGTGATGGGAACTACGTCTGTGGCATGCTCTTGGAAAGAAAAGAGTGAAAATCATACTTCAATTGGTGGAATACTAAGCTGCCATCCATTACTAATCCTGCACCCAAAATGATTGCTAGAAGGTACGAACAAAGGCAAGGTGTGATATGAATGCTGTCTAGCTCTGCCAAGGGGAAAGCACACTGTATTGGGGTCATGAGTTTCTAATGAGGAGAAAGCAAGTAAGTCACTCGCAACAACACATTCTCATTCTAATGTTTCTACTTGGGGTCTGTATTCCCACCGTACTGCTCAGGAAGATGGCCAAACTGGAGCTGGCACCTCCCTTTCCTCTTTTACAGGCCTCACATATGGATACTATGGCTTCCATCTCTTCAGTCTCCTGTCCTGACAAGGCAGTGGATGGGGTCTCTTTTTCTTCCAAATACTTCCTAGCTCATTAGGAACTTTTGGGGTTGAAGGAAACCAGAATTGTTCCAGGAAGCTAAGTTCTTTTCTTTTCCTCTGCCAAAGACTAAATAACATTTTTTAAAGACCACCAAATCATCGTGAATACAAATAAATCACTCTTTCTCTGAAGTCTTTATGTTGAAGGATAATGGCATCCTGTCAAAACAATAGCAGATTTTAAAAAAAGACTCTTGGAGAAGGAACAGTGTATCTAGGAAGAAAATTTGTGTGTTCTGCTCATGCTGTCATTATCCTGCACCTAGTAAACTAGTAGCCATTTGTGAGTCATGTACAGGGACTAAGGCATTCTATTCACATTGAAAAAATGTCTTATAATGGGCAGATTATTTAAATAAATAACTTTCCAGGGCTTGATAGAACCATACTCAAGCATAAATATCCATCCACTTAGACAAAAATTACTCAGTATGATACTTCTATTCACATATGCACAGGTATTCTTTACCAACAGCATTCTTGAATACAAAGGGTGATTATCAGAATTCCTGCAACATTTCCCTTCAGTATTAATCCTTGTTCAATCTCCAGACTCCCACACCACACTTGAAATAAACTGCTGCCATGGAAAATCATCAACCCGAGTTTCCCTTGGTTTTCTCCCCTAAATACAGGTATAAAATAGGATAAAATACATATAAATCTAAAGCTTCATTAACATTTTTAAATTATGTTGATAAATAATAATAGTTGTCATTATATATTAAATCCATAGCCACGTGAATTTACATGTAGGCTGAATATGTGTATGAGTTTTCTTTCCCTTCTTTCTTTATATTTAATCTTATTTCTCTTTCTCTTCTCTCATAGAACGCAAACAGTGAAATTCTCAACTTAGTAAAATTTTTGGCAAAACTCCCAAGTCTGACATGGAGCCACGATTTTACTCGATAAATCTGGTTGACTACTTTCCTCATTTTAAGATATTACATTGTATCTCTTTTTCCTGTGTTGTTTTCATGCTGTATACTTTTGTGAAAGCTTGTATTTGAATTAGCTAGCATGCAGCTGTGAGTACCTGTTTATAGAAAAAAAATCTGAATATTATTTTGCCAGGTTTAAAATAGAAGACATGTGAGCTGCAGTCGTCCTTTGTGCTCCTCTGATTGATACTCAAAAGCATCTGAAACCTCTTTTGATTTCTCACAACAATGTGAACTGTGTGTCTATCGCTTTCAACGTATTTCATGCAAAATGTCCTCAGCATTTTCCACCTAAATCCTGTGCCTTATTTTCATTTACAAGGATGCTTCTTCTTGTTAGGTTTTTTCAATTTCTCCACAATCCCAAGACATGCTTTGGAGTTAGTGACAAGGTACGCTCAAACTCTTCTTATACAAAAGAATGGGCAAGGCTGTAACTAGAGATAAAAAACAGTCATCACAAAAGCATTGATAGAGTTATTCTGCTCAAAAGCATGTATGTACCACATAAAAGGCAGAACAGTAGTAGGACCTGTAAAACAAATAGGAATTTTTTAAGGTTCTAAATATTTTTAAAAGAGAAAGATGTCATTGGATCAAAGAGCAGGTAATTCAGATCAGCATATACACATATGAATCTGCATCTCCTTGTGCCTCTGATGAACTTCCAGATTTAATTACTATATACTAAGACTAGAATAACATTTGAATGGAGGATTGATAATTTGATCCTTATGCCGCACATTTTTTCAGAACAAATCCGGCTTCAAGTGGTAAATGTTGCTTCTCTTCCAACTTATAATGGAAGCCATATATTGGGGTTCTTTTCTTCTGTTTTCTGATGTTTGTGCAAAAATGTACAAGGATTTTACTTCTATACCGGGCCCTCCTTTTTTTAAAACAGCTACCTGTCTTTCCAGCATAGGTATAGATATAGATAGATATAGATATAGATTAGACATAGATAAAGATATAGATAAGTAGATAGATATATATGTATATATATATAAAATCTAATTTTATCTGGCATTTGGGACCACTGTTGTATCCATTCCTAATAAGGGCAATTATTTCAGTTACGTAAAATAAAACTTGCTGTAAAAGCTTCACCATGAAGTTCATCAACACTTTTGCTGTCAAGCCATAATACCTGTAGATATTTTTCAGTGAATCATGGTGAAGGCAGTCGAAGAGTTAGACAAACAAAACCCCTTCTGAAAATTTCAGTGACAGGGAGGCTCATGAAAGATCTCTTCAGTGGCTAACAGTGGAAATCTGCTTGACAACCATCTAAAGTGGAGACCAGTCTGATCTCCCTGGAGCTACCCCTTACTACTCCATTCATGCTGTTTCAGAATGGTCTAAAATACACTGCAGTGACATTTTGTTGGCAGTTTAAATCACTTGCATCACTTTTCTGTTGTGTTACAATATTAAAATTTTTCTCTATTTTTCCGAATGTTTTTCACTGAACTGTAGAAAATTTGTCTGGGAAAAACCATTATGCTGTACCTAGCTTGTTCTTGGAAGATGCATTTTTCTTTTGCAACCTTCTTCAGTGTTTATGTGATTCCACCACCTTCTTAATCAAGTTATTTCTGTGCTTACCTAAATCCAAGTTTTTAATACTCCCCAAATAATACCTCATCTGCTGCAATCTAAGTAAATGACATCTTGATTTCTCCCTTGTTTCTTCCACAGTGGCATTTAGCCGTTTTGGCCCTGTGTGAGACCATTCAAGCAGGAATTTACATTCATGTATCTACTTAAGCATTAAGACACAAACATGTCCATCACCCTAAGCTGCATTTAGCTATGCTTGTAGCTTCTGCTAGATTTCATACCTGGTTTCTCAAGTGGCGGAAATAGAATGATGCAAAATTTTGCTTACAACATGTTTGAGTCCGACACGAAAAGCAGAAGGTGGCACAAAGAGTGTGCAATATAAATTTTGCAAATTAATCTTCAGATGTGGGTATCCCTTTTCATGGAAAGGTGAATTTATTACTAATAATGTAGGAGAGGAAGTCCGCCATACCAGTAGGGGAAAAAAATTACAAGGTTTAGTCCTGACTAACAGAATATTATGTTCACAGAATCAGGATTTCATGGACATCTTACTGTCTGACACTAGATATTATATCAATTTTTCATAATTTTTTCTGTCAGTCCTTTTAGCAAATTCAAATTTTACTGCAAAGTTAATTTCTCAATACTGATACATAAGCAACCTGCTGACATATGCAGAAGAGAATCACATGGTAAGTAGTCTTATTGTTTGAGAAAAAATGCCCCTTCAGCTGGAAAAGGGACTGGGAAGTTGTGACTTCTGGGTTGTCTATACTTCTGAGTGTAACTTATTTGATAAAGCTTACTTTTGATGTCACCCATCTCTCAGTAACCCCAAAAGACTTCAAATTTTGCACATCTGTAAACAGTATTTGTGCACTATTCAAAACACAGAATTTCTCAAATATACCACACAAAATGATATACACTGAATTTAAAAAAACCCATATTTCAAATCAAACTTGGTCTATGTAGACATTTAAAATATAGGACAAAAGAGAAAGGAAGAGTATGTATATACAGTGTCTGGCTAGGATGGAGCTATTTTTCTCAGAGCAGCCTTTATAGTGCTAGGCTTTGCATTTGTGGTTAGAAGAGTATGGAAAACACATCAGTGTTTTGGCTGCTGCTGAGCAGTCCTTGAACAGCACCAAGGTTTTGTCTCCAACAGCCTTCAACTACCACCAAAGGAGGGTAGGCTGTGGGGGGGCAAGAATATGCAAGGGACAGCAGTCTCAAACTGATAGAAGAGATACCCTGTATCATGCCAAGTTCTACCCAGCAATAAAACTGGGGAAAAGGAGAAGCAGGGGGTGACATTCATCATTATGGTGCTTTCGAAGCAACCCTACATACGTTGAGGCCTAGCTTCCAAGGCAATGGACGGACATCTGTCTGACAATGGGAAGTAGCGAATAATTCCTCTTTTTTGCTTTGTTTCCATGTGCAGTTTTTGCTTTTCTGGTTAAACTGCCTTTATCTCAGACAATTAACTTTTCCATCTTATTTCCTCCTGCTATGTTGTTGAGGAGGAGTGCGAGAGCAGCTGAGAGGGCCTCTGGCAGTCGTACAAGACCAACCACAATGTATTACCACTTGATCCCATTTATCCTTTTTCTGCAGTACTTGGAAAAGACATTGTATTTGTAACTCTTAATACTAATGTTGTACGAAAAAAATAATGTACCACGCTGAATACAGCACAGTGCCATTAGAATAGAGGAACAAGAGATTTGATACATTGCTTATCACATCACCTGAACTGGTATTTATTTTCTGGGTCATTAAAGTAATTACACACCAGAAGCAGTCCTGACAGGCTTCAAGGTAGGATGGTGGTAATTTAATACAATTGAATTTATTTGCAAGTTTTTGTATCATTCACTTTTAGCACTAATTAATTTGAACAGACAAAATATAAACATGAGTTCTGCAGTAAATGAAAACTCTACTATCTTGATAAATTTCTGGTGTGGTTATAAAATCTGTTCCCAGTTGTGGTAAACAGAATTGTACAGTGTTGTTTTAAGACAGGTGAAGAATTGATGAGGCTGGTTGAGGAAAACATGAGCTGGGCCATTTGCTTATCTCGCATCTGGTTCAAGTAAGGCTTAACAACAGAATGATGTCTGGAGTGGAGATACCCGATGTTGTTTTGATGCCTTCAAGTGGCTACCTGAAAACAGAGGCTAGAAAAGATTAAGAGAGGAAAAAAAGGTATTTATTTGAAGGGCCTTCAAAGGTACACCCTGGGCAGTCAAAAGCCTCCACTCAAGATGGATGCTGGGTCACAGGTTCTTCACACTTTTATAAGTTTGGTCCATTTGCATATCATGGTTAACTCTCCAATTAAAATTTCAGTTAATGACGCAATTACATCAAGTTTGTGCCTCCTCTCAAAAGCTTTTAGTTTACATATTTTAGCGCCTGGGACAACAGTGTCTCTGAAGTGCAAACCTAGAGAGGGTTTGTTTTGTCTAATAAGCATGAGAGAACAGTAGTTAACAGGCCACATGAAACTTCAGTTACATACTAGGCTGTACAGGATTTGGAAAAAAAAAGTTAAAACCTTAGGCATTCAGTTTCAGTGAAGCACAGAAAAAGACCCAACCCTGTACCAGCCAATTGTCACACTCCCTTCACCAGGAAAAAAAAGCCCTGGTTCATTAAAGACACAAAGACCCTCTGAAAAAGGTCGGGCAACCTTTACTGCAATCTCAGTATGTGGAGGAGGACCAAAGTGTTTATTGTACCTCTTTTGCCACCTATAAATCCTGACTAAAAGTAACTGACATCCTCATTAAGCCCCATTAACAGATTAACTTAAGCATCCTTTGGGATGCAAATGAAGGAGAACATGTGTTGTGCAATGCATGTATCACCAAAGCCACCAAACCCCACCCATAACCTGGAATTGTTCCATCCCCTTGGGATGGGCCAAAATTTGTAGTATAATAGGTGGGCTTCAAGGTAGAAAAGGCTGGAGTGGGGAAAACATCTCTGGAGGGGGAAATAATCTCTGCCTACTTGGCATCAACTGATAGACTGTGTCTCTCCTCCTCTCCTGAAGGGATGCCCTTAGGTGAGCTTTACACCTCCAACTGCATTGTAGCACACCTCAGAATACTCATCTTCATATATATACCACTATTAGAATATCTCTTACGACACTTTTTGATCTGACACATATTAACACTCCGTATTTTTAGTGCATCTATCATTGGCAATCCTCAACGTGCTCTTCTGTTGCTTCAATAAACCTCATTACTGTGAATCTGGATCGTGCACAGCAGTTTTTGAGTGCAACCAGATCTGTAGTGCTGGACTGGTAAACTGCACCTGCACTTCAAATTCTTGTGAACTTGACCACACTTACAGTGCTAAATTGGTTATAATCAGGCCACACCCAGGCCCTCTGATGTCTGAAGACCAGCTGGAACTCGAGAGGTCTCATTTTCTGCTTAATTCCCATACCCTTAATGTGAGACCAGGTTATTTGGTGTGTGGGGTCTTAATTTACTCTCTTTGAAATACGTGTAAGTTGACCTAAGTATAATTACAAAATTGTAATAGCATTTAGATTAGATTAGACCATGCTGGATTGATGTGCTTGGTAAATTAAAGAACCAAGTAAATAAATATATAAAAATTGTATACTTTTCCTTTCTATTATGTTTTTCCAAGTGCAACAGTAGAAAATAACAAAGCAGGTATTTTTGTATTCAGAAATATGTAATATCTTAGAATCTTGTCCAAAGCAACTATATTTTATATATACTTTTTGATCTTATTATGTATGACATTAAAAAGTGTTAGTGACCTCCACAATAAGATTGTCCATTATTTCCAAAATAGATGTAATTGCACCTAAGTAGAGACGACTATGTCTTGGAGCAAATATTCGCAAATTGTGCAAATCAGTCTTCAAAATTAGGTTAAATATCTAAGAGCTAATTAACAATTCTTTACAGATAAACAAGGCTAATCCAATCCAAGAAAAACATATGTCTCATTTTTCACCATCTTGATTCATCTCTTATGCTTCTTACCCAGAGTGGACTGATTATAATTAGGTCAAGTTATTTTGTGATTTTTTGCAGCACTACATGCTGTTACAAATATTTGCTCTGGGGTACAAGCATTTTTTCTTACCTTTAAATTCACCATACTGTAATAAAAGACACATTGGTGAATGTCTATTATTCAAAATACGGACCAAAAAGATACTTTTTTTTCCTTCTTCACTTCATGCAGTTTTGGAGTTAAATGAACCAGATACACAGCTGCTGCCAGAAGAACCAGTCCAACCATTTATTTTTCTTATCTCCTCCCCACCCTTCTCAGTATGCTGATGTAAATAAAAAATCCCATTTTGTATTTTGTACAGACCTGTTTTCAGTGAAAAGGCAGCTCCCACCCACCACACTTCACTGTCACTAGATACAACACAGCGAAATCAGTAGGAGTGCACATCAAAAGGGTAAAAAAAGGCAGGACCAGTTGGCAACAGTACTGCTTCAGCTTAATTTGAACCAGTCCTGAAGCATCTTCTGAGACTGAAAGATGTGAATAGGATATTTCCCACTCTTGTTTTTCCTTTCTTCCGAGCTCAGATTAATTTTTGACTGCCTAGCAAAGTGACACCCTGTAGACTTGTCAGATTTATTGAGTTTACCGATAGTCTGTGGACACCCTGAGTGTAGAAGTTCTGCGATTTCACTGGTCATAAACTTTTGTTGTTGTGCAAGCACTTTCCAGGCCTTTAAGCCCTTCCTGCAAAAATGGACTATGAGCTGGACCCAAACACCTCTCCAGTCTTTCTCACTGCATATTTACTGAACAATTTACTGAAACTGTAACTGTTCTATTATGTTATCATCTGCTAAACAACTGCTGAATACAAAAATGGAATCAAGTAGCAGAATTGAGACCTTGTTTTTCAAATAAACCAAATTTCTCAGATCTCTGCATATTACAGATAGGCTGTCTCTTACTTGCATCTTGATGATTGATTCAGGCAATTAACTCTCCATAATTCAGTAACAGTGCAAGACTCTACAATTATCAGTTATTTTACTTTTAAAAAAGAGGCACAAAAAATAACTATGAACTGAAACAATTGTTTCTTATTAATACAATTATAAGAGTAGTTCTCTATTCTAGGGCTAAGATTACTTTCCTGAAACATATGAATTTGTTGGCCACATTATTCAGTCTGCAGATTGAAAATTATTAAGAGACACATTGATATAAAAATTACATTACATTAGTTTGAAAAGGGGGTAGAGGTTCAGGATGTCAGCCATGGAAACAGTACATCTTCTTGCTACTCGAGTGAAAATCCAGTAAACCTGGCCAGACACTTCTATGTCAATTTGATCTGGGAAACAATGAGGTGATGTGTTTGCAGTGAGTACTCTTACACAACACAAATAATGATGCTGGCTCATGCCAAAACCTACTTTTTAAAAAACGTTTGCAAGATGAAGCTTTGATCTGCTACTAATGGAAGAGATTGGATACTATTGTTAACTCATAAAGTATCCTATTTACTGTACAGTATAGATTACAAAAGATATGTAAATGAAGGTAAGTTTAGGAGATAGAGGTGTATTTGAAGATTTTGTTTTTAAAGTTGTTACCAAAGATATGATCTCTCATCTATAATTTAGAATCATAGAATCATTTAGGTTGGAAAAGATCTTTAAGATCATTGAGTTCAACCATCAGTGTGACGCTAAGTCCACCACAAAACCATAACCGCCACATGTACATATCTTTTAAATACCCCCAGAGAGGGTGACTCAACCACTTTCCTCTAGTGCAAACACCCCCAGCTTCCTCAGCTGCTCCTCAGAGAACTTGTGCTCCAGACACTTCAGCAGCTCCGCTGCTCTTCTCTGGACACTCTCCAGCACCTCAGGGTTTTTCTTGGATTGAGGGGCCCAGAACTGAACACAAGAATCAAGGTGTGCCCTCACCAGTGCCAACTACAGGGGGACAATCCCTGCCCTGGTCCTGCTGGCCCCACTGTTGCTGACACAGTCCAGGATGCCATTGGCCTTCTTGGACACCTGGGCACAGCTGGCTCCTGTTCAGCCACTGTTGAACAGCACCCCCAGATTCTTTTCCACTGAGCTGCTTCCCTGCCACTCTGCCCTGTAGCACTGCCTGGAGTTGTTGTGACCCAAGGGCAGGACCCATCACTTCACCTTGTTGAACCTCACACCACTGGCCTCAACCCATCAATCCAGCCTACCCAGAAGCCTCTGCAGAGCCTTCCTACCTTACAGCAGATAAACATTCCCACCCAACTTAGTGTCGTCTGCAAACTGACTGAGGGGTGACTTGATCCCTTTGGTTCAGATCATCGATAAAAATGTTAAAACACAACACTGGCTCCAGTTCACAGTGGCAACACTGCTTGTGACTGGACATCAAATGTAAAGGATGTAACTCCATTCACCTCTCAGGCCATCCAACCAGTTTTCTACCTAGCAAAGAGCATGTCCATCCAAACCATGAAGAGGATATTTCTACAGGAGAATGCTCTGCAAAACAGTGTCAAAGGTTTTTCTAAAGCCCAAGCAGGCAACATCCACAGACTTTCCCTCATGCACTAAGCAGGTCATCTTGTCATAGGACAACATCAGCTTAACCATTTACTTTGTTCTTCCTAAGTCAAAGTTCTCTCTTGCTATAACTGTGACTTCTAGAGTGCATAAACTATCTACTAAGTCACCTGAGCTTATTACACAGGTCTTAGTGTATTAGTTACATACATGTATTTATACATACATAAATTACACAGCTATGATACAAACATTATATGCTAATAAATGTATCAGTTCATGCTCGATAATATATCTATTTCCAATGTACTGAGAAGTTCAGCAAAGCTTTATATCATATAGCCATAGTTTGTCTTTTCTAGGCTAACTGGAAGTAAGAGGACCAGAAGACACTGGGAGACTACCAGAGAAATAAGCTAACATTTTCTGGAAGTAGGAGTCAGAAGACAGCTTAAAAGCAAAAAAGCAAAAAAGCAAGCATTATTTGTTTGCCTTACACAGATTGTTAAACTAGCTATTAATATTGTCCACTTACATATTAAAGTTTAGGTAACTGTATGTAAATAATATGAAGAAAAAAGATATTGGGATGATGTTTCTCTTTCACTAAACTCTGGTCTTCAGAGGTATTCATCTGCAAATGCCCCAAGTTTTCTCTAGAATTTATTCTTGCAATTTAAGTATACCCAGTGAAGTTACCTCCCCAATAGGCTGACTCACTGTCACAGAATCATAGAATAATTCAGACTGGAAGAGATTCCAAGGTAAGTTCCCAACCTTAAAAACACAATTTTCAGTATTGAATTTATGTATTTATTTTACATTGTATGCAGTAAGAGACTGTCTATTGCTGTTATATATGACTTTCATATGTTTTCTTGGCAGTTAATGAATCTTTATTTACATACTGTTCCTCAGAAGTCCTGGAAAAAAATTGTTTCTGGTAAAACCTTGTTTATGTAGAGTAGCTTTCTTAAACTGCTATAGGTCTCATCCTATGTCCAAGAATCAGTAAGAAATTGTTAAAAGTTTTTGTAAGTTAGCTTAAGATATTACAAAGAAACAAACATTATTTTTAAATTTTATTACTGATGCACAAACATATAATATTCGTAATATGACTCTCTAACTGGTAAATGAACAATCAGCATGTTTTATAGTATCTCACAATTAGATTAATGGCAGTGAACCCACCTTTGATCATCAGATAATATGAATTTGAACTGAACAGAGACAAGAGTTTTGAATTTTTTCACCTGAAATCACTTCAAGAATGATTTAAACCAGCCCATTATCCACACTTTCTTAAAAAAAATCTTGAATTAATATTTGCCAAATAACTTCAGCTTCTTACTCTATGGACAAATACACTTACTGCAAGTCACAATGTATTTCCTTTTTATTTTCCTACCAGTAATCTGGTAATAGCAGGAAAAGAAAACAACAGACAAATAAACAAAGCTACAACACCCCCTTCCCCCCCAGCCTGATAGTTTAACCAAAAATAATGATCTCCATAGAGTGCATTCATTCACAAGTCATCTTACCCACTTGGCTGTGGAAAAGTCAAAGGAAAATTACTTTTGCCTCAGATTTTCAAAATGGGCTGCTGGTTGGAAAAGGAAACATGGGATATTAATTGAGTGACTTGTTCAGGTATTCCTGGAGCCTTTTCACTACAGATGCAAATTAGATTGACACATGCTTCAACACAATTTCCTCGACTGAAACACAGTGAACAGCCACATTGAGTCCATTAATGTATTTCCTGCAAGTCCTGAGGGACGGCATCAAATAATACCCTCAGACTTGCTAAAAAAATTTCATGTGGAACAAATCATACGCCACTCACCAAGTTTAGCATTCAGTCAGAAGAATAAAAAGATGGACCCACAGTCAAAGTAGCCTCTTATAGATGAGTTTTATTAATGATTCCCAGAACCTGACAACCTTCTCCACAGTTTGGACTCATCTGGATTACAGGTAGAGATTGATCTCAGAGCCAAGCTAAAGAGCTTTCATTTTTTTTCATCTGTAAGCTAAAAGAGTTCATGCAAGGAACTTGCAAGATGCAGAATACGCACTAGGGGTATTTTCATCCCTCTTTGCCATAGCCATATATACGAAAGGAGAATACAAGTGCTAAATATCTTAAAAAGCTGCATGTACTATAAAAGCAATTTGTAGTTATACTTAATACCCTTTAAATATTACCCTACTAAAATACCATCAAAGCAGCTGATTAAGAAATTCAGACTTCTGATGTTGTTGGTTTTGTTAATACATGCTGCTTCATGCATCTTGGAAAACTGAAATCTGACTTGCCTGCTTTGCTTCCTCAGGCTCTCTCATTGCTGTAAAACAGCACTGTAAAAGAATATAAAAGCAAAGGGAAAATACAAAAATTTTCATATATGAAAGTGCTTTGTCTTAAAGCCTTTGTAGGAGATTAAATTTGGACAAATTCATTGCTACTTTCTCTGTCCTTGCCTTGGGCTGCTTAAAGTCTGTGGATATCCTCTGCATGCTCTCTGCCTGGGGTAGATTTTTATCCACAGAATCTGTTTAAGATAGTAGAATCCAGGATATTTTGTGTTCTGCCTTTTTTTGGGGAAAACACCCAAATAAATACATGAGATTGTTGATTTCCACAGTGTTAAGAGTTTTAAGAGGTGAACAACTGGTTTTCAGCATTACAGCTGTGACAACTTAGTATTATTTTGTTTCACGCAAAGGGAATATGATTCTCTCAGGTTTTCTCTGTAACAAATGTCTATGTGAAACAGTAACAAAACTTCAGCCGTTTCCAATCAGACAGGACTTCCTTCTATCTTGACCCAAATTTTCCAGACACACAAAACTACTATTTTCCTCTGTTGTTGCAAGCAACAAATATTTAAGGTGTCAATTTCAAATCCTTAAAAAATAATGCCTGCATTATGAGTCATGGAAGAACATCTCTCACTGTAATTCTTGGCTGTGGTTTTTTCATTGAAGATATGATTTACCTCTTACAAAATGACTGCTTGAACTCCCTATTAGACACCTAGTTAATATTAGGGAAAAGCAGAAAAAGGCATTAGTTCATGTGGGTGGGGGAAAACAGCACCTGATATTGCTTCCAGGAAAAACATCCAAAATCAACAAGTTCCTTGGAGCAAGCAGATAGTATTGGTTCACATAAAATTACAGCCTGCAAACGCTATACCATGAATAGTCCTAGTGATACTGGAATATAGACATAAAATGACTCAAAAGCGTGTTTTCAGTAGTGAGCTATTTTGGGTAGCTGGGTTGAAATGGCTGGCAGAGTAGAAGTACAACAGAAAGATGTATCTTTGTGTTTCAAAACTCATACATACCATGCTGAGGCAAGTTCTCCATTTTTCAAGCAACAATAGCTTTGCAAGGCAGGAATGCATTCCTCCATTGTTATTTGTGAAGCCATACTGTCTGAAAAAATGTAAATATTCAGCTAGTGAGATTAAACTGAAGTAAAAGAGTATCTCTGGTGAAATATTATCTGTGTCCCAAATTAGGAAAGTCAGCTATATACTCCCAACATACTAGGAACTTCTTATTTTCCTGTCTCTTTTTCTTATCTTCAACATCTCTCAGGTCTATTTTAACAGCCATGTGTAAAACATTAATATGTATCTTCTTTTGAAATGTATCGTAGCCTATATTCTTAGTGCCATTTTTAACTATGGTATCACTTAAATGCCTTTATCATATGTGTCAATCCACTTGTGACTTGCTGGAAGACTGAAGATTTCTGCAGGCCCTCTTGAAATTAAGTGTAAAGACCTCCACAATTTTCTTTACTGTTCATCTCATAACACCATGAATTTCCCATCTTCCTCTTTCTTTTAATACCATCACAGCTATTTTATAATATTAATTGAATTCAAAACAATTTTTCTTGCAATATCACAAACTTGTTTTCTCCAACACACAACTTAATAATAGCGTAATCTTAATTTAACAATCTTAGCTATGTTACATGTGAAAAACGAGGTTCACTCTCCTGTCAAAATTTTAAAAGTTTAATAAAGGACAATAGAGGACAAAGACAATAAAGCAAAAATACAGCGCCGGGTGCCCTTGGCTCTCAGCCAAGAGCACACCTGCTACTTCAGGGACACCCTTTACATACCTTTACTATTGCATCAGTCTAATGCTTATTCATAAACAATTATACATATTCAAACTTTTCCCCAAACTAGTTTACATGTTCCAGGAACTGTTTAGCATGGCTCCTCCTTGGAGCCGCCTTTTTAGAGCAGGCGCATTTCTTGGCTGTGGTTTTGGTCAGTTTTTGTTATCACCTCCAGCTTGGGCTCTGGTCTGTGGTTTCTGCAGATGGCGATTGCTGATAGCTGGCATGTCCGTCGCAGGGGTCCCCACCATACATTCACTGAATGTTATCCAACCGAGCAGGCAGCTCCGTTACCACAAGTATAACTATATCAGCTATTTTACTACTGTCTAAGTCTAGTTAACAGAAATAAAGGCATTAGTTATTGTTACAAAAAACTACATATTTATAGCAAAGCTACTTTAACATTATACACACATAGCATCCATTTCAATATTTGCGAAAAGCCAATATCATAATATGTATTTTTCACATCACATATTTTAATTCTGGCATACTCTGGTTGTATAAACAAAAAGGTGAAAAGTACAAGCTTTCAGACTCTTTGCTTTATAAGAGTTTTCAAATCTAGTGATGGGTAGACTAGAGGACTCTGGCACCCACTTTTTGCACCCGATGAGTAAATTTCCTGTTTAAACTTGTCATACATGTCCTAAAACACTTTACATTGGATGGTTCTTATTTTAATATTAATCTTTTATTATAATAATACTGTACACAGAATAGCTCTTCTTTTACTTCCCCTTTTGAATCTCTTTCAGTAGTAGTCTGGTTCTCAAGATGGCAAACCCATGTGAATATCCATTTATTCATGGAAATAGATTTGCTAATTACTGTATTTCCAAAAGTGATGCTTTATGCTCCTCAATTTACCTTTTTTATACAGAAAATTATATGATTTTTCAATGTAAAAATAAACACAAATAATTTCTATGTATTAACATGTGGCTTAATTTCCTCCCAACACAATCAAAACTATAAGAAACAACAAACAGACAGGACTGAGCAAAACAGTAGAGCCATTGTAGCTCTTAATCGATCAAGAACATTTTGCTTTAATGAAGTCCTTGGCTTCATTGTTTCCACATGCCCCTCACCCCTGGCCTATTTTTTCCTTCATTCTCTCATTCTTTTTAACCAGCAATACAAACAACTACCATGTAACATGTACCATGTCGCACCACCACATAAAAAAGTCTTAACACTGTGAATCAACATCAATGTAACGCAGACACAAAATTTAGTCATGAAAGACTTTACTAAAAAACCCAAGGAAGTTTTATCCAGTTTGCTCTTCAGTAAAAACCCCTAAACTGTATTATCTGTAAACTAAGAGTGTCAATTTGGTAATTTGAAAACCAAATTTCTAAATGTCCAGCAATATGGTAAAGATCATGTCCTTTGCTGGCTTTGTTTTTAATAAGAGAGAGGAAAGTAGGGAGAGCCACAGCTCTCCATAAAGAACTATTCAGGACACGGTAAGTTATCACTCCCAATAAATAATACAGATTCATGAAATTGGTTCTCTGTACATGGAACATGAGAAGGCAGCCAAGAGGTGGCTATACAATCTTTTGGTCCTACCCTCAGGCTGCCAGACATTGCACAGACAAAATCAGGAATTCTGATTCCAAAGTATGGAAGAATAGTGACAGCCATATGTCCAAAGTGATTTTTTTTTTTTTCTTAAAGATCCCTGGAGCATAAACTCTATCCACCTCCAGATTTTTAAGAGCAGGAGTACTGTCTAGGCAAGCTACTTGAAAAGACTGGAAAGGCATTGTGCATGGCCTTTGTAAATCTATTCCTAGTGTTTAAACACAGGACAGATGTACTTCGTAGGCAATTCTACAGTTCTCATGCACTAGCCATCCAGACTTCAGGAGATAGGAAAATGTGGCTGGCTTCCTCCTGCTTGACTACACATATTTTGCACTGCAAAACAACCCAGCGTGGACAGAAGGATACTCTCAGGTCTCATTCAGCTGGGATGTAATCTGGACCCAGTGAAATGTTTTTAAGGTTTCCCCATCTGGATGTACTCAGCGCTCTCCAAATCTATCCAATCAAGTCTCACGATACCCTTCTCCAGTGTTAGTCAGACCTGCTAAATTGGTGCTTAAAAGCTCTTTATCCATTAACCAACCCTGTGTGTGTGTATGTGTGTCTGTATGAGAAAAGGGTTTATTTTCAAGTTGATACCCTAGAGACATTACAATCCAGTCTTACTGCCAGCATACATGCTTCTTTTGTGTAAGGTAATAGGTATATCATATTATACTGAGCGTTAACAAAGTAGTCTTTCAATCAGACAAAAGGTCTCCATTCCATCCTTTAAATATAGTTTCTCCCCTTTCTTCCACCCCATGTTCACTACTGAGTCACATTAATTAAACAATTTAAAATATTGAACACTATACAAATACAGAACTGACAATTTACCAGTGGTTTTCTGCTCTTTTTGATTTAGAGGTGTGTAGACAATCCATATTTCTTTCACTGAATCTTCAGCAATATGGAAGCATTTTAAAAAAATTTAAACCTTTCTGCACTGATGGCAAAAGGTACATAATGAAAATCTGAAATTATTCAGGCCTGCATGAGAATTGTCTGACTTTGTGCATTTACCAAAATCTGTTTATCACAGGATTATGATGATTTTGAAGTTAAGGATTTGGGGAAAATATAATTCCTTATATTCTGTAAGTATTAATAACAGGTTCTGGATGAAATTCACAAATAATTATAAACTCTAATTTAGATATTGTGTCTTCAATAAGCTTGTGCAGTGACTTCGAAATTATATGCTACCAGTAACAAAATAATTACTTAACATATGCAAATTTACTGCATTAGCACTGTATCTTTAAAAATGCCTGTATAATTAATTGCATTGCTTCTAATTTTCCTATGTACCTCATGATCCTTGATCAGTTGAGGTGAACCCAAGCCCTTGGTTTCATGCAGCTCAGAGCAGAAGGATGAAACTGGTTCCCATACTTGTAATTAAAGAGTTGGTACAGAAGGGAAGGCATCTTTTCTCTTCAACTAATGTGGTTGTCTATAGTTGAATGCCTACTCCTGCTTGCTCCTAGAGTCTGCTGGTGTGAACACTTTCCTAGAAGGATGCAGAAGAAAGGAACAACTGTCTACAGAGCAAAAGTTACATCATATTTGAGTTTATGGGAGACACCAGTTTAATGATGTGAAATATTTCTGAACCATATTTGTTTTCCTGTCTTTTTACACCATTTTTTTATTAGTAGTACTGTTTTGACTCTACTAGAAAATTGTAGCGTGACATTTCCCTGATATTTCTTATTTATAGGAAAATAATGTTTCTGTCTCAAGCATTTATATGAGCAGTTTTCAAAAGTTGTTTAGAAAGCTCAGAATTGCCTCCACAGAGAAGGATGCTCAGCCCTGAAGCAGAACGAAGACATTAAATAACTAGAATTTTCTTAACAGGACAGCAGAGAAATTCTTAACATGTTCATAGAGAAAATTACGTGGGAGGGAACCTCTGAAGTACTCAAAGCGGAGCTAACTTCAGACTTAGACAGGGCTGCTCAGGGACTTGTCCAGTTTTGAAAATCTCTGAAGATGGAAATTCCGCAATTTCTGGGCAGCTCATTCCAGAGCCTGATCCCTTTACCAGAAACAAGCTGTTGTTAAGTCAGAATTTTCACCGCTGTAATTTATGACTGCTGTCTCTTGTCCTTTTGCTGTTTACCTCCGAGAAGTGTTTGGGTGGTTAAAACTACAGCACACCCAATCACCTTGAAGAAACTGCTTACAAGTGCAAGTTTAGGTATCGCATAATCAAAACAAAGCCCATACAGATGGCAAAAAAAACCCCACTTGTGAAGGAAAACAACAGGTTCCCTGTAAATCATGTTGAATTTACCTCACCTGCCAAAAGTGACTCTCCATTATATAACTGTTCCCCCATTTTTCCATTTCCATTATGAACAGCCAAAGCAAATTTTCAAGAAGGTGGTTACACTGCAATAGGCATACACTAGCATAAATAATCTGACAACTCATCACAGGCCTTATCTGAGTAAATAGGTATCTTGGAGACAGATTATGGGATCTGCATGTCTCTGGTGAAATGAGAGACTTTAACCTCAACATCCCTTTTGTGCTCATTCAACACCCTCATTTTACACAATACCACTGTTGGTTAGACAAGTTTAATTAATTACCATCCTAGAACATGCATTTATGTTTCAACTACACTTTCACTGCAATTCAGACTTAATGGAAGAGCCTTAAGGGAGCTGTGTTCCAGTCAAGTGAAGTAACAGAAATTCTCATAAGAGACCTCAGTTTATTTATTTGCTGTCTCATTTCCTCTTATAGGCTTTCCTTTTTCAACATTCCCTTTCTTACACAGATCTCTATAGTTGAAATAATATTGCAACCGTGGCAGCAAAGCTCAAGATGAGACCTTGTAAGAAGAAAAGTTTTATGTATTTTACAACAAAATCAATTTCACCCACGCCGTCATATCCACACACTCAAAAGCGCACTGAAGAAGTGTGTGTCCAAGAGCGGTGTCAGGCATCAGGTGCCACTTAGTGTGCTGCCAGGTGTCTTTACAGGATTCAGATGCAAAGGGCAAGGTACGAAGACTATCAAGCCTCCTTTGTCACAAAAGCTACTATATTCCTCATGAGCTGTTTATCCACTGGTTCCAACCACGTTTAGCATCTGTGTGTCTACTTTTAAATTCTTTTATCTATTTTGCTAGTTACTCTTTAAGCTCTCTTTAGCAACTTCAAGGGGAACTGAAAATTTCTGTTCTCTGTATTGTCTGTGTTGTCTGTCAGGGAGCATGAAGACAGAGGTAGCAACAGCTTCAGCCCCACTACTGACACACATGTAGCTGCAATCTAAATCCCCAGCTGGCATTCCCTTCTCCCGAACAGGATGTATGTTGATGCTGCTATTGGATAATCCATGTTACTTGTTTCCTGTGATTCTTAAGTTGTCTGCAGAAGTGAGAAAGATCTATTTCCTACTTACCTGATTAAAATTGTATCCTTGGATTCCCTGGCACCACAGGTAAAAAAACTTTAAGGATCACCTTCCTCTATCTTGCTACAATACATAAAAACCATGTCTTAAACTCCAAGATATTCAGATACTATCCTGTTGCAAAGATTGATGATTTTTGCAAGCAGTTAAGACTTCATTAAATGGTAAGCTTTTTGGGGGGTTAACTCTATAAACAGCAGGAGCTTATAAATTATTTTTCTTTCTTAATGAAAGCAAATTCACTCCAGATCAGAAATAGGAAAAATTTACCTCAGTATTTTTCAAACAATTTTCTTTCTGCAATATCTTTGGGAAGCGGTAGAGTCACTACCACTAGATGTATTAGAAGACATGTAGGTGTGACACAGAAAGACATACTTAGTGGTGGACTTGGCTGTGCTAGGCTAGTGGCTAGACTTGATGAGCTTAATGGTCTTTTCCAATCTAAATAATTCTATGATACTATGTCAAAATCCAATATTTTTATTAAATTCAGTTAGGGACTTTTAGTCCCCTTGTATGAATGTTTGCTCCCAAGTTTGGTTTAGAAGGTATTTTTTTTAACCTCCCCAGAAGAAAAATATTAAGGCACAAAGGACACATATTTTGTGAAATAACTACTGCTATTAAATGGATGTCTCCATCCTTTATCAACTGGTTCACTGCTGATGAGCAGTGTTTGGTCAGCGCAACACCACATTGTTTCCATGAAGATACATGATGGATGCAATGGAGTGGATCACATTCTGCTAAGTACACATATAGAATTATTATATTTTGATGATTCTGTGGTGGGAGGTACCTATTGAAAAAGTTGTGAAGTTCTGCAGGTAGTCTTCTATCGATTGTTCTGGGGCAATTTGGTTCCATTTGCTGTATGGTCTCCAGGAAACCTGACCCCAGTGAGTCTCACAGGGCTGTGGGGAAATGAAGTTCCAGCTTTAAATATATTTTATGAATTCTTATGGAATTTTCAAAGCAGAGTAGTATAAAATAACTGTATGAGCTATCACTTCATATTGTACTAATTCTATATAGGTTATTCTTAATTTTTTCTCACCATGCTGAGCCTCTCAAACTACTCTTTCCTTGTATTACTCTTATCTTGTTATTTTCTTTTCAAGTTCTGTTGCAAGTGCAGCTGAATAGAAAGTAATCGAAGCTTTTATGCAAGCATATGTTTTAGATGGCTGCAAGTTTTATGACGGTGGATGTGTTATGTCTGATCTTAAGTGCACCTAGTAGTCCACAGGCTGCTATTTCTTTTCCTGGTTATCATCCTACTCAAAACTTACTGGATAAGTATCACTATAAAAAAAGACTAATTTGTATCCCTAGACCATCACAGCTGAGACCACTAAAATATTCATCCTACCAAGTTTTGTACAGCCTCCATCTTCAGCATCAGCATGGAACAGAGCAAAGCCTATTTTTCTTTTTAGACAACCTATGCATAATAATTAGCAAACACATCTGAACTGGAAGAGACATGACTGTAATTAAAGCAAAAAAAAAAAATAAAGTAATGAAGATATTACACCTAAAAAATGAATGAACAAATGAAAATAATAAATACAAAGTACAGGTTACGTAAATACTATGAAAAATTGAAACAGAATGAGATATTATGCTCATAATGCAACTTTAAAATACCTTTTAAGATTTCCTACTTAATCCAACACTACTGGGAGCAAAATCACACAAGATTATCTACATTGTATATTCTATCTTGTATAGAAATATATTTGCCTCTCCTAAAAATAGATCAGTATTTCATAATTTTTCCTCTCCTTTCAGTACTAAATCTTTGAAAGAACAGTCTTCCTATCTTCTTTGGAAGCTATTAATAAGTTAGGATGACATGCCTTTTTTCCCCAAGATTTTTCACATGGGTTTTCTTTCTTTTTCTTCCTGCTGTGTACTCTTTTAATATTATTGTTTGGTTCCCCTGGAAATCTTTAAAGAACATTACACAGAGACCACATATATCTCAAGTGCTTCTATACGTCCTTTGAAGAAAAATTTATCAGAATGGAAATGATTGTCATATATTTGCAAAATAAGTTGTTCATCAAACTTCTCATGTTTCGAAGTCCATATAATGGAAATTATGAAGAAAAGGTGTATTTTGGAGTATTTTGTATTTTGGAGTAGGTATCTTCGTTTTCCGTCATAGAGATTTATTTCTTCTACCTATATGGAAATTGTAAATAGGAAAAAATGCTATACTTTGTCCTGCAAAAGGTTGACAACTACTTCTTTTGTATGAATGTGTGTGAAAGCGAGGAGGGAAGATACAAGAGTGCAGTAATCACGCATGGGCGAACTCTGCCCTCCTTCAGGTGCAAAGTCAAAGACAAAATCCCCGTTTATTGTGCAGTGTGAATTCCCTAAATTCCCCCACAGAACAGGATATAACATCATGTAAACAGGAAAGATGTTCACCACAGTGTCTCCCTATCACCTGGAGCAGTGCACAGACATTGCCTATTACGGTAACAGGTAAACAATACCCTATAAGGTCACAAACTACAATCTTCACTTCTCACAGGTCCAACTTTGTCCACAAGCCACAAACCTCTCTCCGCCCATCCCCGGTGACCTGGATACAGTCCCAGGGTCACCTCCGGGCCCAGGAAAGAGGCTGTCTCTCCGGCCTTCCGGGCTTATCTCTCTGTCACCACACAGTGTAACCCAACACAAGAGTGGATGGAGAAGGGTTTAAATTTCTCCAGTAGTAGTATGATCCATTTGACAGTCTCTCGTCCTTTGACCAAAGTAAGTCTGTGAAGCAGGGTCTCATCTAACATGACAGAAATATTTATCTGTTCTAAAAGAATGTCGGGCTAATATCTGTGATTCTTCCCTCCAGGCACATTTATTAGACTCTTTCCCCTTCAGTAGTTTATCATTCCTTGACACTTGGTAATGGATCATTCACTTATACAAGGGATGTAACTTCATCAGTACAAATGAAGACTTTTCTTAAAAGTAAGAAAAATGTAATTATGAATTGACACTGGGCTATAACAAAAATAATTAATTTTGCTACAAAAGCTTCCCTATCAAACCTCTAAAATTTCAGTTAGTTTTTGGATTTTGCTTCAAACTGAACTTCTGATTTAGTTTATTTTAAAGATTTCTCTTTTTTTTTGACTTTTTATATGTGTTTCAATCCTAAGCAGATTCATTGTAAGCCAATCCTAGAAATTAAACACATTGATCAGAAGTCACTCTCTCTCTGTTAGCACAGGACAGAAATAGATCTTGAGCTTCAGTTCTGTAGTAGTTGCAGAATCTCTTTAAGCTGAGCTTTATTCACCATGTTCTGACATATGCATAGATTAATTTAATAAAGGACAAGTTTTAATATAAATCACCAATATCTGAACCTTATTGCTGCTTTACTCAAATTGTGAGAAGACACATATTTGGTTCCTGTAGACATAGTATTACACAAATGTTGCAACTATGTCGTTCAGTAAACACACTAGGAGGCCTCTCTTTCCCTTAATTTTAAATAATGTCTCTATCAGCTTTATAACAACTTGCTTGGAATAGACAAATTTACCAGGGAATCAATTAAGTCCCCTTAGTCTCTTAAAGAAAATTGAAACAACAGGCTGACTGATCCCAGTACTTAAGGATGTGGATTGAAAATTAGGCTCAGAGGCAAGATGTCATTTCTCCTTGAAATTTACATCAAGCGGAGGTTTTCCCACTTGGATTCCAAGAGTTCTTGATTCTACCACCAAGTCAACAGCCAATTTGTTTCTTCAGGACTTAAGGCTGATTCTTCTTAGGCTAGGAGGATGTCGGAAAAGATGAGGTTTCTGGAACTGGAGGGAACCTGGTTCCTACCCAAAGCATCCCAACAGCATTCAAAGCTTGTGGGAGATTTCAGCCATTCTGTTCCCAGAGAAACTAGGCAGCATTTAGAGCATTCCAAAATTCTAAGAAGTTTTTGTACAAAGCTTTGTAAAAAACCAGGATACTAATAACTGGATGAAGCTGCTTTTTGAGTTCACAATATGATGGCCTCAAATTGAACCCTTTATGCCTCTTAAGATACAGGGAGCCAAATGAAGAGTGTTTTATAGGTCTCCAGGAATTAAAGTTTGTCTTATACTGTAACAAAAAAAGTCACATTATGTCATGTTATACTTGCCAAGCTCCAATGGAAGGCTTTCCAGCCTAATGGAACCAAAAAGCTAGGAGCACAGACAACAGTTCACCAAGGCCATCAGGACTGTGTAAAGAACTTGCAACCTGTGCTTTTTTTAGCAGGGATTTTTCAAATGTTCCCACACCCTCTTTTTTGTTTCCCTGGTTCGTAGATGACAAGAAGGAGACAGTTTTAAATCGATCCTTCTGAAGGAACTACTCCTCCTGCATTTGAATACTGCTGTGTCTCTTCCATAAGGAAGAAAATTTAGTACAAAATGTAGTATTTGGTTTTGCTTTTGTCAGCATCTGAGGGCCTGTATCAGTCACAAACACTTTGTCTAGTCACATGAAATGCTAATTAGTTGTCAGGTAGCTGCACAATCTTGGGCTTCTCTGTACAGACATGACCACCTACACTTCTTCAGAAAACCTGAATGGACATGAGAGCTCCAAGCTCATGACAAGGAACCCACAGAGTCACAGTCTGGCTGAAGCAGAAGGTCAGATCCAAAGCTGCAAGGATTACAGCTGCAAGTTCAATTTCCGATGCCCTGCCTACAGTCAGGCAGGAGCTCGTAGCAATTCAGAAGGAAGAACAAATAGCATTGATGGGCAGTCAGTTTCAAGTGCTTCTAAATCAAGTGATCTCCCATTCCTCTGGGATCGTCACACCTCAGATGGTGGAGGAAGGAATGCGCTGATAGCACTGACCATCCTTATCTACAAGGGTTTTCTAAGGTAATGGCTCTTCCATTATCCCATTGTTCCCAGGAGAAGAAAACAACTACAACAACCCTGACACAGCCCAGGATTAACAGTAGTTACAGTCTTCCTTTCAAATTGCTCCTCCCCTCTCCAACAGCAAAACAAAACGACAATGTCAGCAGTGTGTGCAGGACTGAATGCAGTTCTTGCTCCTGGGACCGCAGGTATCTCTCCAGAAATTACTTTGTTGATTTCACATGTGGTCTGATGACTTCAGGAACAAGACCTTGTTGGACTCAAACACTATTTCATTCAAGAAGCAGCCACATCCCATTTCTGTTCTCTGGCCCATAAACTCAGAAACAAGCCCTGTGGTACAATGTAAAGGCTTATGGGTGGGCATGGTAACTGGAGTTATTGGCAATGCACATTTTGGTCTGCCTTCTTGAGTATTTAGAGGCATCTGAACTGAAGAAGCGTATCTGGAATTGGTTATAAACGTTGTGGACTGAATGGAAGCTTCAGACAAAGTTTAACAGAGAGACCTTCTCATTGTGACAGAGGGTTCAGAAAAGACTCCCTTGCTTTCTGAACTCCTCAGAGAGCAGTCTAGGTGCAGCTGGATCCAGTCCTAGTCCCAGATTTAATCAACAATTTATGCCTAAAGGATTGCATAGGTGTGACTGAACCTTTACATGACTTTGTCCTGCAAGATTGAGGATGGCAAACCAAATACATTTATGTGAAGAAAGTAAATTAGTTATTTTAATTGATGACAGTGATTAGACCAAAAGACTTCAATCAGAACTGTAACTACTAGTAGAGTGTACTATTTGTTAAATCAATAATTTTGAAGCTAGCTTAATAATTATTAAATGGAGATTGATGTTACTTATCCATACCATCAACCACGGGCAAAGTAACCCTGAGGGGCATCACCACTCAAGGGAGGAACCACACACACTCCTAGAAGGAGCATGTTGGAAGTCCCTGCTGTAAGAAGAGGGGCTAGGCTTTCATAGTATAAAGTAATTGACTGTCAAGCATACGTTTCTAGGCCAGCTGTGTCAGCTCAGTAGCCTTTAGCTCAGCACCTTTAAATCAATTACAGTATTATCACTTGCTGATTTCTTTATCAGGATCTTTGTCTGCAGCCTCCTCAGCAATGTCAGCTGCTGTCAAAACATTGTTTTTGACATCCTCAGAATGTTTAGTTTTGGAATGAAGGACTCAGGCTGGTTTCAGCATTCTTCAAAACCAAAAGCAGCATGAACCCCTTCTCTATCACTGATAACTTCTACAAATAGGATAAAGTTTGAGCTGTTTTACCCCCACTTAGGTGGAACATCCTGCTACAGTCAATGACAGCTCAAAAGAACAAATACATCCTAGCACCACTAAATCCTTTCAGAAAAATAACACTGCAGCCACTACTGCAAAGCTGTTACTTAATATCCTTCCATGACAGAGCATGCCCTACATCATATATTCAGATCTTGGTATTCTCTCTGTCTGAACAGTCATGCATGATTTGATGGGTGGACTGTTCAGTAGATGAGCAATTGGTAGGATGCTCACATCCAGAGAATAGTGTTCAACAGCTCAGTGTCCAGATGGAGACTGGTGGTAAGTGGTGTCCCTCAAGGATCTGTAGGAGGACGAGTAGTGTTAGTCTTCATCAGTGTCACAGACAGTGAGATCAAGTGCACCCTCAGCACCTCTGCAGACGACACCAAGCTGAGTGGTGCAACTGACACAACTAACCATCCTTAAGGACCCGGACAAGCTCCACAAGCAGGCCCATGTGAATCTCATGAGGTTTAACAAGACCAAGTTCAAGGTGCTGCACCTGGGTCAAGGCAACCTCCAGTATCAATGCAGGCTGGGGACAGATGGAGAGCAGCCCTGGCAAGAAGGACTTGGGGTTGCTGGTGGGTGAGAGGCTGGACATGACCCAGCAATGTGCACTCCCAGCCCAGAATGCCAATTGTATCCTGGGCTGCACCCAAAGAAGCATGGCCAGCAGGGTGAGGGAGGGAATTCTGCCCCTCTGCTCTGGTGAGACTCCACCTGGAACACTGCATCCAGCTCTGGGGTCCTCAGCACACAAATGACATTGATCTCTTGGAGCGAGTCCAGAGGAGGGATAAAGAAATGATCAAAGGGATGAAGCACCTCTGCTGTGAAGAAAGGCTGAAAGATTTGGGATGGTTCAGCCTGAGGAAGAGAAGGTGCTAGGGAGGCCTTACCATGGCCGTTCAGTACTTAAGCAAAGGATGTAAGAAAGACAGGGGCAGGCTTTTTAGCACTATCTGTAGCAGCTGAACAAGGGACAACAATTATACACTAAATAAGTGGGGATTTAGAGATGGTAGGAAGCAATTTTTTACAATGAGGGTGGTGAAACACTAGCACAGGTTGCCCAGAGAGGTGCCAGATGACTGATCCCTGGAAACACTCAAGGTCAGATTGGATGGGGCTCTGAGCAACCTGATCTAGTTGAAGATGTCCCTGATCATTGCAGGGGCATTGGACCACATGACCTTTTAAGGTCCCTTCCAACCCACACCATTCTATGACTCTATGCCTGTTTTAATTTCAGGAAAATTTAACCGATGATTGCTTATCTCAACAACTGTCTTGTAATATCTCAGTGACATGCAAAGCTGGTTACAGATTTTAAAATCGTGCTGGGACGGTACAGCATTATTAACCTGTACTCTCATCTTTGCCAGTCTTTGTCCCCTACTTCATTGTTTCTCACTATTTTTCTCTCTATCAGAAATTTCTTTCTTTAAATTGTAAATGAATAATCTCTCAGAATCTCAGGACTCTTTTGTCATATGAATTACTGGAGATACAGTCCCTCTGATGAAATTAAGAGAAGTGAAAACAACAAAGGACTAACTAAAAATATGATTCTTCTCCTGTTCCACCAATAAGAATTTTAAGCCAACTATGTATGTTTGTACCTTCACATACCTGTACTTCATTTTCTGTCATAGACATGGCATTCGTGAAAGATGTGATCTGTAATTGTGACTTGGGAATTTGGATCTTACCCTGTGCATTAGCTACTGTTGAACTAAGAAATCCCAAATGCCCATTCCTTGAATCAAATCTTCCCTTCCCCAAACTGACTTAATTTTTTGCCAAGCCTTGCTTTAGAAAAAGGTACGAGTTTGATTTGTTATGGCAGATCAGCTATTCACTTCCTTTCATTATTAAACAAATTTGTCAGAAGGTAACAGTCTTAGGGATGTTTCCCATTTTGCTGTCATCATGACAGTATGAATGGATCTTAGAGGTCTGTGCTTGAATAATTTACCAAAGTGATGGACTAGGATTTGATGACACTGTATCATATTTTCATCAATACATTTACAGATAATTTTACTTTTTTCCCCCCTGTGATTAATGCCTTAGCCACAGTTTCATCTGAAAATTTCTGATATGGCTTACCAAATTTCTTCCTTGTGTCCCACTCCACCTAGATCATGCACGCCTCATGAATTAGAAAATACTCCCCATTAAGATTAAGAAACGTACTACTTTTCTCCTAGATGTCCCGGTATCTAGCCCTAACAGTTGAAAAGATGACACTTATCTGTGGTCTGTCAATTGCTGAACAAGTCTTGATTACTTGCAGGTTTTCCACTTACTGCTCCCTCAGGTACTGTCTCTCAGCCTGCCAGGGGAATGCAGGACAGCCATGCAAGAGAGAGTAAGAATTTGTAACTACTGCTTTTGTTCAGCACAGATGTTTGAAGGCTTCCCGACCTTTTAAAACGTCCTTATTGCATAGATGAACATGTTTTCAGGGAACCCTTTACGTTTTGAAGGAACTACTCCTTCTTTCTCCCAGTAATGTTGCCTCTCTTAAAATAAGAAGACTATTTCATACAAAACGCGGTTGTTTGCTTGTATTATTTACAAATACTTTCCCTGCTCAGGTGAAATGCTAGTCGGCTTTCTGGCATTTGCACTACACTCTTGACCTTCTTCAGCACCAAACCTGACAGAATTCAAGAAGCGTTTGGACAATGCTCTCAGGCACACGGTGTGATCGTGGGGGTCTCCTGCAGGGCCGGTAGTTGGACTCGACGATCCTTGTGGGTTCCTTCCAACACAGGGCATTCTGTGCTGGTTCTGCGACTCTCCGTACACACAGAAGGCTGGAGGGTGACCTGGGGCATGTCGGGGGCACGCCTGGAACACGCTGTGCGCCAGGAGCAGCCCGAGGCCGCGCTCCCTGCCCATGGCGGGGCGGGTGCGGCTCTCCCGCGCCCGCCGCAGTCGGGGCGGCGCAGTGCGCCTGCGCACCGGCGGGGGGGCCGGC
>VZTE01002923.1:58708-100588 GCA_013397775.1 Eulacestoma nigropectus
GTGAGGAGGCCTCTATCCTGGCGGCGGAGCTCGCGTAGGGAGAGGGGGATCCAAATGTGGCAGAGGCGAACAGGAGGCAGCGGCGGCGGAGGGGGACAAGCGAGACGAGGGGAGCGGCCGTGCCCGCCGCCGCTGCTGCCGCCGCCGCAGAGAAGCTGAGCGGCCCGGCCGGGAGGGGCTGAGCGGCAGCGCTGGCACCCCCGGGCGCCCGCCCCGCCGGCAGGTGAGCGACCAGGGCGGGGGGGGACGGGGGGAGCGCAGCCCGTCGCGCCGCCCTTGGCCTGGCCCGGCCCAGTACCGGGCAGAGCCGGAGGGAGTCGCTGTGGGGGGACCGGCGTTCCCAGCCCGGCCGCGCCTCGCCTCCCTCGGGGCTCTCACATCGTGGATCCCCCGCCCTCCCCGCCCGGAAGCCGCGGGCGGCATCGGGGCCGCGGGGGCTCCGGTCTGGCGGTGTCGTCTCTGCTCTCCCTTCCCCCGCAAGCGCCCCGGCTGCTTGGCAACCCCCCCGCCCTTCCGGGCTTCGCGGCTCTGCCGCCCTCCCCCGGCACGGCCCCGCGCCGCATCTACCCGGAGGGGAGCGGTGCCCTCCCCCTTTCCCCGCTGCGGAGCTATTGTGTGCGGGCTGGNCCGCCGAGGGGCTGCTGGCGGATAAGCCTTTCCCGGGGGAGGTGGAGGCGGGAAAGCGGGACGAGGGGGGCGTGAGGGCGGCGGGGGAGCCGGGGCCGCGGGAGACAGCGCCGGCGCGGTGCGTGTGCGCCCCGCTCGCTCTGCGCTGCTGCGATCCTTTGTCTGCTGTGCCGCTTTCCCCTCCTCCCTCGCTCCTTTCCTCCCTCCTCCCTTCCCTCTCCCTCCCTGCGTTCCCCTCTCTCTCCTAGGCTCCAAGCGCTGCTGCAGCTGCAGGTTTGTAAATACTGGGCCAACACACACACACGCACACACACACAACATGGCTGACGCTCGCCCTGCTCCTCCACCAGGGTCTCCGCCTTCTCCCTCAGTCTCCGCTGCTTAGCCGCTCCTTCGTGTAGGCTTTTGTTTCTTCCCCCCTCCCCCTTCATCGCCCGTCCAAAAAAAAAAAAAAAAAAAAAAAAAGAGGAAAAACAATTCACCCTTCTTATTTGCGCGCATGGCGGGATTTCAAGGGTAAGGATCCTCACTTTGGAAGCTTTCTCCTTTCGTTTTGCTGTTTACAACAAAATGAAACCTAAAATCCGAGGTGATTTGGGAACCTGGCAAGGCCTGGGGCGAGGGAGGAAGGGAGGGATGGAGGGGGGAACTGGATGAGCCCCGCTGAGAGAGGCTTGGTTGGAATGTGCGTATCTTTTTCTCGTGTTGGGTGGGGGGAGGCTGATGAACCAAAGTGCTGGCAGAAATGAAATACTGTGTTACACTTGGCAGAATGAACTAAGGCCTTTTCTTTCGTTTCAGGACGTAATTCGGTATAAGGGGTCAGCTCTGCACAGTCACATTAAAAAGATCTGAACTAGTTATGTCAGAATAGGCATTGTGTAGGTAAAACCCGTAGCATAGGCGTTTTGGCTTTTTTTGCGTTTCATGTATCTCCTTGTTAGTATCTTAAACAGCTTGCAAACCATGGAATACAAAACTGGAATTTACGCTTGTCAGGTCTTTGTGTTGCTAGCTTTCTGTCACAAATTAATTTGCCCTTGTGATGACAGTAGTACAAACCGAAGCATTTCCTTTTTCCTAAAAAGAGTGCTTTCATATTTTTTATTTTGGTTTTTTTTTGTTGTTGTTGTTATTACTGTTTGCTTATTTGTTTTTTGGTGTTTTTTTTTTTTTTTTTTTTTTGTAAAAAATGCCTGGTAATGTGAAGTTGAGTGAGCTCCCAAATGAAAACAAGACAGCATGCTTTTTGGCCTCTTCAGTAGTGCGAGGCAAATGCTCAGTTCAGTACCCTCCACCTCGGTTATTCAGAGCACCCCCTTCTGGCTTTGATAAATATGGTTTATTTTTTTTTGTGCTTGTGACGTAAAACCAAAGCACTTGAAGGTAGTTCGAGTGTATCTAAAGTGATCTGCCATGGAACCATTTTATTTCTAGCTTGTAACTTAAGGGTGAATGCTGAATGTGTGAAGGCATACTTTATATTTGCTTTCTAGACATGTTACTGTAATTCGAAGTAAATGTTTAATTTTTCAAGGATTGCACTTAAAGACAAGGTCTTTATTTATACACATGGATAGCCACGGTTTCTGAGCACTGCTCTTAAGTAACAAATGTCCTAGCTATGTCCTCTTTTGTCTACTTTGCTTTAGAAGCTTCTAGTGGAGAAGCATTGGAATGGCATAATCATGCAGCTTTTGCTGAGATAGAAATATGGGAATTAAATATTGTATATTAATACTTCTTTCTGCTACTTTTTTCGTTCTCATTAATAAGTGTTGATTAGCAAACACTGATTATGGAGAAATTAATATATAGAAAGTGTTTACAACAACATAAAAGTTAAGAGAAGTCATCCAAGTTACAAGATGATTTTGGAATGTGTATCTGTGTCATGGCTTCTGAGCCAACTGTGTTACTTCTAGATGGAAAAGTCCAAGCAAAAGTCTGTAGTCTGATACATCAGTAGATTCCTGCAGCAGTCAGTTACTTTTTTTTTTCCACATTTTTCAGTCTGAAGGCAATATTGCCTAAACTAGAATAGTTTACCAGTTGTAGTTAATTTGCCATTCATTGTGATAACTACCACATTTTGAAATTATGCTCAACTGCTAAAAATGTGAAATACACTGAAGTATGCAGCTCCTCCCTCAGAATAGGCCTTTGGATCCTTAAGCCAATTCTTAGCCTGAAAAGCCAAATAAACAAAATAAAAACAAGCCATCCACAACGCATCTGTTTAAATAATGGACCACATAGAAGTAGTCATGTTTAACTCTCGTACACTGCAGTTTTGTTGCTAGAGCTAAATTTTGTGCTGTAAAATTTGTCTCTATTTCATCATCTTTGTGAAGTTTCCTGTCTGTAGTATCTTTACTTTAGCTTGACATTGTATTCTTTTCTGTGACACTTAGAAGATTTTTCTTTCTGTCTTGGTTGTATTTAGTCAAAAATCAGTATTGTGGGCCTTCGTATCCTGAAAGGAGCAGATGTAGTCGAAGAACTTGCCAAATATCTGCATCTTCACTAAGTGAAAACACTGCAGTATTTTTGCCATTGTGACTTGTGCTAGGCTGTGTTCAACCAAAATAAAAACCTAGTACTAGTAAAACCTTCTTTTCAAAAACATTTGGCAAATGAAACTGAGAAAGAAGACTGCAAGAAATGCAGTCTCAGTGGTCAGCTTGCTGGAAGAAGTTAGAAATTAACTATTTTTTTTTTAATCAGGTGTGCTTTTCAATGCATCTTTTAAGTAAATGACTCAGTGTAGTTCTAAATATTTTTGAAATTACTAAGTAAGATACAGTCCTAAAGGTAATAAACACTTTTAGTACATTCTTATTCTTCAGTAATTTATATTTTCTCAGTCTTAAGTATTCTTTCATCCTCTTCTTACCCGGTATCTTTCCTTGCTATCTGTTGCCAGGCTGCACTCTTAGACATGTTCAGATCTGTAAACCTCTAGCTGACGCAAGAGCTGTGTGTTAATGTAATGCATGATTTGCTTAATGTTTGACAAATGAAATATTTTTAGGATTCTGTTTACTGAAGCAAACCACCATTTTTAAACCTTTTTTTTGTTGTTGTTGTCTAAGAATGAAGCCTTTTGCTGTAAACTCCTCATCAATCCATTTTGTTGTTTCTTGTCTTCTTTCCTTTCTTTCACCAGGTAGTAGATCAAACTTGACTTCTGGATGGTTTGGCATGAGAATATATTTTCATAGGTGACTAAAACTGATTCAACAAACTGGTTTAGAAAACCATCTTCGAAAGCTGTTCATTGAAGCTGAACCAAAAGAGAGAATGCTCTTACAGAAAGTTGTTCCTGTTGTGTGGTTAGATAGCTTGTTACTCATTACAGGTGTGAGAGAATTTTTTGGTTTGTTGTTTTTCTCGTGTTTCTTCTCTTACAACTCTTAAGAGGTCAGTGATTTTATGATGGAAGGGTGAACGCTGATCTTTCTTGAGACTTTTTCCTAATGAGTATCTCCTGTGTATCAAGATGTGTCCCACTGGCTGTCCAGATGCTATCGAGATGTCATCACACCACCTGCCTTAAAAGAATGGGGAATCTGGCTTTGCTTTGTGAACGTGTAGACTGCTTCCATCTACATCTCTGACATGAGTACATATTGAGATCCTTAAAACAGTGAAGTTAACTGGTTTGTATTTAGCTGTGAGCAGTTGATTCTAGAGACAAAGGGGCCTCGTCCCTGTTCAATTTCAAACAGTGGTGAAATAATTTAATTTGAACTAACTGCTTTCACCATGTGATGGTTGAAGTTTCTGTTACAGAGTAAAATGTGAATTTGCTACTGACATACAGAATTCAGGAGGTGAGTGGGTTTGGCTTTCAGGTTGTGGAGGATGGTTCTGCAAATCCAGGTTATATTTTTTTATTTCTTTCCTGTGATGTGTCTTGTGAAACTGCTGTAAATCTCTGTTACATGAGGTCTTGAAAGACTGACTTGGAAACTATTGTAAGGGTTCCACAAAATGAAATGTACAGAAATAGTTGTGATTACCTATGGTGTCTACTAGCTGTAACTGTTACCTAATGATATTCTAATTTTTTCAGTTATTGCACCTTGGTTGAGATGTTGTTGAAATATTTTGATGTTTTTATAGTCTTTTTGATAAGACTTATAAATCCCTTAGACTTGATTAGCTCTTTGATTGAGTTGGGTTTGGGTTTTTTCGGTTGGTTGGGGTTTTTTTGGTGTGATTTTTTAATGCTATTGTGGAATATTCCAGTACAGTATTCAAGTTCTGCACCTATAAATACTGATGAGAGTAGGTGCTTATTTCAAAAGGAGTTCTGTGGATTTCAGTGATTTAGTAATGTCTCGGTTTGAAAGACAGGTGTCTGTTAAGGAAGGCAGGAGCCTACCTTGGAGTGGAAAATATGACCCCCTTCCCTACAAGTTATTATAATTTTGAAATTAAGGGACTTTCAGGCAAAGGTACGGGAAAAGGAATAACAGTTTTTTACTAGTGTGTGTGTGTATAGCAAGGCAAACAAACAACGACAAGCAAGAACAGAAAACGCAATACGCGATCTCCTCCCGCTCTTTCGGCCCTTTCCCCTTTGGTGCAGTTCCGGTCGGAGCCAGCAGGGGCGCTGGTGGCTCCAGGCCGGGCGGGGGCGATGACTCCCCGCGGCTGCAGGGGGCGCTGTGGCGCGGCCCCGGCCGTCTCTCTCCACGTGGACAATGGTGGCACAGCTGGCAGGAAGGGATGGAGAGAATGGGATGGAGAAGGGGCTTCCTCTGTGAACCCCCAGGGGCAGCTGATCTTGGTGGCCCCTCTGGATAGCAAATTGAGCTGCAGCAGGAACCTCAGGAGAAGCAAGCTCGGAAGGCAGGGATGAGCAACATCCTAGAGTGGTAGATGAGATGTATCAGAAACTCGGCAGCTGTAGCGGCAACCGTGGGTCGCCCCAGCAGGCAAGGGATGTGGAGGCTACAATGTAGCAAAGAAACCTCCAAACAGTGGCAAAAAGTGTAGGGGGCGGGGCAGGGGCAGTCCAGCTCCCCAGCAGGGCAAGGAAAAAGCTCCATTGGACGGTTAGGGGGCTCCGGGATCTCGGGGTTTTCCCCTGAGGCACCCCAGCAGATGGTGAAAGTCCTTTTCTCCATCCAGGTTGTTAATAAGGTCCCAGTTCGATGGCTGCTCTTACGAGCAGAGGCTTACCCCATGGCAGAAGAAGCAGGACCAGTCTGGCCTGCGGCAGTGAATTCCCCCCCTCGAAGCAGCAGCTCCAACCGTTGTCCTCAGAAGACCAGAGGGCAAGAGGGGGCGAGGAGCTGCGCCCAACCCCTTCCCCCAGCCCAGTTCTCCGAGTATCTCCACCACTCCATGAGAACCCCCCCCCCCCAAAAGAGTAGTGAGCTGGGGCAACTTCTTTTGTCTCTCCTAAGTACCCAGTTGTTATTGTATCTTAGCAACATATGGGACAAAATTCCATGAGAGAAAGAAACACAAGGAAGGAATCCTAAACCCTAACAAGTAAATACTTGACTTACACAGAATGGGTGCTCAACTTTAGACTTCCTGTTCCATTTGGTATTTTCAACAAAATGGAACTGTATCAGTTAGTTATTACTTTATAGTATAGTAAGCTGTTCTAGATGGTCTGTGCCATCATGCAAAGGTCTGTAAAATGTCACCAGCATAGACTTCAAAAAAACCATAAACAACAACAAAACAAGCAAAACCCAACTGCCCAACTTCCTTTCCCATGGACATTTTTAATCCAATTTAAATGTAGAAGGGAACTTTGCTAGATTATGATTTCTTACCCTAGGTGGATAAGGACAGAAGGAGTCATTGGATGTCAGATTTTTGGTCTATTTGATTTATTAAAATCACGTAATTATTTGTTTCAGAACTGTTTCAATTTTTCCTATTTGTGTTTCCTACATGGAAGTCTTTGCTAGTATGCGGAACCAAGGCAGCTCAAGTCCTATATATTATCTTGTAGTTTCAGCTGAAATTTTTGAATAGGGAAATTTTCAGCTTTCTAGATTTAATGTTTTGTGAGCTGAGTAGCACAAGAAAAGCCATGTTCTAGATTAGTTCCCCGGTGAAAATTCTGTAAAGTTTTGTTGATAAACTTTTTTAGATACCTTGACAAACACAATGTTTGCTGAAGTCCGGAGTTGTGCTTAGGGTTCTTTTAGTAAGCAAAGGTTGAATACCTGCCATGGACTGGGAAGTATTATGTTTGTTCTGCTGCATATTTCTGTAACTTATTTCTGGTTTTAATTGTGCACTTAAAAACTATCTTTCTTCAATTTTCTAGGAATGATAAAAATTAGTAAAAATAATGCTTCAAATATGGAGCTTGTGTAACTCATAAAATTATACTTGGAAAAGAGTTGACTTATTCTGGACAATTGCTTGCCTGTCATGTTTAATAACTATGTATGTTTCTGACAATGAGCTAAACATCACGATGAAACTAGAATGGGGGCAAACATGTTAGAGATCAATTTACTCAAAATGTTCCAGTTGCAGAGAGCTTTGTTGGATGGATGTAATTACTTTTTTCTTCAGAAATCCCATTCAGAAGTTCTTTGTCTTAATGGTGAAAGATGGCCTCCAAACCCATTAATTGGTTGTTTAGATGTCAGTGGAACTGCAAATGAGATATTTTGATGCTGAGATTTTTTGAGATATGATAGGCCAAAATCTGTACTCTGACAAGTATGCCTCCAAAAGCAGCGTAACAGTAGATTCTGACTTTGATGTGACTTCATACAAATCTGTTCTTGAGTGCTTTCAGGGTTAAGGGATGTGCAGGTGTTTGATATACTTGGAAACCACAGGCTGTTGCATATTCTTATGGTTTTATATTGACAGGGAGAGCAGCTGGCCTCTGGGTCATCTTTTCTTACTGCTGAAGGGAAGAGTGAATAAGCACAGAAATCTCCTTCAGTCCCTAGAAATCTCCTTCAGTCCCTAGACTGTGGGAGTACATCTCAGGTGAATTACATCTCTGTCTTCTGCACCTCCATTTTGTCAGTAAAGCATATGTACTGTTAGGTGCCAGACAGAAGATGGGAGGGTGAGCAGACTTTCCTATCTATTCGAGTTGGGGGGAGTTTCACTCCTGCCTTCAGTTATACCTGTGTTTACACACCTGTGGCTTATGTGGAAAGAGATGAGACAGGTTAATGTTACTTCGTGCCACTAGGGATATGTGTCTGTATTGACCGTGGATGAGAAGTACGTTTTCAGGTGCTGTAACCTTGGTGGCTAACCAGCAGTGAAATAGGCATTGCATTACAGATAGTTTTAGGCTAGAGGCTTGAAGAACCAAATTTGCATGGATTTGTTTGAGGCAGGTTTTTTCTTTTGCTCTCAGATAAAATTTAATTGAAGAAGTGATGGTGTGAATAAACATCCTGGTTTTTGTTTGTACTTAAGCTTCTAATTGCATTTCTAGGAGAGTTTATATTTGGGTGGAGGTGGTGCAATAGGAAGCTGGCATCAGTGAAAAAGGCAGAGGTGTGGTTGTTCTTGTGTGTACTTTGATTATCTCTAGGACAGACTTCTAGAAAGCCTGACCTGATTTTATGGGGAAGGATATCCTGCTTCCTGAGATCCTGTTTGCTGGAAGATACATCACTTTTTCCCTTCTTCAATTTCTAATTTTTCCCTTCTCTGCTGCCCAGCTGAGTAGACTCAACTTTGTTTCAAGCACCAAAAGACAATTTAATCCTCTCTAAAAATAAGCATGTGCATTTTCAAAAGGGAATAGGGATGTGTGTTTTTTGGGAGGATTGTTGTTGTTATTACCAATACGCAGCTTGATGCAGAATCTCAGGAAATACGCTTTCATGTTTATTGGTGAATCTAGTTCAGATCAGATACAAAACTTTCTGGAGAGAAAATGAAATTATAAAGCAAAAAAACCCACTACATTTACCTGTTGCTGCTGCTGGAAGTTCTACCTCTAAGTTCTATCATAATTAATTTACTTTCTCATTTAATTTCCGTTGGTGCTGTGTGCACAGTGGAGTAGTTTCAGAGCAGGGTTTCAAATACAACTTACCACCAAAGTTGAAGAAAGGAAAGCAGATTTACTGTGGGTCAGACATGACATGGTAGGGAACAAGTAATTCCAAGGTGATTGTCATTCTAGAAGCCTTAACTTCCTTCTTGCCATCATTTTGTTACCTTTCTGTAACTAGAGAATGAGGTCAATGTAGTGTTTTAAGTCAGCTATACTGAAACACATGCAGATGTTGTCTTAAAGTTAATTTTTTCACAGTCCAGTAAATTACTTTACAGAGTAACTTGAAAGAGTTTGTCATCCTTTTAAATACTTCAGATCTACTAATTAGTTTCGTGAGTATGCAGATATCATACTAAAATCAGAGCTAATATTTTGTGCATTTTTCTTCCGTGGTTTTTAACAACTACAAATGGTATGAGGATTGGTGTGTTCTGATGTCTCGCAGCTTTTAGGGAGAGTCACTTGTTTCAAAGTTGAACTTTCCTCTCTGCTGTCTTGCTCCTCACCAACACACACACACAAATGCAGGATGCGTTGTGTTTTTTCGCCAAAAATGTGAAAGAGCTGTACACAAGCAAAGACACCATGTTATGTTACAGTGCTGATGGCTCTCATCTTGGAGAAGAACGTATGATTGGTGGCTTAATAAGTTACCATTGTCTTTACTGATGAATCCAGCGCTGACTGCAGTATTTAAATTAATATTGCAAATATCTGATACTAATTTTCTACAGCTAATTTCTCTTCTTTCAAAGTAATAGTTTTTGTTCTTTCACTGACCCTCCAGAGTTAGAGAAACCAGTGTAGTTAGTTGCAATTAGAGCTCACATGATACAATGTGAATGTTGTTTTCAGTGACTTGCTGTTATGCATATTGCAACTTTGACATCTGTTGCAGCTATTCACCATTTAAATGTGATGATCTCTTTAGGCCAAGATTTTTAGACAGCGAGTGAATATTCTGCAGTTGATCTGGAAGACCTAAGATCTCGTTTTTAGTTAGTAGCCATAGCAAGAGACCTACCATTCTCAACAGCAAATGTTTTCGCTTAAGTGGTTTGTGTTTCCACTGTAAACAGTTATGTGAATGCATTTGAGAACTGATTTAATACAAGCTAAAATGGCTGAATGTCAAGAAATAGGTAAGACAAATTCAGTTTGGGACTGGCTGCTCAGCTTTTTTGAACTGTAGATTAAAGCCCAGAGATAATTTTCCCTGAATGCTTTTTTCAGTTTTGTTTTTTTTAAGTTTTTCTTCCCTGATCATTGCAAAGATAGGGTGAAAAATGCTATTGATTTGAATTGTCTAACTCTGTCTATAACCTTTTTTTAAAATCAGGTGTGTAGTGAGAAATTTTCCTATGCTTGGAATATGAGTTTAGTATCTCTCTATCAATATGATCACACTTCAGTTTGAAAAAATGCTGTTGTTTGCTCCTTCATTGCAGTAATTGCTAAAAATTTTGTCAATTTTCTTCTGAGTGGAAGACGCCATACTTTATCAATAATTTCACTCTAATTCCTCTTCCTACTGTCAGCTGATTTAAGAAAGAGAGCTACATTTTTATTAGAATAGAGACAATCAGTGTTTGTGTCCAGTGGATACCCAAGTTAATATCTGATGCATTAAAAACTGTCTGTTATGGTTGTAGCTATTGTGGTGTTGGTTATGGGAAAAGTTTAGATACATGTGTCTCATTTATGAATAAAAGATCTTGTAGCAAATCTTATCATAGTTTTGGTTGTATAGAAAACTAATGTAGGTAACTATTTTCTGACCTTATCCCTTTTCAGTGTTTTGTGGTCCTGCTTTTTTTTTTTTCCTTTTCAAGTGCTGAATTACTACTTATTTGTCAATATCCTCACTAGGTACTTAGGTTGGGGTTCATAACAATTAAATTTTGACTTTCTAATCAATGCTGTGAATAATAGCTGGTCCTAATAAGAATTTTGAATGTTTCTGTGTTTTGTTTGCATTTAAAATTGGTAGGTGATTCCCATGTTGCACAAGTATTAAGTATTGATACATTAATTTCTTGGCTAATCTCACACACACAGTTTTTGGTGTATTCTGGCCCTCTACTCCAATCTGGTGACCTGCTGTAGCCCATCTTGAATATAAATAGTGATTATGTCAAGAGTAAAGTTTTAAAACAGCTGGACAAATTGGACATAATAAGAATGATTGCTTAAACATGAACCTCTGAATTCAGGAACAAGGTATCTCCTCTACTATGGGCCTTTATTAATAAAGTTGTAGAGGCATGCTGCATTAGACAGAAAAGAATTTCAGGTATATCAGCAGAATTGGTCTTGGGAAACTGTTACGTGTCACAGATTCTTCCCTTTGGTTTAGGAAATTTTTTTTTTTATGTCTGTGTTTAATTTAGTGTTGCAGTGACATCTTCTCAGAGTACTCAAAAACACATAAAAGAATAATTTGATACTTATAATGCACAAACTAAAAAGCTTGCAAGTGGTCCATCAAATGGAGATCATCTCCCTGCCCCTAAAAACTATATGCTACTTATGTTCCCTCAATGTTTGAAGGTGTCTGTAACAGCACTGCTAGCCTGGATTGTTGAGAAGTGGTTGTTATGTGCTTAAAATGACACTTAGATCAGCCAGGCTTCTCAAGAGTTGTAAACCCCAGAGCTTGATTTGCCTTGATTAATCAACCTAACAGACTTATAAGTGCAGCAACTTACCACTCCATTACCTTCTAACAGCAGGGGTAGGTATGTTTGCCCTAGGCTTGCTCTTCCAGAGTGTTGGAGTGATCCTTTTGCCTTTAGAGCAATGCTTCTTTGACTAGCACAATAGAAATTAAACCTAGTCTTCCGACAAAGATTGACCAAAGTATACTCCGTGAGGAGACATGAGCAGAGAACAGAGAAATGCCTTACTTTTTTAAATAGAGATTTTCCTCTATGGTTTCCAGAGACCTGTAGTAAATGTTTCCTAACCAAATTGAGTAAACTTGCTTGGAGTTGTGATAAATTATTTGGGTCACTTCTGTCTGTAAGAGCATGACTAAGAACAAAATAATTGCATTGTAAAACTTAAAGTTCACTTGCATTTACCATAGAGTGCTAGCAAGCACAGTGATTTTGCAGTGCTGCTGTCATATCCTGGGCAGCTGTTATTTTTGTGCATTTTTAAAATTTATTTATTTTATTCAGGGGGGAGAGGAGGATAGTTACCTACCAAGAAGGAAAGTTCTAGAACCAGAGTGGTTTGTGTTGGAATGGACCTTAAAGATCACCTGGTTCTGACTCCCCTGCCATAGACAGGGACACCTTTCACCAGACCAGAATGCTCAAAGGCTCATTTAGCCTGGCCTTAAATACTTCCAAAGATAGCGCATCTACAACTTTTCTGAGCAGCCTGTTCCAATGCCTTACCACCTGCACAGTAAAGAATTTCTTTCCGATACCGAATCTAAACTTAACCTCTTTTACTTTGAAGCCACTCCCTCATGTCTTGTTGCTACTTGCCTTGGTAAAAAGCCTTTCTCCAGCCTTCTTGTAGGTCCTCTTCAGGTGCTGAAAGGCTGCTGTAAGGTTGCCTCCAAAGCCTTCTTTTCCAGGCAAAACAATCCCACCTCTCAACCTGACTTTGTAGAGATGTGTTCTAGCACTGTGATGATCAACTGAGAATGTGGTTCATATTTGCCATGATGCAAAAGTATGCAACTTCGGGCAATTACACAAGCTTGTGACAACTTATTATTGTGCTGTCTGTGCAGGTTCTTGCCCTGTGGTTAGATGCAAAGTTATTTGCAGTAGACTGAACAATTAGGAGTGGGTTAAAATTTACCTTTGGGTAAAGTGATGCAAGGAAGGTTATCATGATTTTGAATAAGTACTAGATAGATCTCCGCTTCACATTTTTAAAAAAAGCCTTATATTGTAAGATTTCTTTAAGCGTGGAGGACCATGTAAGTATCAAATGGTCGGGCTGTAAGTTAGAACACACACGAGGTTAAATCATCTAGTATTTTTGCATTGCCTGTAAGAGGATGCTTAAGAAATGATTGTATTTCAGAGTCTTGGTATATTGTGCAAAGCCATAGCAAGAATTGTAGCAGTATATTGAAAAGAAATAATATCTTCATGTTACTAAGCATATTGTAAACTTTGTCACTGTTTTTAAAGCTGTTTGGCTAAACTTTGGTAGTTGATGATGACTCCATAGTAGATGGACAGAATAATACTGATACTGAACATTGTCTTCTGTTAGCATAGGCAAATGGTTCAGTAATAAAAAGAGGTTGTGCTTATCCATGCTGCTTGAGAGAAGAGTAGACAAGAGCTATAAGAAAAGTGTTTTAAAATACACTATGTGTGTCTTTATTGTTCTCATACTAAGGTGTGCATAATGTTCCAGTAGTGGGCAAATTTCTTTGTTTTCAAAATTAGTTTTGCTTTGCCATCTGTATGCATAGGAAAACAGACACATTTGTTCTTAGCCATTAGAAAATAGACTAGAAACTTTTTAATGTGAAAACTACTACATGATTTAGTGTGGAACTTAAAGCTTATGTTGACAAGCATATTTTGTTTGTTGGGGTGTTTGTTTGTTTGTTTTAAGGAAGCTCTTGTAAGCTCATTTGGCATGAGTCAGTTCTCTTATTCTTTCATTAGCTTGATTCCTAATCAGTAGAACAGCCAAAACATGTGTTTTTAATACCAGATTTAAGAAATTTTTTTTTTGCATTTTTGTGTTCAATTTTTGGAATTCATTTTTTGAACCAAGAGAGAAGCAAGGAATTCTTCAAAGGGCAAACATATCTCAAAATGTCAGTGAGTCCTTAGCCAAATATTTAATCTGATTGTAATATTGCCTATGTGGGAAGCAGATCAAATAAGAAACTATTACATTTTAATCAGTTTAATTTTAGTAAAATGCTCTACTTTTGCACAGCTTCACTGTTGATAAGCTGTAAAAAGCCAGACTAAGCCTGCAAGGTTTTCTGAAATGAATTTCTGGACAACTTAACTTTCTTTTGTTTTCTGGGTTATTTATTTATGAGTGCTTTAAGTGGCAGCCCTACAGTTTTCCTTTACCCTGGAAGTTCATGTGAATTTCAGAAACTTAATTGTATTTGGTGTGAAAGTAAACTTAAAAACTGGAGCTTCTTAAATTTTGTTTCTGCATTCTGGATATGGCTTGTGTATGTCATTTTCTACTTTCTTTTACCTCATGAATCTCATTTCTCTTTAATTTGTCACTGGTTTTTGTCAATGTTTTTTGTTGGTGGGTTTTTGTTGTTTTTTTTTCCCCCACCTCTGCATGTTGATAACTAGCAGTTCCTTTCAGGCAAAATTTTATGCCTATTTTTATTTGCAATCTGCAGCTGATGTCTAGCTTAGTGACTGTGTAGTGTTATCACTGCTACTTACTTGTAATCAACCCATACGACTTGAAAGAAAGTTTTGATCAGAGGTTCCCAGTCTCTTTCCAATTGATTCAAAGACCCAGACAATGGAAGAAGCCTTGATCTGTGAACTATTGAGGTGGGCCAGTCAAGATGATCATCTCTTGCAGGTGCAACTGTCTGTTCATTACGGGAAGATTGAGAACTTTTAAAACCTCTGGACAGAGGTGGGTTAATTCCCACACAACAATACTGGGCTGAATGTTCCATTAGTTTCACTAATGCCTTTTATATGGAAAAAATAGAATGAAAAATAGATAAAGCATACTTAAAGTACACCTTTATTCTGTTGAAAGTTAAGTCATTCCCTTTGTTCTTCTTTGTGCATTTTTAAAATTACACAAGTAGAAAGACTAGCTGGTCTTTTGTTCATTTATTTGGTAGGAGAGGGGAATGATTACATGATTATATACATCTACTCTTCCAGTGCTGTTACAAAGATCGCTCAGTGTATCATGTACGTACAGATGTTACAGATGCTAAGCAAGTTCCTGAGTTCAGAGAACTGTTAAAAATTTGCTGGTTATTTTCTACATGAAACTAAGTATAAGTGGTTTTTTATGTTGCTTTCACTCTAGTGACTTCTGTTCCTGGTAGTTAAATAAGGGTGCAGGTCGAAAGGTTGTGGAGCTGTGGACAGTTAAATAGTCACGAGTTTTACTGAAGCATGGTATGTCTGATTATTTACAGAACTTTCTGTCAAAGGATGATTTTCACAGAACAGTTTAAACAGAAATATCTGCCATTAATGGGTTGGAATGATGAAAATTTGTCTATAATTATTTAAAGGGGATTTCTCACTTTACTTGATGCTAATGTAAGCTCAATGGAACTGGTGATCTTCAGTGCGTTTTAGGAAACAGATTTTAAAAACTATAGTGAATTGTCCCCCATCTTGGATTGTTTTGCTTATTAAAGGTAACAAGGCAAATTTTACTGTTGATTGCCTGAATGTTGAGAGGTGTCCACTCTATCACTGCTATTAAAACTTGTGAAGGCAAAACAGAGAAATTCTTCTTGTTGAAGGTTGCTGCATTAATTTGTGTTCATGATGCAGGTATTGAGGTATACTTGTAAAATGAGGTGAGTTTATAGGTGCTTGTATATACCTAATTGTCTGTCTGGAAATTTGTTGTTACTTCATCGTTTATTCATTGCGGCATTTTTTAAAAAACCACTATATTTTTGCTCCATAAGTATCTGTAACTGAAGCCAAAATCTTTAATATCTTAGAAGTTTTTTTCTTAAATACAGTGAAGTATTGTGAGAGTTGTATAAGAAAAGATACTGTTTCCATCAATCAGCTAAACTTCTTCAGATGAAAACATGTCTTAATTTAACCGGTACTTACGGAAGCTGTAAATATAAATAATAAATTGTCAGTGTGCACTCAGAGGTAGTTTTTGTTAGGAAGATTAGTTTCTTGAGCTGTAGAAGGTGCTTACAGGTAATGACTTGCTACATGATCTCCTGAGTTCTGATAAACCATGCTTATTATGTCCTTGGGTTAGTTTTCATTAAAGTTCCATTAGTAATTTGAAAAATAAAATGAAAGCATGCTTATACAGAATAATTTTAGGCAATGTATTTTAAAAATAAAAATAGAAAGTCTAGATAAATGGTAAATAGAAAATACAAGACTTGGAAAAATTTGCTTTAGCTATACTAAATTTAACCTACCATCAGGTAAACAACAGAAGGAGATGATAATTTGTAGGACTTTTAAGGCCTACTTCTCTAAGGTGGTATTTTATTATGTGTGTGACAGTGTTCCAAATGAGCATGCTTGAGACCACTCAAAAAATTGATTTCTGGTCACAGGCCCGCTGCAGTCCAGGAGAGCTCAACGGACCCCATTTTGGACCACTGTTTATAGGGTCGCAAGAGAGTGGGCTTTAGTCATAACAATGTTTCATCCTGTGCAGTTTGGGTTGGCCCTTTCTTTGAAAGAGTGAGAATGGGAATGTTACGCCATTCAGGCCAGAGCAGTATTTTCCAGGGCTGGTCACGAGAAAAACAGAAGCTTGTTAGGAGTTCCTGAGAGGAGACAGTGTTTTTTGGTAAGCTCAGAAAGAGCTGAGCCCAGGTGGTGTTTTCAAGGATGAGGTCTAATAAGCATTTCCTCAGATCTCACTGCAGCCTGGAAAGGAGTAGGGGGGGAATGCACCACCACATACAGGAAGGGGGGAAAGCCTTTACTATCTGTCTTTGAAGCCTTCACTGTACAGAATAATACTAGAGTAGTTGGAAAAGCTGTAGATGAATAAGGTAGACATAATTTAAGAAAATTGTTGTTTTCATTTTATTTAAGTTGGTAACTTGTTTTTTAAAAGCTACTAAAAGAAAATGCTGATAAAACTAAATCACAGAATTCTAGAATATGCTGAGCTGGAAGGGATCCATCAGGATCATCATGTCCAACTCCTGGGTCTCCACAGGACCATCCCCAGGAATCACACCATGTGCCTGAGAGAGTTGTCCAAATGCTTCTTGAACTAGACAGACTTGGTGCTGTGACCACTTCCCTGGGGAGCCTGTTCCAGTGCCAGCCACCCTCTGGGTGAAAAACCTTTTCCTGATACCCAACCTAAGCCTCCCCTGACTGAGCTTCGTGCTGTTTACTCAAGGTCTGTCACTGGTCATGAGAGTGAAGAGGTTGGTACCTTCCTCTCTGCTTCCCCTCATGAGGAAGTTGTAGACTGCAGTGAGGTCTCCTCTTCTTCAGGCTGAACAGACCAAATGACCTCTGCTACTCCTCGTAAGGCTTCCCCTTCAGACCCTTCACCATCCTTGTGGCTCTCTTTTGGATGCTCTCCAATAGCTTCATGTCTTATTTTAATATTGTGGCACCTAAAACTGCACACAGCACTCAAGGTGAGGCCACCCCAGTGCAGAGCACGGTGGGACACTCCCCTTCCTTTCCTGGTTGGCAATGCTGTGCTTGATGCACCCCAGGACAAGGTTGGCCATCCTGGCTGCCAGGGCACTGCTGACTCATATTCAACTTTGTTTTGACCAGGGCCCCCAGGTCCCTTTCCATAGTGCTGCTCTTCAGCCTCTTGTTCCTGAGTGTATACACATGTCCAGGTTTGCTCCAGGTGCAGAAGTTGGCACTTGCGCTTGTTGAACTTCATCAAGTTGGTGATCACCCACCTCTTTGATTTGTCAAGATGTCTCTTAGTCCTCGAGGGAATCAACATATCCTCTCAATTTAGTGTACTTGGCAAACTTACTTAGTATCCCTTTGAGTCCTGCATCCAAGTCATTAATGAAGATGTTGAAGAGAGCTGGGCTGAGGATAAAACCTTGACTTCAGTTTAGTTAGTTTAGAGGGGGTTTGATGAGAGGTTTTTTGGCGTAGCAGGTTTTTTATGATATAAGGCCATATGGATCTTAAAAATCACAGAATTTGAAGGGACCTTAAAGATCATCTTGTTCTAACCCCCCTGCCATGGACAGGGACACCTTCTACCAGACCAGGACACTCAAAGCTTCATACAGCCTGGCCTTGAACACTTCCAAAGATAGCGCATCCACAGCTTTTCTGAGCAGCCTGTTCCAGTGCCTTACCACCTGCACAGTAAAGAATTTCTTTCCGATACCGAATCTAAACTTACCCTCTTTTACTTTGAAGCCACTCCCTCATGTCTTGTTGCTACTTGCCTTGGTAAAAAGCCTTTCTCCAGCCTTCTTGTAGGTCCTCTTCAGGTGCTGAAAGGCTGCTGTAAGGTTGCCCCAAAGCCTTCTCTTTTCCAGGCGGGACAACTCCAACTCTCTCAACCTGACCTTGCAGCTTAGTGGCCCTCCTCTGGACTTGTTCCAACAGGTCATGTCTGTCTTGTCTCTGCTGAGGGCCAGGGATCTGTGTGCAGTATTCCAGGTACAGTCTCATGAGAGTGGACTAGAGAGTCAAAATCACCTTCCTGGACTTGCTGGCCATGCTGCTTTTTGATGCAGCCCAGAATGTTACTGGTTTTCTGGACTGCAAACACACATTACTGAGTCGTGCTGATCTGCTTCTCATCCACCAACACCCTGAAGTCCTTTTCTGTGGCTGCTCTTCAGCTGATTATCTGCCCAATATCTGTATTTGTGCTTGAGAGTGCCTCAACCCCAGTACAGCACCTTGCACTTGGCCCTCTTGAGCTTCATGAGTTCCCCACAGACTCAGCTCTTAAGCCTGTCCAGGTCCCTCTGGATGGCATAATTTCCCTCCAGCGTGTAGGCTGCACCACATAGCTTGGTGTCTTCAGCAAATTTGATGAGGGTGCACTTGATCCCATCGGTGGTGTTGCTGACAAAGATGACAGATAGTTCAGGTCCCAGTAGTGACCCCTCAGGACACCACTTGTCACTGCTCTCCACTTGGATATTGAGCTGTTGACCACAACTCTTTTGAGTGCAACCCTCCAGCCAATTTATTACTCATTAAGTTGTCTAATCTGTCAAATCATGTCTCTTGAGTTTAGAGATGAGCATGTTGTGCAGGGCAGTATCTAATACTTTGCAGAAGTCCAGGTAGATGACATTAGTCACTCTTCCTTCATCCACCAGCACTGCAGAAGGCCACCAGATTTGTCAGTCATGGTTTACCCTTAGTTATTGTCCGCTGTTGAAATGAAAATGATCCTCCAGTGTTATTCAGAAAAGCCAGTATGATGTTTTTCTTAAACCATTAATGAAGATGTTGAAGAGAATGGACATTATGTACTGTATGGTGTGATAAATTCGTGTTGCTTTTGAGGATTATTTTACTGTGTTAGGTCACTAGACTACCTGCAAGTTAGTAGAACTAAGTGTTAAGGCTTGTGTCATGGTTTATCCCCATCCAGGAACCAAGCCCAATGCAGCCACTCACTTGCTCACTCCCGCACCAGCAGGGTCAGGGAGAGAATTGGAAGGGTTAAAGACAGAACTCATGGGTTGAGATAAAGACAGTTTTATAGGGAAAGCAAAAGCCATGCAAACAAGCAAAGCAAAACAAGGAATTAATTACTGTTTCCTGCGGGCAGGTAGATGTTCAGCCGTCTCCAGGAGAGCAGGACCCTATCACACATAAGGGCTGCTTGGGAAGACAAATGCCATCACTCCAAAGGTACCCCAACCCTTCCTTCTTCCCCCCACCTTTATATCCAGAGCATAATGTCACATGGTATGGAATATTGTTTTGGTCAGTTGGGGTCACCTGTCCTGGCTGTGTCCTGTCCCAACCTCCTCTGCACCCCCAATCTCTCAACAGCATGGCAGTGCAAAAAGTATGAAAGGCCTTGTCTCTGTGTAAGCTTGCTCAACAATAACAAAACCATTGCTATATTATCAACCCTGTGTTCAGCAGAAATCCAAAACACAGACCCATACCAGCCCCTGTGAAGAAAATTAACTCTACCCCAGCCAAACCCAGCACAAGGTGTAATAGAAGAAATAAAATTCACCAGCTTATCAGGGAAGTTGTAATTTAATAGCCAGTGTCCTAGGAAATTAGAGGAAGAGAAGTCAGGTTTCTTTTCAACCAAATCTTTCTCTTAGAGCAGGGACATTTGCTAAACCTCCGGCTCTCAACAATACAGAAAAACATCAGGAAGATGCTGAGTTGCTGGAAAATCGGGCCGAATATTCAGTGCGTTATTCACAGCTGGAATATTTGGCCTCTGAAATGATACTGAAAATGCCTGAAGCATTTCTAGTATCAGTAGATTTTATTGTCACATTACATGCTCTGCAGAGTAGAAGAAGTCTTGTTTTAACTGTGATAAAAGATATTATTAGAAATAAAAAACTAAGTGACAACTGTTTCTGCTCCAAAAACTTCTCTAGCTGCAGAAAACAGCAAAACTCCTATGTGGTTAGTAGTCATGGTATAGATATGTAACTATTACTTCAGTAGAGCAATGAGTAGTAAGCAAGTCAGAAAGAATTTTATGTGATTGCTTTCTGTAAAAGGGAAACTATCCCCTGTGTACATAGGAAAGGAAAGTATCTGCTGTAGATCTAAAACTCATAATCAGCTTTAATTGTTCTGCTGGCTTTAACAGCAAAATAACTTTGTGCTCTTTATCTAGAAATATTGGTAATCTTACTAATTCTATATTTCTTCAGACTGTTTCTTGCTTAATGTATGCAAAGCATATCATCTTTCGTATGTGCTAATTGCACTCTGGGTTCAGCTATAGTAGATAGTTTTTTCTGGGCTTAGAGTTGTTCCACCTTTTAAAGTCGTCAGGTAAAGAGATCACTTGAATTAGCCGGTGTGTATTTCTTTCTCTTGCTGTACACCACATGGATGATTGTTCTTGCATTGCATTCTGACCAGTATTAGTTTTAATTAGCTGTGTTCCTAATAGATGATGAATGGTGATAAAAATCACAACTATTTTTAGTTGCATATTAACTCATCAAGGAAGAAAGGCTGGTGAAGTTAGGCATACCTGAAGTGTTTAGTAGGATTTTGCCTCTTAATATTAATTTCGGTTGATTTGCAGATTTTGGTAAAATTATTTGCTTTAAAGTGCAAGGAAATTTGAAAAATGCTTCTAAGTCCTGTATTGCCTCTTCTGTTCTTAAAGTTGTGACTAGTAATACAAGATCAAGTGTGTAATCTGTTGAGTTTTATGTACTCTAATGGAAGATACTGTTTTCATATAAAGTACAAAAGCAATAAAATAGCTTAAGTAATACTTTAAATAATATTTAAAAAACATTTTCTCTTTTAGACTTTAGGAAATTGTATGGGCTTATGTGTGCCCTGCATGTTACTGTTGACTGGCTAAAACTTTAGAATACATAACTGAAAATAATGTATGACTTGTCAGATACCAATTTTCTGACAAACTTGTTTGATTCATAACTTCGCTGCGATGAGTGTTTGTGAAGTAAGAGCTACAAGTATTTTAGAAAGTATAGTCACAGGCTGCTCAGGGAAACATTGGTGGACTTGGCATTCCTGGAAGTGTGAAAGAAATGACTGGATGTAATACTTAGTGCTGTGGTCCAGTTGACGAACAAGATGATATTCTGCCAAAGGACGGTTGATTTTGGAGATCTTTTCGAACTTTAATGATTCTGTGGGGTTTTTTCATCATTAGCTGATTAACTGAATATTTGCTATAGCCCTTTTATTAATTTGGATGGCCTAATTAATTATAAATCAGAGATTCTTGGGTGAAAGGCAGAAAGGGACCGTTGGTTCTAAGACTTCGTAGTGAAACATCAGTCTACTTACAAAATGGTGAAAATAGCAGTGGATAGCTGGTTGGAATATGCTGGTGTAAATTGAGGGATTAAAATGGCTTCCTTTTATTCCATTTTGAACTAGTAAAATGAGTGTATTTGGGGTGTGTTGCTAAGAAGGCACGTAAGAATTTTGTGGTACTGCTTATTTGCAGTTCCTTTTGACTGCTTCTGGTTGTCATTAGTACTTGTACTTCTTACTCTGGATATATGCTTCAAAATCTTTTAAAGAAAATTTATAATGAAACTTCAATCAAAATAAAGTTTCTTAATGATGATATATAGTTAGGAAAAACAGTGATTTTTTTTTTTTCCTGCAGAAAGAAACTGTATTGTTCTTGATTAAGTATGTCAGACCTTGTATCAAAATCGTGAAATTGATGAGTATAAAGAGTATATCATTGTTAAGGACATAGTTTGTTTTAACTGGAAAAAAATTAGTGAGCTGCTAATGGATCAATTCAACTCATAAGAAATAAGCATTGAGCAATTCTTGTTTATGCATACTTAACCAAAGACCCACTGCATTTGGCAACAGAGCTCCATAAATCCCCATGTTTTCTATCCATCATTGTGTGGGCTGGATAGGATTGCAACTGTAATTTGTAGTGTTATTTGTTGTGCTGCTTAAGATAACCACTGAGACTTTTTTGGTTTGTGTTTGGTGATCTGCTTTATGCTAATGGTTCTGATGCTGACTGAAAACTGAGTGTTTCAGAGGTGATGGCTAAGAATTTTATTTGTGACAAGTAGCCCTCAGAAACTACAGAGAAGTATGTACTGTTAGTTTTGGTTGGTTTTGCAGCCTCGGACAAAAAAAAATGCAGTGATCCCATGATTATTGGTATGAGGAACGACGTAAAAAAAGTTGAGCAGCTAGTTGGACTGGTCATAGTCAAATGACTGAAGGACTTTTTCTGTGAAGCAATGGTAGCATGACTTAAATGCAAGAAAGACTGAAGGCTGACCTCAGGGAGAGGGATAAAGCAGAAAGAGTGTAAGGCAATGCTTGAGAAGTAAGGTATTTTAAAAGGAGTGGGAGAATTCTTGGCTTACTTTAGTTCAGTGTTTCAGAGTGACAGATAGCTTTAGAAACTATAGGGTGACAAGTGGTTTTGAGAGGTAAGGGGACCCAGCCAGTCTGGAAGGGTAGCCAGTGTGGTAGATGTGGGCAGAGCCAGACAAGCCTAGGTGCTGCTGGTGGCACAGACTTGTTAACCTGATACCCTCGACAGATGCATTTGAATGTGCTTATGTGGTATCACTAGCCGCTGCTGTTGTGTGCCTGTTAAGGCTTACCTCATCTCTTACATGGTCATTATGCAGGTACTTAAAATGTTGTGAAATGTGAGAAGACGAGAGCTCTAATGAACATGGAAATAATGAATTGTGCTTTTATAAAGAAAGCTGTGCAATTAGAATGAAGCAAGCGTAAGGGGTGCTCAACTTTGCCTTTAATATTTGTTGAACTCATATTAAATAGCAATGCATCACAGAAAGCTCAAAAGATCGTACTAGGAAAGGTGCTAATACTGATTTACGTGATTTGGACAGAGAGAAAAATTTCCCTGAATTATACAGAACAAGTCTTTAAAATGTAAAAGTAATTTAGAAGCCTTCTTTAACTTATCAAGCAGGGTCTGTAGGCAAAAGCTTGAGCTTTGCTATTTATAGGGATTTGATCTCTGAATTGTATTTTCCTTAAATGTAATCTTTAGATCAGGTTCAAGTATTTTAGATTGTTCTCAGGATGCTCTGTATTGTACACTGCTGCTTTGTTTTATGTTTAGTTTTTGTATTCTTTGACCAATTTTTTTTATTGCTCTGAAATAAGAAATCTAAAATCAAAACATTGCTGTCTTGGAGTTTCAGCAGCTTGGGCAACAGCAGTTCCTGTTTCAGGTCTGATGTTTGATTGTGGACTGTGTTTTATTTACAGTGTTCTTAGCACAGAATATGCCGAAATAAGACTGGGGGAAACTGTCCCATAGTTTTAACATACATGTTGTGAAGCGAGATTCTTTATCTGTTACTTGATTAAAAACATGCCGTTGGGTTTCTACTTTCATTTAACAGCGCTTATTTCTTAAAAGAATGTGAAGTCACCACTTCAGGTAATTTTCAGTGTACAAAGTGATTCTGATGCAACCCAAATGTAAGGACTTAAAGAGCACAGTTGCCTGTCCAGGCCTCAGAGGAAACTTGCCATAAGATAAGCCTGCACAGCGGCAACTTGAGATAGCAGAGAAGGGAGGAAGTTGCGACAGGAACATGCTAATTCCAGGCCTGGAGGAGGCAAAATCTGGTTAGCACATCTTGGTTAATGCATCCAGACAAAAATCCCTACTATAGCAAAGTGTGTGAAAGGGAGAAACTGCTCATACACTTACCATTGGTCAAACACAGATCACTCCAAGTTATGGAGATATGCTGCCATGGATATATGCAACTTGGACTGCATAGGTGGTACCCCCAGGAGAATGACTTGGGGATGCCCACCACCAAGAAGCCCAGGGTGAAGAAGGACCAGTAGGACCACCACTGGATCCCTCTCTCTGTCTCCCTTTCCCCCTCTCCAGAGTTGTGCTCTGTCCCCTGGAGGAATAGTGTTTGGGCCCAATGGACTGATGTGTTTACACGAGAACCTTTTATATGAGAGTTTTTTTGTATTTTGCTTGAGTACTTTTTATGTTGAAGGTATATACCCTCAGTAACTGGATCAGGTATGAACTGAGAGAACTTAACTTGCAAGTTCAAAAAAGTGTCAAAAAGGGCTGTAGATATGTTATTATTAAAGGAACAAGGTGTATGTGGAATGTTAATAAAACTGAATGCTTTATCACTGTTCACAATGCAATGCCATCGATTGAAGAAGCCCAAGGCAAAATTAAATAAGTTGCTACCAATCACTCCAAGCCCAAGACAGTCTTCTAGGAGTTAGCCCCAGTTCCTGGATGATGTCAGTACTCTGATCTTTGGGACTCAGAGGGTAGGGGAAGTGGCTAATGAGACTTGGGTTGATGATTGCCATTGGATTTGCATTTTTAATGATTGGGATAGCTATTGTACACTGCATAATTACTCATGTCACTACTTCTGTATTTTCTCCTACTCATACACAATCCCCCTTGTGGACAACCCCCCTTGCGAACAAAGTCCTCGGAGGACAATGTTGAGCCACGGGGTGGTGTAAGGACTTAAAGAGCACAGTTTCCTGTCTCAAACTGTCGAGGCCACAGGAGGAACTTCCTTGTAAAATAAGACGTCACAGTGGAAACTTCAGATCAGGGACAGAAGAGAAGAATTTGCTACAGGAAGGTGCTAATTCTTGGCCTGGTGGAGACGAGATCTGGTTAGCACATCTCGGTTAATGCGTCAGGACGAAAATTACCACTGTAGCAAAGTGTAAGGGAAGCAACTGCTCGTATACATACCACCAGTCAAAGAACGATCACCCCAAGTTAGGGGAATACTCTTCTGTATTCTCCCTCCCTCCCTCCCTTGTTAACAGTTAAGGCACATTTAAGCTTCTGATCTTTAATTCTTCGTCCTTATTCTATGATCTTAATTTCACACTTGTCCTAATTTTGGCTAGGACAGAGTTTATTTCATCACCATTGCCGGGAGGGAGGTGGAGCCTGGACCTATATGGGCAGGGCCAGGTTATTTTATACCAGCAACATCATCACTAGGGGGCGTGGCTTTAAATTGGAGAAAAAGGGAACATGCTGCAGAATGGCCATTATTCATTCCATTTTTCCAGGAGAGCAAAGCAGCAAACAGAATGGTGTGGTGGCATGGTGTGGGCAGTCCAGCTGGAGGATTTGTCCGTTGTTTTTTTTAATCTCAGGCCTCGGGGAGAAGCAAGGGTGCAGATGATTTGTCTGCCATTGTTTTTCATTGTCTTGGGCTCATGGAAGAAGATGGTGGCTGTGGTAGTGTCTGCAGTATTCTCCTTTGTCTCAGGAATCTGTGTGTCACTGGACACAGTAACACTGAGTCAGTTGGACTTCTGTAATCATTTTTTGCATGTGATCACTCTTTTATACACTATTGTTATGACTCTTGTTGCTGCTACTGTTTGTGTTCCTTAGCTCATTGCTGTTTTTTAGTGACTTCTTGTCTCAATCCGTAATCTGTCTTTTTGTCCCTTTCTCACTGGAGCAGTTGGGGAAAAGGAAGTGGCAGTTTGGAGCTTAATTTACAGCTGAGTTTGAGCTACAAGTGCCCTCAAAAAGAAATCTTTTTATGAGAAGCATTTCTATGCATTGATCTCACAGTTCTGTGAACTTCTAGAGTAGGGTTTCCTTAAAATAACTGCGTATCAAAGTTTCCTACACAGTGATTTCTTCAAGTACGTGGACAGATAATGGCAAATTAATAATGGCGCTTTCTACAGGTTATTTTGAGATTCTCACCTGTATGCTAGGAACTGATAATTCCATGTCTGTAATGGATCAGGCTTCGACCTCTGGTTTTGTTTGCTAGATTTCTTTAGGCAATTTGTAGTGAGGGCTTTTTTTTTCCCTGCCCCATTATAAAAAAGAATAACTAGACTGTTACAGCCTGGGCCTTCATAACCCTGAAGGTAAAAAGTAGTTCTTTTGTGGTCATACATGCTTACTATTTTGAGTTGTGTTCAAGTATGTTGAAAGTATTACCTTCCACACAAAAGGATCTACAAAGGAAGCAAGCCAAGTGTTCTTTCTAAGGAGTACCCCAATGACAGATGAAAACAATAGTATTCTTGAGGCCAGAATTCAACATTCATGTTGGATAGAGAACTTCTACTATGTCCTGATAGCATAAAATATCAAGCCGGTCAGATGAGAATCAAGATGACAGTATCTTAATTTGTAGTTGCCCAGAAAGTCTGAAATAATCCTTTGGTTGCAGTAGGATTTAGACACTTTAGAAAGTGACCCCTTGGTATATTTCAAAAGAGTAGGCGTTGGATTCTAGATACCTAAACTTTCAGGAAAGTACTTCTTGCTGTCTGGAAAGACCTGGACTCCTAAAGTTGAACTTCAGTAATCAGGTTCAGTGATATGGCACTAGTTAGGTCTATTGACTCTTATCTTGGGCTGGAAAATATTTGGAAAGTCTCACATTTCACAGACACTTTTTCACCTTCAGATTTTACTCATTTTAAGACTACAGTACATACATATATGTCAATATTTTAATACAAATACCCTATCCTTCATTGCATAGTGCTTAGAATTCTGAAATTGATCTCTCTCTCAGTAATCCAGGGCTTTTCAAGGAGCATCTGCTCCTCCCATCAAGTGTGATATAAAGTGTTCTTCCTTTGATTTAAAGCAGTTGTCCTGCCTGGCAGGGTCTAACGTGATTACTCTGTGTTTTTGATTTTTGTTTGGTGTTTCTCAGTGGAAAGGGAAAGGTCCTATTTCCTTGGGTTATTTGATTTTTCATGCTATTGATGGATGGGTGGTCTAGCGCAGACAAGAAGACACTTTCTATGCCTTGAATCTCCCCCAGGGATGGGGGATATTACAAATACATGTGCATACAAACTTACATAAACATAAGAGTAACGTAGACACTAAAAATTCTTTGTAAGTTTGGAGGATGTAACGTGTTTTTATCATTTAGCCTATAGCACTTTCTTTAAAAACTCAGAACTACCTGCATTCTAACATGGGGGCTGAGAATCCTGTGCCCTCCTGACTTCTTCACTGGTGTTTCCGAAAATTAGTCTTGCAAGGTAATACTCTGATCCTATAAAGGCATTATTTAAGTCTCTGAAATGAAAAAGATAAGTAAGTTTCTTTAAAGTACTGTTTTATAGTACCAGCTCTAATGAAGTTCTTACTGCTGCCTTTACAAAGTAGCTCAAATATACACTGTCAGAGTTTATTTCAAATTACACCCATTGTAAATCTTAAATGCTGAATTGGATTAAGTGAGACAGGCTGCTTTGGTGATATGGCATGAGGAAAATGTAATGGAAGTAGAGCACAAACTATACTTGTGTCTCTAACAGCTTCATTTTGCTAATTCAAAAAGTAAAAAAACAAGCTTGGATAGGAAACAATGGAAATTACACTTTTAGGATTTCTCTCTGGCTGTTCTTTTCCATTCGTGTTTGTTTTTCATGTGTGTAAGAACTTTTGAATGCAGTATTCACAGGTTACCATCTACATGTGATTTTGTAAGACTATATTAATGTGTCAAGTTAATGAAATTAAACTAAAAATAAATCCACCTTTCACCTTGGTCACTGTTTCTAAGTTTAAGAGAGCTATGGTAAGGACATGTGCCTAAAGATAATAGGTTTAATGAAACTTGTTCAAACTGTTGCCCGAGATAGCAGCCTTCTGAAAGAAAGAACGGTATCCTTTGTAAAGCTACCTGTCTAGTTCTGAACCTTTGGGATAATTCTTCAATGTAATTACTGTTGATAGTTATTGTTCTACTATAGTGTTGACACATTTTTTTTTAGGATTCCTAAGTTATGTCAGCTTCCCTGGTTTCACTCTTGTCTTCATAACTGTCGTGGTTTAACACCAGCTGGAAATGATACTCCAAATAAGCCACATCTCTTCTTCCTGCCCGTCTAGTAAGAGAGAAGGGACAAAGGCAGACACTATGGGTTGAGATAACAATTATTGCAAGCTAACAGGAGTAGAATAAGAAACACACAGTAACCGCAGTGACATTGATAACAAAAGTATAGAAAATAAAGAGGTGCTTTACACACAAAAAGAGGTGTTCACCACCATGACTTAGCTTTGCCTGGCTGCCAGGACAAAGACAAGGTGGCAGGTGCTCCTCACAGCCAGCTCTCCCTGTCTCCAAGCCCTAGACAACAGAAAACAATGTCAGACAAACCCCCGAAAGCAAGACCATCCATGTCACATTGCACCATTGCATCATTCCTCATGGCTGCTTCTTGAACCAGTGACACTGCTTTTGATCTCTCCACTCGGCTCCTCTGGACTCTGCTGTGCTCAGCACCCAGAGCCAGTCTCCTGGGGAAATGTTTTTGCCATTCATTTCCAATTGTGCTCACTTCAACTTTCAGTAGAGTCAGCTGTTGGGATCCCCCTGTCACCCCAGAAATAGAGATGGATTCTGCCTCTACATGTCTTGATGGCATCAGGGTACATGGTGTGTTGGTGCCTTATATTCTTACGGGTCTGGTGTGCCAGGCCATCAGATCCGCATTCCAGTAGACCTGATTATTCCTTCCCCGCTCCTGTTTAGAGGCAGGGCGTCTCTAGGTCTGGTTATGGTACTTGTTACTTCTTGCTTCCTCATCAGGAAGAGCCTGGAGGTCCCTTCAGGAGGATCAGAAATAACATCAGCTTTTTTAATGTCTCTGAGGACTTGCCCAAGGGAAACGGTAGCAGCATTTATTACCGAAGAGTTTCACGTGGTGGTTATCCTTCCTCTCAGCACTGGTACCTGTGCTGCTACAGCAGAGGTGGGTTTTCCATCCCACTTCCTCATGTATTCTCAGTGCTCATGCAGGTGGAACCACGAATTACCTTGTGGTGTGTACCCTCTTGCTCAAGCTGGAGAGCACCTGCTCCCTAATAGCAGAAACTCTTATCTGTACTGGCAGGGCATGGGGCATTTCCTCCTTAAACTTTTGGTAGTCCTTTTAAAATTGTTGTTGGTCCTCTTTAATTTCCCCATTAAATTGCTATAAGTCTTGGGACAGTCATTTCACGATGAGATGCAGGCATGTATTGGGATGGAGATAGTATCTTCATATGGCTGGAGTTGGGTAGCCGAATTGTTCACTTTTTTTCCTCCTTCCTTCTATGAGTTCACTGCCAGGGAGTTCACACGTGACACCAGCATGCTCTGTAGGAACTTCGACCACATGTTTTGTGTACACTGGAAGTCATCTCTATTTATAGGGGACTGCTTATTATTTGAATCCTTACAGATTACCTGCAGCACACTAATTCTCTCAGGTACTGGATACCTGATGTCCATGGTGTTCCACTTGTGTTGATGCACTGAAAGGTCATCCATGCAAGGATACCTCTCCATCAGACTTGACAGGAGTTACTTCCAGAGGCTGGGAGTTTCTGGTCTTTTCTAAATCGCCTGGTCATTGCGTGCATCCCAGGACAGGGATCCGAATTGCTTGGCTTCATTGCCATCTAGTGTTGCACCATTTGCCATGATATCCCAGCATAAAGCAGCCAGGTCAGTAAGGGCTCACCTGGCTGGCAGCTGTAATCTTTTTGTGCATCTCAGATTTCACCCATGGATAGAGATCAGGTAATTATGTCTGACCATGTCTCTTCCTCTGGTTTTGAGGGTCCTGTTTCTTCTTCATCCCTCACTAAGCAAACTGATTTGTTCTCGGATTTTTTTTTCTGTATAGACGCAACTGCTACTGACATGGGTTGTTCCTGTGGTTCAGCTGCAGTTCGAGTAGCCTTGTGCCTGTTGGTCTGCTTTCCCCTCCTCCCCCTGAGAGTGCTGTGCAGTAACAAGCAGTGTCTGATAAGTAGTAGCCAGGGCCCAGCATGTTGCATAACTTCTTGCCTCTCTGGAGCTGTCACAGCATTTTTCTTTCAACTATTTTGCCACTTGTATCAAGGCCCTGTATTTTTCAGGGGCGAACTTCCAAACCACTGGAGCTGCATGTTCCTTTAAAAGCTGCTTCATTTTCTGCCCCATCCTATGCTACTGATGACTGTTCAGCTCCAGGGCAGTTCTCTGACCAACTTCCCTGGATGTCTCTATCCTGACTTGAAACATGATGTAGACTTCACTTATTCTAAATTTCACTTATTCTAGACTGTACTGAAGAAATTTGGCAGACATTGCCATTAGAATATTCTTTCTTTAACATCCAAATGGAATTCAAGATCCTCAAAAACTGTGTAGCAGGCCCAAAGAGGAAAAAGGGGTGAAAGGCTGAGAAAAATTGTTGTCCCCTGGCCCCACTACAGGCTTGGGTACTAATGAATCCTCAGAGGTAGCAGCCAAGGGCAGGACGGGTGAACAGCAGTGAACACACATCCCAAATGATGCTCATTGCCACTGATGTTGTCATGTCATAAACTGCTACCACACAGTACAGCAACGGAGCAATCCTGATCCTTCTCCCTACTCTGAAAAAATGGCATCATGAGGAGCTTGTATGGGAATATATACAGAGTTGAATATCACCCTCCCGTGAACAGATAGAGCAGATGTAGCTAGGGAGTTCTGTACCTAATACACAGATTTTTAGATCAAAGTTATCTTTACCTTTTCATGGCTCACAATGGGTGCCAACTGAATGTGGTGGTTTGACACCAGCCACAAATTAAACTCCAAATAAGCCTTTCCCCTTCCTCCTGACCAGGGAGAGACTATGGGTTGAGATCACAATTTAGGGAAAGCAAACAGCAGTGGAATAAGAAATGCACAGTAACAGCAGCAACATTAATAACAAAAATACACTAGAAGAGAAGGTGCTTTATACACAAAAACGGGTGTTCACCACCTCTGTGTAGTTCTGTGTGGCAGCCAGGACAAAGACAAGATGGCAGACACTCCCTGCAGCACCGTATGGTTTCCCCAGACAAAGACAAGATGGCAGACGCTCCCCACAGTTGGCTTTCCCTGTCCCTCAGGCTTGAGACAACGGAAAACAGTGACAGTCCCCTGAAAGCAATATCATTCACATCGTACCACTGCCACTGCTATGTTCCCCGTGGCTGTTTCCCATCCCAGCACCGCTGCCACTGCTATGTTCCCCATGGCTGTTTCCCATCCCAGCACCGCTGCTTTTGCCCTTTTCACTCTGCTAGGCCTCGGTTCCCAGCAGCACTACAGTTTTTAACTGCTCCGCTGGGCTCAGCTGTGTTCACCACCCAGAGCCGCACTCTCCTGAGGGGCAGGAATGGATGAGGAGTGGCAAGAAAGGGCAAGGTCCACTCAGCTGATTCCAGCAACCTCTCTGAGGAAGAGAGGTAAACAAAGTGGTGTCATTTCTGGGGGTCACTCACCTTTTCTTTCCCCCAAGACTGTTCCCTACAGTGGTGATGTAGACACTGTAGAATAGCATTTTAAGCCATACCCATCAGTTCTGAGCTCTACCCCCTCCCTACAACCACAAGAATTTACTAGCCTATTACCTTTTAATACTGCTTTTCATTATGGTAATTAACTTGCCCACTTGTTAATGCTAAAATATTTTAGTAAATAATTAGAAATTGCAGTGTGCCGCCTCTTGAATTTTAAAGACACCTTGTCAACTAAAGACAGTTTGCACCAATTTCAGATTATTCTAGTCTTCTGCTGCAGTTTCGTCACTATGGCATTGTAATGTGGAGTTAACTTGAAATTTTGTGAGTTTATATCTGTCATAAGAGTGGTTCATGTTGGAAGGGGCCTTTAAAGAGCATCTGGTCTAGCTGCCCTGCCATGGGTAGGGACTTCTTTCTGTAGGCCAGGTCAAAGCCCCATACAGCCTGTAGCTGTGCAGTGGTACATGTGTGTTTGTATATATGCACACACAGTTGCATGTCAGTGCTGCTTGTTTCTGTACCATTTTAGACAGCACCTCTCTGGGTAGAGATTAAACTGCAGAGGCCATCATAGTGGAGAGGTAGTTATACTGGATTTGGGGTCTTCCAGGTCATAGACGTGTTTCTGGAATGTATTATTTCCATGGTTGTCAGCTGGAAATCACTTTTATCTTCAGACTTCATGTACTGTAACTGTACTTTCTTCTCAGACATCAGATCTTATTACCTACATAAAATCCTAGTATAAAATAAAAGGAGTTCCCAATAACTAATATGCTGGTTAAGCCGGTAGGATATTTCAAAAGAAATTTGGAATTTGAATTGCTGAATTCTTGTACCACAGAAAAGCGTTTGGGTTTTTTTTATTAGGGAAGGGAAAAAAAAAAAAAACCAGTAATAAACTAAACTGGCATATTTTTATTCTCCCCATTATTTAGAGATGTCTTTGGGAAGACAGGAAGACTTGCATAGAATGATCTTTTCTGCTCGTATAATAAGGATTAGGGAGTCTATAAATAACAGACATGCTTCATTCAACTTGTTAGCGCTGGAACAACATGCTTCATCTGAAACATGTACCAGGTATCTCTGAGCTGCGTTGCGGAAATCGCAGTGTTACTTACCAAGGAATCTAGTTGATGCATTTCAGTTTAGAATGACTCCTTCCCCAGAACATTCTTGTGAAGTGCTGGTCCTCCCCTGAGCAGCTAGCAGTGGAAGTTCTTGGTGAGTTGCCTATAGGAAAAAGTGTTTTACATAGCAAGGTAAAAATGTTGAAGCCCACCAGGTGGTGCCAGAAGGCCTGATCACTGGTGCTTCTGACAGCTGGAACAGACCTGAGAGGTGCGAGCCTGTCGCTTTTGTCAGAAATTGTATAATCTGCATACAAGCAACACATGCTGTATTACCCTTCCTCTCCTCCCAAACTTTTACCTGTAAAGCATTTCCTCAGCAAATTGCTTCCTTCTGTGTTCATGGTGGTGAAAATTAAATATGCTGTTTAGGAGTAAGGCACTTAAAATTGTGGGCTTGATGTCAGTGTTAATTATCACTAGTTTTGTGCTGCTAACATCCCTCTTCATGGATAGTAGAGCTATGAAGCTTTCACAAAAATGCTGTAAACAACATTGTTCTGTGTGTTGCAGTGAAATACATGCAATTTTATGGAAATACAGACATGAATGTTAACTAAAATTTATGCTAGAGAATTATCTTAGGTGGTTATATTTATTTTTGTGGAGTTAAAAGCTCATATAAACATTTTAATGTTTCTAAACAACTAAGTTTATAGAGAGGGTTAAGATGTTTCACAGTGAAAGCTGAAGTCTGTGCAAGTTGGTTTTTCCATCATTTCCCTTTATACTGCAAAAATTATTTTTTCATGACTTCATTTTTTCTGTCTTTATGTCATATCTTTCTGCCTATTTTGATAGATTGATTCTACTATTCTCGTATAAAACTGGTATGACTGACAATTTGTAATGCTAGTGTTTTTAATCTAACACTTAATAGTCTCTGAAACACTCCACAATAATTAGACAAAGTAGTCATCTAATTTCCACATTTTTTTTTTCCTAAAGTATGCTTTTGTGTAGAAAGGCTTGTAAAAGCAGATGAGGAACACACCTGGGCTGGTGAGTAGCAGCTCACAACTCAAAACAATGTCTGTCTTTTAAGTGAAACCTGCAGCTGCACTGATGGTGACCTGTGCTGTTGGGTGTTGGGGAAATGAGTGTCTGACAAGCAGGCAGTGGCACTTCCCATCTGAAAGTTACTGGCAGTCTGTAAAGTCTAGTCTGACTTTCTTTAGATGTGTCACTTTGTATCCCAAAAAATGCTTACTTATGTTGGATTTACTGTATCTGCCGCTATCAACAGAATGACTAAAAAGTTGATTGTTTCATAGGTTATCTTACTTACAGCCAAACAAGGAGTATCTGCTCTTTCCTAACAGAACAGGTTCTTGCAACTGAGTGCATCAGATGCATGTTTTGGTTTTTTGTTTCCTACCTTTATGTGAAACATGACGTTTCTTGAAACTTGCAATAAAAGAGTTTTCATTTTGTGAGTTAATTTTTTTCTTGATGATTTTCTGTATTAGGAGATCAAGATATTTGCATGCTGGCATTATGTCTGATGTTTTGTCATTTATCACATTTAAGAACCGTAAGTTTTACAGGGTCTGGTGTACATTTAGTCAAGTAAGTAAGACTTACTTACCTATTCTTAGAAATTCAAAGGGTTGTTAAAGTACATAAATTTATTTTCATAAAATCAGGTTTTATGTCTCCTTATTGGTATCTTCAGAACTGTCACTATGCAACTGATACATAATTGAATTCGGAATGCTAGTTTTAGGAAAGCACAAGTTTCATCTTCAGTAAGGTTGTGAACTAGTAACAGTTATGGGCTTAGTTTCTAGAAAATAATTTGAAACAGCTGGATCAGGTTTTGCCTTCAGTAGCCTTGTGTCCATCCATAGGTTCAGAGAGCATAGTGAAGCACTTTATTATGCTAGCAAATGAATTGTAACTTTAAAAGGATTAAAAATAAATTTTCTGTTTCTGAAGCGTGATTTCAGATTTAGGGCATAGTAATGATTGGGGATATTCTGTTTAAAAAAATATAACTGGTAGAAAACAATATCTTTTGTGATGTCTTAGTTATTTTTCTACACAACTGCAGAAGCAGTGCAATCAAAATATCTAGTACTTTATATTTTTACTATGAATTGGATATCTTGGGAGGGGGAAGTGTATATACAGGTGTTACAAAATAACTTCCTTGAATAACAGTTTAACAGGTTATTGTAAAAGGTTGTATTATTTTCTAAATCTGAAGAATTTTCAGATTTTTGTGGATTTTGTGGAGGTGGTGATGATGGTTTGGTTTATGTTTTGGAGGGATTGTTTTTTTAGTTTTGTGGGGTTTTTTTAGATAAGAAGATATAATACAAGATTACAGTTCTTTCTCAACTAATACCTTTTCTGAAGGAAAATAGTTGATCTCTTGTATGTTTATGCAGTACCTGTGAGACTGAGTATGGTAGTATATCACAGCAGCGCTACAAATTCAGAGTTCGTTTTTCATAATCTAGGATGCTTCTGTATTTATGTGTTTTAATCCATAGGAAAATACATCTGAGTTCAGTAGAAAAAATAATCCTTATGTTGTGTTTCCAGTAAAGTAGTTAAGCAAGCTAATTGCTCCTGTTAGAATATTGCTGAATATTATTGCCCTGGTATCATTTAGCATTGTTTGGTATATACTGGTAGATTTCAGGAAGAGATGAAATGTGGAAAAACCTGTAAGTTTCTGTAAATATTTTTCTAATTTCACAAGTCCTTATGAATTCCTGACTGTGAATGTCTTAAGTTAGATCTTTTTAAAAACTGCAGATTACTGAATGTTTGTCTCTCTGTTGCTGCTTTTTCCTAGGTCTGTTGCTCTTTGTTGCTGTCTTGTTCCTAGAAGTCAATGGGTACAATTCATGAAAGAATTGTCAAGTGTTAGATGTAAATGCATTTTTCTGTGTCACAGTTTTACCATACCTCAAGGTATGTTAAAACCTGTATGTTCCCTTATTCAGTAAGGCACAAGCTTAAGCTACAATTTTTCCTCAGCTGGATCAGTAGTTAGGGACATGCTTCTGGTTTTAAGCCCTGTATGAAAATTGGCAGCAGCTTCCAAAACTGAAGTAAAAGAGAGAAGACAGTGCTGTCTCACATACTAGAGAGGCCGTTTCTCTCTCACAGATGAGCGGTGACATTTCGTAAGGAAATTATCTGATCTCAGTTGCTTTAGTTGTGCGCAACACTGAAGTAGTGAATAAATGTTTCTGGCCCAAAAATACTACTCTGAAATAACCTGTAATGCTTTGATTTTTTTTCACATGATCAAAAATTTCTGTATTTAAATCCTGAAAAGGCCATTAAAAAGTTGTCCTCAGTTACCTCCCTCATCTAGAGGAATGTGATGACTAAATGCTTTAGGAATTTGATGAGCTTAGGTGGAGAGAATTGCCAGAAACTTAAACAGATCTATGAATCATCAGATCTATGACCTAGCGACCTACTCAACAAATTGCTGGCTTGAGCAGTCATTGCAGTGGAATCAGTGTTTTTAAAACCTTTTGTGTTGCATTTTTTTCAACAGACTTTTTTAAACTTCTATGAAGCAAAGTTATTCTGCTATGTGAGTGGGACCATGTTATTTCTAACCAATGGAAAGACTTGATTTGTGCTTTACCCTGGTAAAGGTAGTACAGTTTCTTCTAAGTTAGTAGTCATTCTTCCCTATGTCAATGGTTTCTAAGAAGCTTTTTTCTCTATGTAATTGACATAGTGATGTGGAACTTTACTATGACTAGGAGATAAAAGTAGCAGCCCTTGTATTTGTTTGGCCATATATTGCTGAATGTTTTCAGAATAACAGAATGTGAAGGAATATCCTGTTGCGTATGAAAACAAGCATTAAAGTGAGACTTGGTTAAGATAAAAATATTTTTGTTTCAAAATCAAACTACTTATACTCCACCTGTTATGTTTTTCAGAGTACTGTAGTTGAAAGTGCATCTTCTACATTGGAGGAAGGACAAGTTCTTGATTGAATGGTGGATTAATAAGTGGTTGTCTTGTCCTAAGACTAAAAAGATATCCTGGAAGTTGGAACGAACTGGATTTTCACCCTAGTCCAGCAGCTTTGCTGCTCACTTAGACACAGATGAATGAAGACCCCATTTGGAAAAACACCAGGTCAGCGGTCCAGAGCTGATGCAGGTGAGGTGTTCTTTCTGGTGGTTTTCTTTGCTTTTAAGGGATAAAGAGTGATCTTACGTTATTGACCTTTTTAAATGTGTTAATGATTTTCTGCAGATGTTAATGATTTTTTGCAAATCACAGATTTTCCCATGGAAGATTCTGGAATACAACTTAAAAAATGCAAATGTCATCATTCCTACTTTAAAAGAAAATCTACTTTTGTTCTAGAAGATCATGGATTGAAAAGACAAATGTAAATTTAGCCGTACAGGTCTGACCTTCCTTTTTTGTGTTGTGTCAAAAGCTATTAATCAGTGATCTGAGTGGGGAAAACAACATATGTTTTATCACCAACCATCGTGAATTGGAGCGTTTATGAAATTCGTAAGAAACCAACCAACCGACAAGTGTAATTGGGAAAGCTCAGTTAACTTGTAAAATACTCAAGCAATAGACCATTCTGGTGCTTTCAAATACTTGTCTGATTCATTAAAAACTGAAACAACTGATACTGGAGGATTTCACCCTTTGGAAAATTTCAATCTTGTATTTTAGCTGCAACTGTGTTAAAATTTGCTGTCACTTATTTGAAACATGTACTGATTCCAAAGGTAATAGAGTTAGTTACCTTTCAAGTAACAGTTACAGGTTTCAAAGGAGAGATCCCGTATGAAGTCTTAAACACTTAGTTAAGGGACCATATTGAGACAGTGATGAGTGGAATTCCTCAGGTGTCAGTATTGGGAGCAGCATTGTTTAACATCTTACTCAGGGGTAGGGACAGTGGGATTGGGTGCACTCTCAGCAAGTTTGCTGATGACACCAAGCTGTGTGTTGCCATCAGCATGCTGGAGGGAAGGGATGCCATCCAGAGGAACCTGGACAGGATTGAGAGGTGGGCCTGTGCACACCTTGTGATGTTCAGCAAAGCCAAGTGCCAGGTGCTGCATCTGCGTCGGGGCAATTCCAAGCACAGATACAGCCTGGATGAAGAATGGTTAGAGAGTAGCCTTAACAAGAAGGACTTGGGGGTGTTGGCAAATGAGAAGCTCAACATTACCCATCACAGCCCAGATGGCCTCTCAAATCAGGAGATGGATCAAAAGCAGCTTGACCAGCAGGTTGAGGGAGGTGTTATTGCCTCTCTAGTTTGCTGCAATGAGACACCACCTGGAGTACTGCATCCAGCTCTGGGGCCCCTAACATAAGAATGATGTGGACCAGTTGGAGTGAGTCCATCCAGCTGGAGTGACTCCAGAGGAGGGCCATGAAGATGGTCCGTGGCCTGGAGCACCTCTCCTACAAGGACAGGTTGCAGGAGCTGCGGTTGTTCAGCCTGGAGAGAGGAGGCTCCAGGGTGACCTAATTATGGTCTGCAGTACCTGAAAGGGACTTAAAGCTGGAGAGGAAACTATTTACAAGCTCATGTAATGACAGGACAAGGGGAAATGGCTTCAAACTGAAAGAGATTAGGTCCAGAGGATGGCCATGAGTGACCAAAGGGCTGGAGCTCCTCTCATATGAGAAAAGGCTGAGAGTTGTTCAGCCTGGAGAAGAGGAGGCTCCGAGCAATACAACCTTTTAGTTTCTAAGTGGGGCTTATGAAAAGGATAGAGAGAGGCTATTTGCCAAGGCCTCAGTGACAGTACATGGGATAGTTGTTTTAAACAGAAAGAGAGTACAGTTAGTTTTGAGTATACAGAAGAAATTTTTTATATGTGTATGGTGAAACACAGGAACAGGTTACCCAAATATAAGTGACTCCTCATTGGAAATGTTTATGGTCATGGTCAAAGGGATATTAAGCAACCTGATGTAGTGAAAAGTCTGATAGGGCTGAACCACGTAACCTTAAGAGGATCTGTAAACAAAGAAAAAAGTTGTGCTTTAAAAGTAACTTTTAAATAAGATTTACTGAGCTTTACAGCATTATGGATACAAATTTATTGCCTTCCTTTTTTTAAAGACGGTTGCCACTTGTCAAGAAACTTTATGAACAACACTGTCTTCCAGAATAGCTGCATCCTAAGTAGAAATTAGGATTTTAAGTCTTGCCTATAAAATTGCTATCATCTGGGATTGGATAATAAAGCAGTAATATAGTCTTAATCAGAAGGAAAAAAGAATAAAAGAAAAAGATAGAGTGAAAGAATGGAAATAGTCTTTGTATTTTATATTTGATATGTTAATCATGTAAAATCATAAAATTTCTGGACTCTAGGAGACTTTTGGATCATGTACAGGCCACAAAAAGCAATCTGGAGGTAGAGATAAACCAATGGTAGTGTCAGGTATTCATGTAGGGCGAAATTTAATGCATTAACAAAACGTTTTTCAGCTGGCTTTGATTTCATCCTGTTGTAGAGGCTTACCAATCAGTGACGCTACAGGTTAGTAGCATCTTCGACAAAGCCGATTTTCAGCTGTCCTGTCTGTCTGCCTAGGAAGGAAATGCTTTTATGTGTTGTAAAGTGGTTGTAAAGGAAGAGGTACATGTGATTTATGATAAGTAGGCTTTTGAAATATCTCTCTCTGGGAAATATGCTTTGTACGTTGTTCCTTTTTGAGAAACAAAGGATAGGATTGAAGGTGGAGAAAAGAAGGAAAGCTAGACTTCTAATTTTTACAGAACAGTAGCGTACATGGCTACAGACTCTAGGAGTTTGTCAAAGCATAGAGTTGCTTTCTACAATACAGTTTGAGTGAATCAGGCAGGTGCTCTTGGCAGTGTGCCTGCATGTCTCTCTAATTAGTGTATTGCTGTCCCAAATATAGGAGAAATACAGATTTTTAAAAAAATATTAATATCTAGTATAATTGATTGTAAAATAAGATGCGATTACCCTGTGTTAACACAATTGACCCTTTTAAATCTAATGATCACCTGTTTAATGCTGTATAAGTGAAAGACATGGTCCTCTGGAGTCGTTCTTAGCAGTGTTCTCCTGGAGATACAGAATCCTACCAAACTGCATGATGGTCAGGAGCAATTGTAATGCCTTTACTGGATGGTTTGAAAACATAAAAGTACTTTCTTAGTAAAGAAAACTTTTAACACATATATGAACATATAACTATTAAGTCATATATGAGCATTTGTAGTTTTTTCACCCTTAAAAGCAAGTCTGAATTGTTTTAGTATTGTCTTAATGAACTAAGAAAAGAGATAATGGATGTGAATTGTTTAGAATTGCAGTGAAATCTTATCTGCAGAGTTAGAATTTGGTTTATGTCTGTACTTCTGACCTACTTCAATTAAAAGACCTCCCTTCTTCAAACTGTTTTAAGTTGAGGTTGAGCAATACTAGGTCTGAATCGGCTCACTGAAGTGTTTCTTAGGTCCCTGAAAGTAGTTCTGAAATAGTCTCCAGATACAGAGTGGAATTACTGTTGTTCCCACAGACGGTTCTGGAATACAACTTAAAAACATCTAGGTTTTGCTGCTTGTTGTAAATATAGGAGATATTCAGAGAAGTAAAATATTGTTGCTGTTTTCTGAAGACCCTGTCTGATTCTCATGGATTGCATGGAGGGTACCAACTCATGTCACAATAGCAAAAACATTGCCAGTAGCTTTCTCCCATCCTTCTTCCTATTCTCCTATGGCCTCAGCTGAAATGACGTGTATTTCCCTTGAAGCCACCATCCTGAACGATTATTTTAGTCTTGTTATACCCTTTATCTTTGTCTGGAGTAAAGTCAAAATATTCAGAAATATGGTTTCCAGTTTTGCTGTTGAGTTTTAAGGGTTTGTTGTAAGGAGCAGAATTAACGAGCCTCAGAAAACACAAGAGACCATATGACAATTGAATACTTAATTCTGTTGCGCTTGTCTGGATGCTGGAGTTTGTGTTCACTTTCTATTACAAAAAATGTGTTTCTGTGCTCTTATGTCATAAAATAATAAAATAGTTTGATATAGATGGTACCTTTTCAAGACATCTTGTTCAACTCCTGCAGTTAGCGGGGACGTCTTCAACTAGATCAGGTTGCTCTGAGTCCAGCCTGGTCCTGGACACTTCCAGGAATGGGACAGCCACCACCCCTGGGCAACCTGTGCTAGTGTTTACCACACTCAGTGTAAAAAAATTTCTTGTATCTAATCTTCTCCATTTTAAAATAGTTACCTCATGTCCTATTACAACAGGTCCTGCTAAGAAGTCTGTCGCCTTCTTTCTTACAGGCCCCCTTCACATACTGGAGGGCTGCAATAAGGTCTTTTCAGAGCCTTCTCTTCTTCAGGCCAAGCAATCCCAACTCTCAGCCTTTCCTCATGCAGGAGGTGCTCCAGCCCTCCAGTCATCTTCATGGCCTTCCTCTGACCTCATTCCATCAGGTCTGTTCAGTGCTGAGGACCCCAGAGCTGGATGCAGTGTTCTGGGTGGGGTCTCACCAGAGTGGAGCAGAGGGGCAGAATCCCTGGCCACACTGCTTTGGATGCAGCCCAGGATACAGTTGGCTTTCTCAGATGGGAGTGCACATTGCTGAATCATGTCCAGCAGCTCCATTCTTATGGACCAAGAAAGATTCAGGAGGCAGATAATTCTGACTTTGACCTTCTCATTAGAATATGTTAAACATAAGGACTCTGTCCTATCTTGTCTGCCTGTGCAGAGCTGCTGTAGAGGACAGAAACTCTTGTTGCAGTTTCTGCAATTGTGTAGCCAAGCAATTCAACAGTGTAACCTAATACATCCTTAAAAGGCATTTACGTCTCCTTGAGACCTTTCTGAATTCAAACAGTGCAAATTAGGGGGGCAAATTGTGGTGTATAGGCGTCTGGTTAGTACAAGGGTGTGTTTAACCTAGGATCTTCAAGTACTTGCTATTGATATTTGTATTAAACATCCAAATGCCGTTACTTCATGTATTAAACTGGGAGCTCTCTTAAGATACTACCTGACTTAAGATGATGAGTAGTACTTAGTTGTCTGTGTTGTCTTTGGTATAGAGCTCGTTACATCAGTCAAAAAGTTGAACCTTACCAAAAATTTGAAGATACCAAGGTGAGAAGTTAGCAAACAGCACAACCCGTTCCCAGAGGTCAGCATAGCTTCTCCTCTCTACTTATTGCAAATGCTGTAGTAAGTCTTCCTTCTGTGCAGGTGTCATGGGTTGAAACTGAGTTGATTGACGAGCTTTTAAGCCAATGCGCTTTTGTGAATTTTGCATATTTAAACCCCGTGCAAGGGCGGGAAGTTCCTCTCTGGTTCCCGGTCTCCTGAGGGAGGAAGGGGGGCCTCCGAGCCCCGGGCGGCCTCCGGGCCCGGCCTGGGCTCCTGTCTGGCCCCCCCC
>VZTE01002923.1:101625-152737 GCA_013397775.1 Eulacestoma nigropectus
GGGGGGGGTGGGAAGGAGTTTTTGCTTGGAGAGTGCTGGAGAGAAGAGGGTTTTGCTTTCACTTCTTTTTATTTCTTGTTACTTTAAACTCTGTTAGTAATAAACTTCTTTATATTCTTTAAAGTTTTAGGCCTGCTTTGCATTTCTTCTAATCCCACAAAGTGAAAAGCATATGATCAAACCACTACAGTAGGTCTAGTGCTTCTGTTCTTGACTTTGACAGATAAATGCTTCGTACCTCTCTTCTTACTCACAGATTCCCGAGTCCTTGAGCAGAGGACAGAAAGCAAATTCTTGTGCTGCACCATTCTGTTGTTTTATTGTGTTACTTGGGCTAATTTAGCCAAAATATTACTTTTCTCTCATTATTCGGAACTGTAAAATGTAAACTACATGTATTCATCTTCTGGTGGTGATGCTTCTCTATTTTGTAAGAACAGTTCTTAGATTTTAAGAAATTACTTTATTTTAATAAAACACCACCATATTTTTAATAAAATGGGTTTTGTTATATTATGTATTAGTAGAACACAGCCACCTCATATACAGAGAGGTAACTGACATGTTTAGACAGCTTTTTTTACAGGTTGTAATAAAGTCCTAAAGTCTTATGGGTTTCTAGTCAAATTTTTTGTGTTTTTGTTTTTCCAGCTAACTTCGTACAAATGCTCACTTTAATTATTTGGTTTTGTAACAGTCAAAAGCTGCAAATAGGATCTTTACTGTAGTAATTGATAGACAAGGCTTAATTTTTAAAATGAAACATTTCAGATATCATTACTGTTAGAAATGCAGGTTCCTGAGATCTGATGCAAGCTTAAGTATACTAAACATAAGATTATTTTAATTATTAATTAATTATATTTGTTCTGCTATTTCTGTAACTTTATATATGCCTTCTTAAATTTTTCATGTAAAAAAGAAAATAGTAAAATATTTGTGAAGACTTTGAAGGTTAATGGTACTGTCAGTGCTTAACTCCTATGGGATTCTGTTAATATTAGGAAAGTTTTCAATACGTACGTAATTCCAGTTATGCTTGGAACATGCACATAGTATTAAATTTAAAAGAATTGGTTTGTTTAGGCCTATAGAGAGATTAAAACATTTCTCTGTAAGTGTTAATTCAAGCAGTCTTAGCTAAAATTCTAGGCATGTTTGTACATGAACACAAAGTGTTAGAGTTACACACTGGTCAGTCCAGCACTTTGACCGGATAGTTTTAGATACGGCAAAGAAGAAGCAAAAAATCCAAAACAGTCCAAAACAAGCTACTGTGAAGAAATTTAAATCCATACCAATCTAAACCATTACAGTAAGGAAGACAGGGAGAATCAGGAGCAAGCCAGATATCTTCTGGCCATGTAGTCACCATCAGCCATCACTTTAACAGGGCCTATTTCAGTCAACTCTAGGAAATGATCCCTATGCAGGTGCCTGTGATTTGAGGCTGCAGTTTTCATTCTAAGAACTAATTTTGATTTCTCTAGCTGTGCACATCGTCTTTTATATAAGTTATCTTTTGAAAGTGTTTTTCTGTCATTTTGTTCTTGCATATTTCCTGTGCTGAATTGTTCATGGCTGCTCATAAGTGGCTTTCTAACAACCAGCAGAAGCTTGATTTCTCCTTTCCTCATTTCATCTTATCAGTAGCTTTCTGTTTTTCATATTCATCCCGAATTATCACTGGGTCAAGTCAGTGTTCTTGTATCTGTAAAAATTTGTTTATTGCTAGATTTTTATGTGCTCTGTTAGGCACAGGTAGTGGCGGTCTGGCTAACTCAGGAAGATGTGTGTTTGCGTTTCCTTCTATTAGCTGCAGGATGAAAGCTTAAAACGGCCTGTCGATTCACTCTTGTTGCTGATTGACCATCTCAACTATTGTCCCTGTCGTGTTTAGTTCAACTTTCATTCTAATAGTTGCTGTCAGTCACTTCTTATGTTCATCACTGAGCTTCTGTGTTGGGTTTGCATGGCAAAGTACCAGCAGAGTACAAGGGTGACTTCTGTGAGAAGTAGCTAGAAGCTTCTCTTGTGTCCAGTAGAGCCAGTGCAGCTGACTCCAAGATGGACCCGCCATCAGCTGATCCCATTAGTGATGGTGGTAGTGCCACTGCGATACAGTATTTAGGAACAGGGGAAAGATTCTGCACCGCAGCAATTGCAGCAGAGGAGTGAAACTATGTGAGAGTAGCAGCCCTGCGGAAGATACCACGGTCAATGCAGAAGGAGAGGGAAGGAGGTGCTCCAGGCACTGAAGCTGAGGTTCCTGTGGAGCCTGTGGTGATGATCATGGTAGAGCAGCTGTGCCTCTGCAGCCCATAGAGAACCCTACACTGGGGCAGGTGGATGTGCCTGAACAAGTTTGTGAGCCTGCTGGAAGTCTGCACTGGAGCAAGTTTCCTGGCAGGACCTGTGGCCCCATGAGAGAAGAGCCCATGCTGGGGCAGGTTTGCTGGCAGGACTTGTGACCCTATGGGGGACCCACTACAGAGCAGCGTGTTGCTGGATGGCATGCTGTGGAAGAGAGCCATGCTGGAGCTGTTTGTGAAGAACTGTAGCCCCTGAGAAGGATTCACGCTGTAGAAGTTTGGAGGACTGTCTCCTGTGCAAGAGACCCCACACTGCAGCAGGGAAAGAGTGAGAGGAGTCCTCCGCCTGAGGAGGGAGAAATAACCCTAACCTTGAGAAGAAAGAAAGAAGCAGCAGAGATGACATGATTAACTGACTGCACCTTCATTCCCTGTCCCTTTGTGCTACCTGGGAGAGAGGAGGTAGAAAAAAATTGAGAGTAAAGTTAGGTCCAGGAAGAAGGGAGAGCTGGGACGGGAAGGTATTTTTAAGATTTGGCTTTATTTCTCATTATCTTCCTCTGACTTGATTGGTAATAAATTAATATTCCAAGTCAAGCCTGATTTGCCTGTGATGGTAATTGGTGAGTGATGCCTCTCTGTCCCTCTCTTGACCCAGGAACCTTTGGTTGTATTTTCTCTCCCCTGTCCAGCTGAGAGAAGAGATAGAACATCTTTGGTGGGCACCTGGCATCCAGCCAAGCTCACTACAGCTTCATGTACACATAGCCCATGTCTACCTCTCTAGAGCCTTTTCCCGTTGTAGCAGGTCACTGATCAGTCATAACATGAAGTGTTTGGATTCTTCACATTTTGTCATTCAATATGAAGGCTTTTATGTCAGCTTTTAGATTATTTTTCAATAATTCCAACATCTTTTATATTGTAGGTCATGCAGGAGTGTCTGCCAGCATGATGAAGAAAAGAACTTCCCACAAGTGAGTTGTTCATATATTTACTAAAGAATAGCTCTCAGTAACTGGAAGTACTGTTCTGATATACATCTGTATTGTTCCACTCATTTTGTTCTTAAAAATTGTGGAATAATATTCAGTCTGTATATGTTTGTAGAGTCAAACTTTTAATTCTTTCAGGAGGGTAGGAAAGAAAGCCCCACAGATAAAATTTTAAATGTTGTTTTGACTGTTAACATTATATCATTCTTGAATACAATTTTGAAATTCTTTCTGGAATCTGTGGAGAAGGATTTGCAAGCCTGAAGTTAGCTACATCTGCTGTAGGATGTCTGTTCTCTGGCACAGAGTTCATGCAGTCGCCAGGTCAAAAAAACCTGTAAATCATGCTTAGTAATAACCCAGTTGGGAAGGAGTCTTACATATATCTAATCATGTATGCACTATAACTGTAGTTGTGGAAAAGATTTTTCATTTTTTTAAAAATAAAGAATGCAGTGAAATACTTCTGAAAGGAAGCTGCTATTAGTATGTGAAGGAAGGATACCTGCTTTTGCTACACTTTCATGGCATGTATTTTTCCATCTACATTTTGAATAGTAGCAGCTGAACACTGGTGAGTAGCTGTGTGAAAGTAGATGTAACCTTCTTGGTATAATTGGTCTTAGTGTCATACAGCAAGATACCATATTTGGCTATATCTGGTGAGAGAAGTCTAAGCTGGGTAAGTGGGAAACTTAAAATGTTTCTAGTTGTTTCTAAGTGTAAAGTCATATAGTGTGCATCAATCACAAGCAATTTGTTTGGCAGGTATATTTTCCACAATTAATGTAGTTAATCACTGTTAACAGTATTAACTGTTTCCCAGAGACAACACCTGATGTAAAACTACTCTGATGCCTTCCACCAGCTCATCATTATCCATTCTTGTCTATCTTCATAGAAGGCAAAGAGAAACATTTATTTGTCTAGGGGCAGGTAGAGTTGGTTAAAATTTAATTTCTCTTGTTCTCTTTCAACCGCTCAGAGAAAGGAGTGTATGATGGGAAGACTATCAGAGGTGGGTTGCCTTTTGTACTTGAGGGTGGCTAGATTTGTCTTTATTGTTGTGTTAATATACACTTATTTAAATAACTAAATAGGCTGTAAATTTATTAGCATAAAGGCTTTTGTGGGACATAAGAAGTTTTGATCCTAAGTGACGTAATTTTGAGGCATTTAACTTAAGCAGCTTAGTTTTATGTTAATTTAGCCTAGTTCAATTGTTTATTATTTAGTTAAGATTTTTTTTATACCAAGCCAAGATGACTTCTTGTGTGCTGCTTACTGACTTGTCTGAGAATGAGGTAGAGTAGTAGAATATTGTTTATAGTTTACTGTAAATGAGTAGGATATGAATATGATGTAATACTATACGCTGATACTACGCTGAGCCAATACAATAGACCATGAGTTAGTAACATATACTTTGTCACTGATTTAGCTATTTATTTAGTTACCTCCTCATTTAAGGAAAAAGAAAAAGAAGCCTACTGGCACTCAAAGGCTATTGAGGAGATTTTAAATGAGCTTCAGAAGGTTTGCAGCAGAGGAAGGAACAAGGCATGACTCAATAACTGAGGATGTGATAGAATGAGCAGTGTGGATGAGCCTTCTGAACTCTTTAAATGGTAGTTAACTGTTGAGCCTTTTGGAGATAGTTCCCGTGGTTATAGGACAGTTCTTCCAAGTGCTCTGTCAGTGGGTAGTGGTGACCTTTGCCATTATGAAGCTGACCTCACTGGCATCAGATAAGTCAGTAAACTCGCAGATGTCATTCTTTCCACCCTTAGCGTATAAGGAAAGTACAAGAACTAGCACAAGTATGAAACAATCCTTTCTTCATAGGCTCTCCAGATTTCTTGTAGTCGGCAATTCAGAGACTTTGAGGTGTAGGTTAGACCTGCAATTTAACTACAAGTGAACTTAAACATTTCGAAATTTTAATACTAGTTTAAGGTAACATACTCTTGGCTTCTGCAACATCTAGATCTGAAATTCACAACTGAATGATTTTTTTTTTTTACTTTTGAGGGAGTACAGAAAGTACTTTAAAACTTCTTTCTTAATTGATGTGCCTCATAGTCTGAATATTGTGAAAAGTAGCTAACAACAATTCTTCAGTCAGCATTCTTAGTGATAGACATTAATAAGATCACAGTTGTATTAAATTTTGTGTCCTATTTTTAATAACTTTTCTGTTTGGTACCGTGAAAGATTTGAAAGCGTATTGACTACTGCTGCTGTACTGCTTCTGTAATGTTTTATAGTTTTCATTCCAGTTTTTCACAGTTGTGCGTGTTTTGCATATCTGAGAGATGTGGTTTTCTTTCATCTTTCTGGGTTTTTTTTCCATGTGGTGTTTTTCTGAGATGACATGGTTGGGATAAAAAACAATCAACAACCAAACCTAAATGGCTAACTTTATCAGTTACTGGGCATTGCCATTTCCATTTTTCTAAAAGCTGGTTTGTGTTTTAAGCACAACTGTCTGGTAATGGCTGTTTTTTCTGCTACCAGTCCTCTGCAGTTCTGCACTTTGTTGGTTCCCCTGGTAGCAGTTGCCAAATTAAAGTTTGTGCAAGGACCATATAAACACAGCTTTAAAATCTGGGCAGATTTCCTTCTGACTGTGTAGTCTTTAGAACGTTTCCAAAGTATCTGGTTCTGATAATGAAACCTTTTCACATTAGGTTTTACTTAACAGCTTACAGCCTTCAAGATAAGAAGAGGATCAGGAACTTTAGGGAATCGAAGGGCCGTTTACGATGAGGATATATCTGATGTGTCAAGAACTATTTCCAGGACTTGCTATTTTCTGTTTTTCCTGGCTTGATGTCTTACATGTCTAATTGTTTTCAAATATTCAAGAGCAAATCTGTGGAAATTTTGAAGATTATTATAATGAAAGAGAAAGAAAAAATTGTGTTGGACCTTCTGGATAAAGCATCATAGAAGATTATTTGTCTAACTTGATTTATCACAAAAATGCCACACTATTGAGGAAAGGAGAGTTGGTTACTTGATTGTCTTACATGGAAGTACATTCATAACTTACTTATTGATAGTTAGAAACTTTTGCTTTCTTACCACATGTTCAGATGCAAGAAGTATGTTTTCCTTGGTAATATACTAGTTTGAGTATCTCATTTCTTAACAGTATGAACCACTTCAAATGAGAAGTGAGCAGCTGTTCAGTAATGCAACAATTCAAACAAAAATTTGAACTGCAAGCACACCTAGCAGGTGCTTGACTTATAATTACATTTCTAATACTCTTTGCTCTATGAGGCATTTTAAACAGTTACCTGTTTGAATGCAGTTGTGTTGTCTTCTTCCATCTTTTTTTAGAATAAGTGTGAAGCATACTGCCTTATTGTTCCAAATTAAATATTAAAGTGGATTATGCTTTGTAGGCAGAAACTAAAGTTGACTGTGAGGTTGAATATCAATAGCATTATAGTCTTTTTCAAAGGTGAAATGATGAGCAACATAAACTGCTTAAACTAGACAAAGCAATGTCAGTTTTAACTTCTTTTATCACTAGTTGTTTTTATTCCCTTCAGAATGAAGCAGTCTTTCACTAGAACTAAATAAATGAATTGAATACAAAACAAACTCAATTATAATGTGTTGAGAACCAGATCTCTGATCTTATTTTGTAATAGTAGGCTATTACTGACACTTACTACAATTAGAAATACATATATATACTTGAGCAGAACTAGAATTTGAAAATACATTCTAGTTTTGGCATAAAATTAGAACCAGCTTTGTGGGAGAGTCTCTCTTTTCAGGAGCTCCAACCTGTTCCAGTTATCTGTGCTATCAAGTTAGGAATGCAAAACTGCAGTCTGATCTTTGAAAACCTCAAATGATAGCAAAAGTGAAATTTGAAAACACCCTTGCTAAGATCTTCATGGTGAATTAAAGTCTGGAGGTGGGACAAGTACTGAAGTAATTGTATATCTTGTTTTTAATAGTTATGATTACAGTTATGATACAGCGTTAAACATTCCAGTGTCGTATTGTGAGTGTATTATTCTGAAATACTGCTTCCAAGATTTCAGTGATGTGATTGTTATCTGTATTTTTTGGATCATATAGGGACTTCTGTGAGAGCATTCATCATTCTTGGAGACCTTTTTCTTTGATCACTATCTCTAATCTAAGGAAGAATATTGCCTTCTGCAACTGATTGTCTTTTAGATACTACTTTTAAGCTAGTTGTGTGCATATATTACTGCTATTGAAATGATGTGTGCTATAAGTAGTAGCCCAAAAAACTATTTTACAACTAGTTGACATCCAGGAGAATTTTGTGTGTTGTCATAATGTCCCTTAGTTTCTTCCATTTGTATTCAAAATTGTCAATTTGTGTTTTTAATAGCTGGATAAAACAAAACTTGTATAGCACGTTCAGTGATTTGAGACTGTTAAATAGCTTACATTACAGTTCATCAGAATAGGAACTGTTACTCACCAGAGGGAATTTCCATGCCAATTCCATGAAAATATCAGAAGGACAAATGTGTTACATAATCTGTTTTCCACATAAAGGAGTATCCCTTCTATGGCCATTTATATTACAAGCAATTTTTCATTTTCCATACTAAATACAGGAGTGTTGTTGCTGCCGTGTGTCTTTTAAAACTACTTGGGGTCAAAATTATGTGTAAATGAAGGAATCTGAATTTCTTTAGGTAGAAACAGGTTTGGTTTAGGGAAAACAAACATTTTGAAAGAATTTCAGTCAGCCACATAATGCTTCCACTGACTTCTTCCTCGTTGTTTACTGTTCTGCAGAGAGCAACAAGGTAGTAAAGTTGTAATACTGCCAGGTAACCTTCTGCTTTGAGATTTGATCAGGTGAGTTTTACTTTTGACGTTCAGTGTAGCAAGGGGCAGAACAGTTATTTTAAGCAAACTAGTTTTAGAATTTACTGCTAGGAAACTAACCTTATGCAGCACGTCAGAAACGTATCACTACTTTTAATTGTGTTTTTCTTTTTTCCAATAGTGTGATAAGCTTTATGCCCTAATTTGATTAAGGTGTGCTAAGATGTAAAATATATTCTCATGTAAAAGCATACAACTATTTTCTGAAGTAGAATTATGAATATGTATGTACTTGTTTAATATTAATGTTTGTATCTGTGTACAGAAAACATAGAAACAATGTGGGACCAAGCAAACCTATTTCTCAGCCACGAAGAAATATTGTAGGCTGCAGGATACAGCACGGATGGAAAGAAGGGAGTGGACCTGTAACACAGTGGAAGGGCACAGTTCTTGATCAAGTTCCTGTAAATCCCTCGCTCTATCTCATAAAATATGATGGATTTGATTGTGTGTATGGACTAGAACTTCACAAAGATGAAAGAGTTTCAGCACTTGAAGTTCTTCCAGACAGAGTTGGTAAGTGTTTAGGGTTTTTCTCCTAAACAAATACACATATTGGCTGACATTTATTACTAAATGTTTTCCTCTAATCCCTCCCGACTTCCCCGGAGATAACATGACCAGGTAAATGTTACTGTTCAATTTCATTTTTGTCTCATGGCAGGTAATCTAAGTGCTTTAATTTTTCTTTTCTCTTCCACAAAGTTTTGATGATACTAGTGAGTGCAGTTGCTGTCTTCTCTCTTAAAGTAGTATGGAGTACCTTCTGTAGTTTTTAGATTAACATTGATATTTCTGTTAAAAGTTCAACTGTAAGCCATCTGGACTATGTTGTCTATTTTGTGTGTGTAACAGTAACAAGGTCACATTTTTTCATGTACTATCCCCATGTATTTATAGTAATGGCAGGAAGACATTTTCTAAATGAATTAACCTTATTAGTAATAATGCTTTTTCAGAATTAACACTGGATTGTTAAACTGCAGGTTTTTCAATTCACCAAGTTCGATACCTACTCAAGTAAACACTAGTTTGTAAACAGAAAAAGCTGTTGCTTCTTTCAAATGGAGAGGAATTGATAGCAGTCTATAGGGTGCTATTAGGAGGAACCAGACCCCAAAGTTGAATTAATAACATCACAGAACTGTTGTGAGCTAGACCTTTTGTTTCTCCTGTCTGCCTCTCCCTGTCCAATGTCTAGTTAAAGTTCAGAGTCTCTGCTGCTGTGGCCTCGACTGATCTATCCTTAGCTTGCATTATGATTGTTTAATCACGGGGAGTACAATAATTCATTGTTATTTTAACAACATTCTGAAGTTCTGTAGTTCTGCAGCAGTAAACTCTCTGGAATGGACAGTGTTTGTTTTGTGTATGAAGTTACTAACTGCCAGTGAGATTTGTGCATTGATCAGCATAAAGATTATTTTTTACAAAGATACATATCTGTGCTTTTGAATGAATTTATGAAATGCTGTCATTTCAGCTTCGTCTCGAATTAGTGATGCTCACCTGGCAGACACAATGATTGGTAAAGCTGTAGAACATATGTTTGAGACAGAGGATGGCTCAAAAGATGAATGGAGGGGGATGGTTTTGGCTCGAGCTCCTATTATGAACACATGGTTTTATATTACCTATGAGAAAGATCCTGTCTTGTACATGTACCAGCTCTTAGATGATTATAAAGAAGGTGACCTTCGCATTATGCCTGATTCAAGTAAGTAGGCCAGTTACTGTTTTCTTCTGGCAGCTTTTTTTTATTAAATATTTAGCTGTGGTTTATTTATGGACAGGAGAGCTGACAAACAAGCATCATGTTCCTTATTCCCTTTAATTTTTTTTTTAAAGTATCACAGCTAACAAATGTAGTAGTACAACAAAGAACATCTGTGTTAACTGCTGAAATATTTAACTTTTCTTAGCAGTGACATATGCAGGGAAATACTTCTTCATAATTATTCTTAATTCTGCTGAAAATATGGGTGTACTACTGTGGAAGACTTTATGTTTGGGTTTTTTAGTGGAAACTGACAAACCAGAAGTCTTCCACTGTTGTTTTCTTATAGATGTATCACATCTTCTGGAGTTGGCTTGTGATTTGTGTCTCTGAAGCAGTTCTTATGGGAAAGAATAGTATTTTGGGTCCAACTAATATAGTAAGAACAACTAAACTGAGCTATGTGTCTTCAGTGTGAAAAACTTCTTCAGTAGTTGCTTGTGTGAAAGAAGTACTCATTTTTTGAAAATTGATTGTCTCTCACATTTCGTAACACTATCAAGAAAAGGATTTCAGCATATTAGGGATATTCTTCCTCCTTTTTTGAATGGGAAGTTGTCTTCTTCAGGACTTCTGTTAATTCTGAAGGATTTTCACAGAAACAGTATTGTTTTAGATATTTAGATAGTCAGTACAAGAAAAGAGGGGAGGAAGCTTACAAAGAACACTTTGGGTTTACTTCTCCTGTGTAACAAAACACCCTTTCTGACAGAAGCCATCTGGGATTTAAAGAAAATTAATTGTAGCTAAGACATATGCAAAGCATTATGTAGTCAACCACTACAGTTATCCAATTAATAATTTGTTGAATTGCCTTCTTTCAGAGGCACCACTGGTAATGATCTGCTGGCAGAATAAAAAAATGGCACTTAATTGCATAACCTTTGTGTTAATGATCTGTGTTTAGATCACCCTCTCCTCCCCACCTAGCAAAAAGCAACATCTCTGATGCTTTTAAAGAGTGAAGCACAGATGTTAATGGCAAAAAAAGTGACCTTTCTCTTCTTAAAGAAATAAAGCTCTTTCAGATTTGAATGTTAAAATAACTTGTTCTTTGTCTTAACCACTAAAAGGGACTAGGAATATTTTTTAAGTCTGCTTTGCTTTCTTCCACCTTGAGGGTAGGGAAAGCTTATATGCTTTCTTTCCATTTAAATACTAATTGCTTTTAGTGCACTTTACCCTCTGTGCTCGCCACAAGATTATTGACTGCTTACTGATCTTTCTAAACACTTCTAAGTATTTGCTTCCTTCCCTGAATGTGAATGCTTTCCAGTTATTTTGAATCATGTCCTCGAGTCAACAATTGGATGTTAGTATTTTGGAGCAGTATTTTTCTGATCAGATTTTAGAATATCTGCAAGTACTTCTGTAAATTTGGTGGAACTTGCCATAATATTGTAAATAAAATTTCTAGGGTACTTGTCTCTTCCCAAATATAGGTTCTGAACATGCAAGGAGACCGAATAATACATAATTTGTTCTAACCTTTTTTCTGTTTGTAAGGGGAAAATGTGTTGCTGGATCTGATGCTAAAACTTTGCCTACACTTCTAAGTGAAAATGTAGGAGTTGAACTTGCATCTTTGCCAAGAAAGACTCCTCATGTAAAACTGATACTAAGAGGATAATAACTGTGTGTGACAATGCATTTATAGAGGAACTGAAACACAAATTAAAAGAAACTTCTTATGTTTGTGGAAGAATTTTTAAGTGTAAATGCAAGCCAATCTATTCATTCTCTGTTGTGGTTTTTTTCTCTTTTGAGAGTTCTTTCACAGCTCTAAAAACTGAAAATAAAATGGGTAGAATCTCTAAGGGATTCTTAATGCAAACTTAGAACAAAGTTATTCATTTAAAAGCTTATGATTTCCAGAGTAAAAGCCACATCAGGTCTTAAAATTGCTTTAGAAAGTTTTTTAATGGAATACAAGCTACAAGTTTATCTGAACTAGGAACCAAAGAAGAGGAGCTGAGAAAAATGTGGTTAGCTTCTAGTTCTCCGTACAGTACTTTTTACCCTTTATCATGCTTGTTCTTTGATTGGCTTGTAGCTGATCACTTGGCGTGTTACAATCACACCTTTCATTATCCAGATTTAGCATAGGGCTTGTCGGGTTGGGTTTTGCCAGAGAGGAAAATAGTACAATCAGACTTTACCAACAGCATTATTCAAATATGGAGTCAAAAGTCCCTTTTAATAAGGAGTTTACACCTACTACCATTTCAGAAAAGATGCTTTTGTTGCAGTCACATGCACACCCTGAACCTTTGAATAATGTGTGTGGGAAGAGCGAAGTTAAGTTAGGCTAGCTTTCTGCTTAAGGAAGTCCAATGCCTTTTTCTGCTCATGGCTTAAATTCAGTTATCTACAGACATTTTCTACAACTTGTGCATAAATCTTCCTGTCACATATTTACTTCTCTTACCAATCAAAGTGCTATTTTTGTCTTAATAAAACTGAAGACAGTATTGCTTGATATTTTTTTCTGCTATTCTAGAACTACTTCTTTTTCTGCTATTGCTCCTAGAACTACTTTCTAGAAGCATGGCAATTGTTAGGTGCTTGTCTGAATTAAATTTACTAATCTGTTTACAACTTCTAATTGTTTTGTATGAGTTTTAAAGAAGACTGTAGTTGTCTTCCATATGGCAGAATTTTATTAATGTCTACTAAAGCACTCTGGGTTTATGTTACAGATGATTCACCTCCTGCAGAACGGGAACCAGGTGAAGTTGTGGACAGCCTGGTAGGCAAACAAGTGGAATATGCCAAAGAAGATGGCTCGAAAAGGACTGGCATGGTCATTCATCAAGTTGAAGCCAAACCGTCTGTCTATTTCATCAAGTTTGATGATGATTTCCATATTTATGTCTACGATTTGGTGAAGACATCCTAGACGTCATCGTGAACTTTTGCCAAATTTGTGGAACTATTAAATGTAAAATTTGTAGACACAAAAACTTGACTGCTTTCCAGTTTAACGAAAGCTTAAATGTCCCTGCGAACCCACAATCTCTGCCAGCAAAACTGTTTTGTTCTGAGTAATACAAACATGACACATTTTGTGTAAGAGAACTCCTTTTCTTGAAGGAAGTCAATATGTTAGGGCAGGAGGGAGTTAAAAGCAAAGAACAGCTGCAAATTCAAGCTGTGTGAAGTTGATCTAGTATTGTAATCATTAATCTAAATTTTTTCATAGATTTTGACTTTTTCTTCAATCTTGCACTCACTTGTTCAACTGCCACATGCAAGTGTAGTTTGATATTTTGATACGCCTTCTTTTATAACATTTTATTTAATTTCTTGGATACTGGCAGTCCTTGTTTTCAGGGTTGGGACAGAGGTGACTTTTCTGAAAGGTTAAACAGTTTGTGTAGCATCAAAGAGTGCCTAACCCAAGTAACATCAATCTGCTGTGTTTCTACACTTTATTTCAAATTTAGCTTTTTAAGAACTTGCAGTGTGTGGAAATGCTTGTGCATTTTTTACTAGTCACAGGGCAATAGGATATCAAGTGTTTGGATTATGCACCTTTCAGTGGAGAGGCTTTAAACTATAAAATTACATTTAATCTGTATAACCACTTAATTAGAATATGCAGGTTAATGGCCCTTATTTATGAGTTGTAGGAACCAGTAAAATACATGCAACAAGGCTGCCTTCAATCCTATATGTTGTACTTCCTTCTTTGTTATACACATTTCTTAGCAAAACCCAAGTGCTTGGTGCCACAACTTTAACAGTATATATGCTACTTCAGAAGACTTTAGACTACGCATTGGCATCAGTAGTCTCTCATTTAATATCAAAACCTAGCAACCTGAATGTTTGTGTGCGGACTTAGAAGCCTAACAGTAGTTAATATTTTACATGGTAAATACGATCTCACGCCAGGGGAGTGGGAGGGGGTGTCCTTTTACAGTGAAGATAAAACTTTAGAGAAGGAGAAGCATTTGTTGCCTTCTGGCTCAGTCTTGCATTCCTTTGTGTTGATTTGCTTTTAATCATTTTGGTTCAAGAAGGCATCTTCCCAGTTTGTTCTTTTTCTGGCTTTTCCACATAAGGAGTGTCTGGACAAATCTACAGTTTAAACCTGTTGTTGCCTTTTGTGGTGTACATTGTACTTGCTTTGAGGTATGCTGTTAACATGAATTTCATTCTATGAACACTAGAGTTCTGCATGCCAGTGGTGTACTATCTAATGGAAGCTATAGGCAGTCTCAGTGATTCAGTCATCTGCATTAAATTGTGGATGTAAATAGCAGCCCACAACTGCAAAATCTTTTCATGGTTATAATCTTGCAAGATAGTTGTAAATGAAAATTAGGGTTTCTTAAGTGTGGCAGCTTTTAAAAATAACAGAATTGGAACAACAATCCAGCACAGCAACAAGGTTGTCATGTTACATTAAGGCAGAGCTCCGTAAGTTTCAAAGAACTGCTTCACAGAAGTACAGAATGTGAAGGCAGTTAACACTGTTGATGGAAGGAACAAATACCCTGATATCCAACCGTGTGCCATTAGTGGAAGAATGCAGGAGAGGTGCAGTTAATTAGAAGACAGAGGTGCAGATGACCTCTGTTGTGGGTATTCTTGATATTGAAGACTCAGTGGTTTAAGCCCCTTTCTGTCCATTTTTTTGCCTGATTTCATATTTTAGCCTTAAGGCTTGTGCCTCATTATGCTGTTGAATGGTAATAAATACTCTCCGTATAAATATGATACCTTAATTATTTGTCCATTGCTACTATATTGCATTGTGTCCAGTATTTCATCATGGGCAACCAAAGGCAGGCTGTTGTCTTTCAGTGAATAGCTTCTCAATGCAGTCCTTATGCAGTAAGTACCTGAGTCGTAAATGTTTCTTGTGTTTGAACAAAGTGAGCAGATTTGCAACACAGTGTTTTCATCCTGCAGATCTGTTGTGTTTTCTATTGACTCTTAAGAGTCCTGCATGTAAATCTCAAAGCTGAGCCTGGCTCCATGAGCCCAAGTTGGTATTTGTGGCACAGGCATGAGTGCGTGTATTAATTATACACGAGATACATGAATAACCTAGTACACTGAACTTGGGGCTATATATCTGATGAATAAGAGGTTTGTTTTGAAATATCCGAGGTTTAGGTCTACTGGAACACTTTCAGCATTAGGCTTGCATTTGTGGGTTTTCTGCAAGCCTATTGAATACACTATGTATTCTGACAATTAGAGTAAAATCTACAAACTGTAAATTTCACGGTTGTTTTTCGATGTCCCTGTTGTCTGTTGCGTGGGTATTTTTTTTTCACTTTTTTTTCTTTTTTTTCCTTATTTTTGATAGCTTAAACCACCGTTTTGAGGCTTGAGACTAATTCCACTCCCTGCCCATCTGCTTTGGGCTTTGTTTTAGGCTCATGTTTCAGATCTGCATGCAGTGCTTGCGTTACCCTGGTAACTAAATGTTGGTTCCTTGTTATAGGGGTTCAACATTACTTTCCAAAACCACATAGGGCTTGTGATGGCACAAGCCATGGATCTTTGTATAGAAGTTATTCACCTTTCACACTTACCTGCTGTAGTATTGTTGTATATTGTGTGTGTGCGTGTGTGTGATGTCAGGCTGCCATGTAAAACTTCTTAAAAGGGAAAAAAAAAAAAAACCAACTTAAATGCAGACCATCCTTTTTTGCATGCTTAGAGGGTTAGAACATTCAATGTAACAAACTAAAGTTGCATGTTAAAATGTTTAGGTTTTTGTTTTGTTCTGTTTTTATTTTGTGTTCAGTTTTTTGTGAATTTGCTTATTGTGCTGTTTTAATGGTTGTTAGTAGGATTAAATGCACCGGTGAGACGAGCATAGTGCCAACGGAAGGTAATTTTCCAGTTGTATGTGTCATACAGCATTTGAAGGGACCATGTATTCTGTTAAAGAAAAAATAAAATTTCAGTTGAATAGCAGAACACTACATTCTTCTTCTTTCTTTTGAGTGCCAAACCCTAAACTATGTTGGAGCAGAGATGGGGAAAACCCTTTTTGTTGAATAGGTAGAAGCATTCTTGAAATGGTTTGTTTAAATGTAGGAGCTTTATGTTCAGAGAGAATTTACTAGTTGCGTCAGGGAAAAGAATTATGGTAAAAACAGTTTCTGGTTCCTTGAAAATGCTGTGCTTTTTGTATTTTACATCATTAGTGCAATTTGGATGGTTCTTGGTATGTGTATAGTTCAGAGGTCTTCGTGTTCACATTTTTAAATTAGGTAGTGAATTCATCTTTAGAGATTGGTTTCTTTATTTTTATTTTATTTTGAACAATGTAGACAGTTCCCTGTTCTCTGCATTTAGAAGTATAAACACTTTAAATCTGTTACTTAATTCTGTAAGTAATTTTTATAATTATGATGTAACTCTATCCTTAAAACATTTAAAATAAACCCTTTATGTGCAACTTATGCCTGTAAACTTTGTTCTCACAAGCAAAATGTAGTGATGTGATTTCAGATTATGAAGAAGCAGTTTCTTCATTTTTCTGATTGAAAGGATTTTTTTTTTTTAATGTTGAGCCATGTATGCTGGTGTAATACTTGCCCTACGAAATACGTTTGCTTGCAGAGCCAAGCCTTTATTCTTTTTTCCAAGTAAGTATAAGTGCTGGTAAGATGGAATTTGACTAAGGTTAAAGCATACTGTTAAATTGTATTTAACTAAACACGGGAAACACCCCTCCAGAGGCTGTGCAGGTCTGTGAAGCAGTATTTCCAGAGCACACAAAATATCTTGGCAATGGGGAACTGCAGAAGCATTTGGCATTGTTTTGGTGATACATTAATTTGCTTTGAATTAAAACAATTTAAAATTTAATGAAGTGTATTTTACTGGTGATAAAAAACAAAAGTTGATGCAAATTGGAGGTGATGAGCAGAGAAGATAACATCTTGTAGATTTTCTAAAGTCGTGTAAGTTGTCGTGAAGATTTTATGTGGTTAAATTACTAAAGCAGACTTCCCATGTTGAACAGATTTTCTTTATTACTACCTCTTTTCTGATAATAAAGGGTGCATGGCACTTAAAGGACATGATAGAGTGGTGGACTTTGTAATGTTAGTTAACAGTTGGACTGAATGATCCGAAGGATCTCTTCCAACCTAAATGATTGTGATTCTAAAACATATTTTTGGCACCAAGCTCAGTTGTGTACTGAAGAGCATGGAGTATGCTAGCATACATACCCAGGCCTCTTCCCTTAGTTCAGCATCCAGTTCATTGTATCCTGTTGCCTCTGACACTTCTCCCAGTGAAGATACATATTGTGTACATCTGTGATGAGGGAGCTTCTTAAGACTTTTCTGCAGCAGGTATATCACCTGCAGAAAGCAGGTGTTTATCTCTGTGACCTGGCTGTTAAATTGTAGTTAAAAATAGATACACTAACGTGTTGTACCTAATGCCTGAAACTGCTGTATTACCACTGATAAACCAACCTCAGTTTGGTGGTATCTTCCTCTGTATAGAGAAGAAGACAAGCCTTATAAAAGCAAAGATATGTTTATTGTCTATCACTGCAGTAATGAACTCGCCCCTGAGAGCTGGTTACTTACGAGCTCACTTGCAAGCAGCTTAAATGTCAGTGCTTTGTAGACAGTAATGTCCCTCAGATTTAAGAGGGTAGTAGGGGTCCTACTCAGACCTATTGCTTTAATACTACTATACTGTATTTTCACATCTGTCAGCTTCCTCCTTGTCCATATGAACAGGTTATATTTTGAGGAAAAAAAAAGGAAGCTGGCCTTTGCTCAATGAGTTACTTATTTTGACATAATTTTTTTTTATATTCATGCTGTAAGCAGTGGAACTATTGACTTCAGGGGACTCTGTTGTTTTCTGGAAAGGATAAAGTTCAGTAAGGATATTTTGGAGGAGGCTGGGCTGCTGCAATTGAAGATCATTAAAGTCTAAAAGGAGAAGTAAGAATAGATCAAGGAAGTTATAGGTATGTTCTTTCATCCTCAAGCACTGGATAATAAAAGATTTTTACTGTTTTACACAATTACAAGCTTTTTTTTTTTCAATCTAACTCTTGTTTTTCTTTCTGTAAGTTCCTGCCTTAGCATGTTACATCACTTAACCTCTTTGCCAGTATCAGTATCTTACCATTTTAATTCATTTCAGGATTTGCAGCCTGGGGAAGTTATCAAGCTACTAAGCATTTTTTTCAGGCTCTACTCTTCCTACTACCTTGTGAATTTCCTGATTTCTCTTTCCAACAGAGTGCAGAGTTGCATATGCACAATATACACCTGTGTATGTACAACAGAAAGCAGCTGAGGTCTCAGCAGTGTAAGTAAGGTGGTGTCAACACTTCCCTATTCTACTTAGATGTTCAGTACAGATCTCTGCACATTTTTGTTCTGAAATCAGTTATGATTAGCTTAACTTATATGCAGCTTGTGTAAGTGGTCTTGCAGCCTGACTGTTTAAAAACCTCTGTTTTGACACTGATTCCATCCACCCCCATGCAATTAATCCTTAAATTTATTTATATTCAATGGAGTCTGACTTTTACAGGCCCTTTTTGAATATTTTGATGCCATTGTTCCTCAGGTCAATAGATTGATCTGTTCAAAGCTGACTTAGTAATGAACATAGACATCTGCACATTTACTTTGATTTGCATAATCTTGTTACCTCCTAAGGATGTTCCACCCAGATCAGACATGTAAGAGGCATATTTTTGTTAATAAAAAAAAAAAAAATCAATACAACTTCATACTACTTTAAACACACATTTGTGTTGATCAAAGTGAATCCCTATAAACAGCCACTGAGGAGAGAGGACTTATTTTTCTCTTTTCTTTTATGGAAAATTGCTCAGTGTCAGGACAGCACTCATCTGGGATTTGGGCTGCTGCATTTTAGTCCTGCTGCACTAACTAGCTACACATGGTGTATTCAGCTTTGAAATGGAGGATGACTGATTAAATTATCTTCATAAAGACCTTTACCACTGGAGCCATGCACTTGGAACACTGGTTGTCATACTTTCCATAAAAGCTAAATCAATTTACTTGATTTTGCAGCACTGTTTACTAACTCCCAGCTATTTTTAGCTTACAGAGGCAGATGTCTAACTTAAACTTCCATTAATTTAATGAATTAAAAAACATACTAACCTTTTAAGCTGTAAGAACAAAATAAATCAGCACTAACAGAAGAAGCACTGGAGAAGATAAAGTGATTCAAAGGTCATGCTACAAAGTGTTGAAAGAATGGCAACAGCAATTTTTACAAGGAACTTTTTGTTACGTTGCCACACATTTCATTATGGCAAGATGAAACTCGGTCTTGCTGGGAATCCTCAATATTCTCCAGCATTTTTCATTTCATTCAGTTTTATGCCTTGAAAGGGTGTCATTCTGCCTGACATGAAATTCTCTTCTGTTATTAGTGCAGCTCAGTGTATTGTCTACTCAAAAGGTGGCAGACAAAAAATAGAAAGGGGACTTAGAGTGCAGTTTTCTGAAAAAGTGAGGCAGAGAAGCTAACTACTCTGATTCAGACATCTGATGGTAGGGGGGAAAAAAATCCAAACAATAAAAGGCCCATAATCTACTGACTGGGAACTGAGAATAAGAGTTCATTCCAAAAGAACTGGAAGGAACATTAAACAGGAGAATGCTCATAATATATGAGAAATGCAATGTATTAAGTTTCACTGAGGAGAAAAAAAAAATTATTATTAATTACAATGGGTAGTTCTTTCTAACACTGTAAATCCAAACATTATCCTGGCCTTTAACTTGGTATTACAAGACTAGCAGTGTACATAGGAGAAGATTCTTAGCATTTTGGCTTCCACAGATTTAGTTTAACACATGAAAATTGTCATATTTAAAATATAATCAAATTAGGCAGGTAAATGGCCTAAAGTAACACCATGTCCTCCAAATTCTGAATTTTTAGTTCAAATAATACCACTCTTGCAGATTACCAAACTACAACTACCTAAAATTACTGCTAATTGTTGCTATCTAATCATACGCCTCCAGATAATACAAAAGCATGAAATGGAGATCTGAATTGCTTCAAATTTTTAAACAATACTTGTGTGTGGAAGGAAGAAAATATTTGAAGAGTACTAAAAACCTCACTGCTGAAAGTCTGATGCACTTCATGCTTTTTTTGAGATGCTCCTCTGTGGAGAATAAACATTTTTTTGTACTCAGTGTAGGTTCAAGATTGCAAAGATAAGTGATGCTGGCATCTGTGTCCTTTTGAGTCAATTAATAAAAACCAGAAGTATACACTGTGCTGCCAAAGGCAGAAATTTGAATTCTTCAGATATCTGCTTTTCTGTAAACTACCTGATTATATCACTAAAAACATTTTGGAAATAACAAATGCAATTTCAGAGTTTGATTTGGTTTTCTTACTGGGATTAGTCACTACTTGAATGGTAAAGGTGCAGAGCAACCACCAGAGAAAATCATGCCATGGAGTGAAGAAGTGACCTGGCCAACCAGCTGAAATCCCGAACTGCCTTTTGGGATGGTACTGAGACAGCAGGCTCCTACAAGGTGTTGCAGGAACTGAACTTGCTTTTTAGTCGCTTTTGGACTAGAGCTGTAAGGGTATAAATACTTAGTTCTGAAGCAGTAATCCTTTATCGACTGGACCACATTAAGGTTGGTCGTGTCCCATGCTCTAGTGCTCTCTTTGCAATGTGATTAACAACACATAAGGAAGGCTCTGTCTTGATGCTCTGGTACTGGGGAAGTCCTGTCTGAGCCCAAGTCTGTTACTTGTGTTTGAGATCCAGGGCCATCTCACAGGAAGAATTTGCGTCACAGCCAATTGGAGATACAGAATGAAATGTGGTCTTACTGTGAACATGGAAGACTTATGCTTTGAGGCTTCTTTAATACTTAACTCTCTGTTTATGGAGACAACAGATCCAACTTTCTGGTGGCAGGTGACATGTAGAGCATTGAGGTCCTTGCATCCTGGACCCGCCTTTCTGCATCTTTACCATGTCCTGTTTGCAGTGATCTGTTCCTGTGGTTTAGCCTCAGAACCATCCCTGGAACAGCCGTTTTTCAGAGTTAGCAGCCTTACAGTTTCTCTAATATGAAGATGATTGTGTTCAAGTAATTCCTCTTCTGAATTGTTTCAACCATAGAAAAAGTTTTGGGATGAAGTTACTGGGATGCAAGAATTTAAACCAGTGGTATTGGGTGTAGATGTCAAGTGTTGGCAGTAGAGAAGTTGTAGGGGTGGCCTCTGAGAAAACAGTTGGCGCTGCCCTTGTGTCGGACACAGCCAGCCCCAACAGTCCCACTGCAGGACACTGCTCATCACATCAGCCAAGCTACTAGTGTTGCCTCTGGAAAGCATATTAGAGAAAGGGTTCAAAATGCTGCAAGACAGCTGTGAGAGAAAAGTGAGATTGTGTGAGAGCAACAGCCCTGCAGACACCAAGGTCAGGGCAAAAGAAGGGGCAGAAGGTGCTCCAGTCGCTGGAAGAGAGGTTCTCTGGCAGCCCTTGGTCCAGTCCATAGTGAGGCAGCTGTGGAGTACCACTGAAGCACATGGAGTACCATTGAAGAGCAGAGACCCACACTGCAGTCACAGGAGGACCCTGTGCTGCAGTAAGTGGACCTGCCCTGAAGGAATCTGCAGTCTGTGGAAGTCTGTCCTGAAGCTGGCTCCAGGCAGTACCCATAGCACTGTGGAAAGAGCCCACACTGGAGCAGTTTTTCTGGCATAAACTGCAGCCCGATGGGGACCCAGCGCTGGTGCAATCTGTTCCTGAGGGACTGCAGCCCTGGTCGTCACTGGAGCAGGGGGGAAAAGTGAAAAAGTGTGAGGAAGAATGAGGAGCAATGGACATCAACTGATACTCAAGAACTTCCAATTCAACATGAGGGAGAACTTTATGTTGAGGATGGCAGAGCACTGGCACAGGCTGCCCAGGAACATCATGGAATCTCCCTCTCTGGAGACATTCCAAACCCACTTGGATGCATTCCTGTCTCACCTCCTCTAGCTGACTGGCCTTGGTACGGGTGTTGGACTGGATGATCTCCAGAGGTCCCTTCCAAGTCTTAACAGTTTTGTGGTTACATGAAGGAGCAGCAGAGATGGAATGTTATGAACAGATCACAACCCCTGAGGTTCCTTGCACCATCTGGGCAGGAGGAGGAGGTAGAAAATTCAGGAGCAAAGTTGAGCTTGGGAAAAAGAGGAGTGGGAGGAATCTATTTTTTGATTGGCCTTTCTTTGTTACCATCCTACTCTTATTTTTAATTGGCAAAGATTTAATTTTTCCCAGGTTAAGTCTGTCCTACCTGCAATGGTACTTGGTAAACAATGTCGGTGTCTTCATCTCAACGGATGAAGTTCTCGTCATTTTTCTCCCCCAGTTCTGTTGAGGAGGGAGACTGAGAGAGGCAGTCATGCAAGGTTAACCCACCACAGTAGCATTGGGATTTATTCTACACAACAACCTTGGGTAGGATTTTTCTTTTCCTTGCCAAAGATGATTTTCTATGTTACTGAAAATCATAGAATTATAAAATGTCTCGGATTGGAAGAGACGGTAAGTTCATCTAGTTCCAAACCCCCACCATGGGTAGGGATGCCCATGAAAATTACAGGGAAGTCGATGTTCATGAGGCAGAGAAAATAGCATGTGAAACCTGGGCCTTTGACATCTGTCATTCTCTCAAGTTGATTGTCATTTCAGAGCTCTGAAGTACAGTCACTGTTTTTTTAACTCATGGTCAACTAAAGGAACAGGTCTTACCTTCTTAGGCTACTTTTTGGGTGGTTTTGTAGTGGAGTTTTCAGCCTGTGATAATGATGTAGTGACATTGCTTTCTCAATTATTTCTATGCTTCTAATGGTTTTAAAATTAGAACACATGATACTGTAGGCCAGAGAATGTTATTTTTCTGGTATGTCTGTGCAGAGGGAAGGTCTTTGGGATTTTACAATGGTTAGATAAAACATGTACAATATCAATTACAGTGAATCCCAGCCTTAAAATAACATTCCCTTTGTTCAAACAGCAAAACCAGAGATTTCTTATAAAAAGGAGCATGCTAGATAGAAAACTCTTAGGAGGCTGTCTGCAAACTCCTGAGACAAGTGACTGCAGTGGGGTCAATGTGCTCTGCCAAAACTCTTACTAGGAGCTCCTGCTAGCAGCTGCAGCATAGCTGCATTGGCAGCTTGGTTATTGGTGGATAAGTATTCCAGCTTCAGCACTGTAAAACTTAACTTGGCTTCCCTAGGACCTGGTCCTTTTTTTGCTAACAAATGATCACCTGAAATATGTGGTTTAATTAAATCATCAGTCAATCTAGCTAGAAGAGAGGCTGCTAACAAGGTGGGCAGGAGTAGATGCAGGCTGTCCCTTCCACGACTGAAGACTCTATTCAAGTTTTGCCAGAAAAGATTGTGCAGATGCCAATTACTTTTGTACGCGGCTATCAAATTACTTAAAGCAACTGAAACTGCTATTAAAATTCTGAAGTCCCTCCTTGTAGCAGGGTGCTTGTGACAATCTGGCCTTCTTCCTCAATCAAAATCTTTGACAAAAAATTAGAATTAGGTGGTGGTTGTTAGTTAACTGTAGAGGACTGAGCTAGATTCTGCAGGAAGACTCAAGCAGCCTTACACTTCTCATAAGGCACATAAATGCAGGATCTAGTGTTGGATGACTCTGACTCTGAAAGGAATGCATCTAGTCAGAGGTCTCTTCGGGCAAAAAATACCCAAACCAAAACCCTAAATGTCCACTTTGTTGCGCTAAACTGCCAAAAGGCAAGAGTGAAGTGAAAAGTGTGTCTGAACTCAAATGAACTAGAACAGAGTTTTACTTCACTGTTTTTCCATTTCTGCAGGTGCTTGTTGTCATGCAGCTGCTGCTGTGTTAGATGACACCACATCATTTCCCTGGTGTACCTGTTTGGAAGTCAGAAATGTTACAGCACTGATATTTAGACTATCTAGCACCTGGTAATTTTAGATACACTATGCAGGATAAAGTTAGATGCAAAGGATCATTGAATCAGGCCTTTTGTACTGCAAGGAGAAGTTCATGTACCTTTGCTAATTTCGAAATCTGTAAAATGGAAAGAATGTACCCCTAGTTGCTGCACTTCCTATAACAGACTTTTTGCATAGCAGGAATCTATTAATAGGTTGCAGTATTTCCTGATTAAAAGAAAAAATATGCTTGCAAACTCTCAAATCCAGCTAATTTATAAGTATTTGAAAGGGCATTCTTTCCATATGTGCTATTTATTTACATCAATAATGCATATTAAACCGGGACCCAGAGTTAATATTGCAAACATTTATTTAAAAACTGCTATTGTAGAACCACAGAGTAGCCTGATTTGGAAGGGACCCACAAGGATCATTGAGTCTAACTCCTCGCCCTGTCCTGTGCCTGAGAGCATTGTCCAAACACTTCTAGAACTCTGTCAGGCTGGTGCTGTTTTTCAGACCACTTCCCTGAGGAGCCTCTTCCAGTGCCAGCCACCCTCTGGGGTAAGAACCTTTTCTTAATATTCAACCTAAACCTCCCCCGACACAACTTCAGGCCATTCCTGCAATGAGGTCTCCTCTCAGTGTCTCCAGACTGAACAGACCAAGTGACCTCAGCTGGTCCTCGTACAGCTTCCCCTTAAGGCCCTTCATCACCCTTGTTGCCTTCCTTTGGATGCTCTGTAAGAGCTTAATTGTTGGGTTAACAGGTGTTGGTGTAAGGAAAGGTTTAAACAGAGAACGACCACAGCAGCGCCAGCAGCACCAGTGGAAGGTCTCTCCGACACAGCGTGCACCTGAGATAGAACTGAACAAACGCATTTCTACTTCTGCATCAACATAAGATGGACACATTTCACAAACACTCTCACACTCCTTTACCATGGCTTTGGAGAGAACAAAGGAAGATGTCAAGAAGACAGATTTATTGTAGGACCGTGATCATGTCTGTAAACTGTAACCAAAAAAGCTCTTAGAAGTAAAGATATATGTACTGGTGCTTCTGATTAAACCTTAGATTCACCTGCATCTCTGTTGGTGTCTCTCACCCCTACATGTATCACACAATGCCTTTTTTATATTGTGGCGAAACTGCACACAGGACCCAATGTGAGGCCTTGCCAGGGCAGTTTTCTCTATTATTGCCTCTTATTGGTAAAAATCTGTTGCTTCAAAAAAGGAAAAAAAAAAGAAAAGGAGATACACCTTACAGTATCTTCTGTACTAAAACATTCTATTCTCTTGGTAGCTGCAAAAGCTTGCATTCAGTCCTGATGATGGTGGATCTCTTTGTGGTAAGAATGCTAAGCTACATCCCAGTAGCTCTTATGGAAGAAAAGTAAGATTCCCTAACAGGTAGCCCTTGATATCTGCTGCAATAAGCACTAGAGAGTTTAAACAAAATGAATAAAATTGTAATTAAGAAAACCCGTGTGCTCCTTATTTGGTTAATTTTCCTACTTGAGAAAAGATAGTGTTATTCTTTTGCGGTCAGAGGTTGCGTAGGGGAAGCAGTTCCAAGAAAAATCATGAAGGAACATTCATTAAGTATCTGTATCACTGCTGACTATGTCATAACAACCTGTGTTCGTGTCTCCTGAACCCAGCTGAGGAAAAGGTGCTCCAAATGTGTCAGCTCTCAGGAATGCTATGAACAGCCAATAACTACTTTAGTTGGCAGGTTGTCTATGATAAAAATTAATTTTTTTGGCTCAGTAATTCTTTGTGTACTGACTTCTTTCTCCAGCTCATTGGTTAATGTGCTGGGTTGAGACCAAGAAATTTGCTACTCCTTTTTTTTCACTGTATACACTGTAGAAAGTAACTTTGCCTGTTTTCTCACCAATAACTCAGATTATAACTCTCTCCTATAAAGCACATTGTTATGTATTATGAAAGTGAATTTAAAAAACCCCAGCTATTTAATAAAATTTTATCAATGATTGCTACATATTTAACTCTTCAATCCACTGATAATATTTCCTTTATTCTGTGTGTTCTTGTCTCCTTTGGGGTCTGATTTTCCGTCTGGCTAGCATTCACACATAACGAGATTCACCAAGGCCAGTTGCTAATGTGACTTCCTCAGGGATTGCACTACGTACAATATTGCCCAACCAGAGTTTATCTTGATTAGTTTTGTCACTTGCATGTTTTCATCAGGGTATAATTAAGTAGACAATGTGCTAACAATTAACTGAACACAGAGCAAACAAGGCCTAATCCAGGCCACACTCTCCTTCTAGTGAATTTAGTCACCTTTTGCCTTATGGCTTCTCACTGGATGGATATACGCCCTGCTAACATCAAATGTTTTATGCAGGTATGCATTTCCTACAGAATGCTTAAGAATTATAAGCAGATTGAAACTTGGTATTTTATACCTTTTCACTTAAAAATCCAGTGTCATGCACATAACGCAAGTTTGAAGAGACTGTTTATTGCAAATGTCTATTGGATCAAATTCTTTACTAGGACTAGTGCCAGCTAGGAAGAATGTACATGAACCAGAGAGCAAAGGGTATGTTCCTTAAAGACCTAGACAGGCTTTCAGAACCCTCTCACACTTTATCTTGTGTATGGCTTATACAGACATTAACTCTGCCACCACAGGTGTATGGAATTACATTTCTTTGAGCACATATCATATTTTCTTACATTATTTTGGAGTCAACAAGTCTGAACATTTTTTACTCCCAGTTCATTTCTTCGGCATCTCTTTCTCAGCATGCTGCCCTATATCACTGAAAACACGAGTTTATGATTCAAGCTCTTCATATTTTGTTTTAAATTCTCGATTGTATATCAAAATCTGGATATGTAATTAACTTTAGAGTTAATTGAAGGAATACTCACAGGGAAAGTAGGATCATCTTTGCAATGTGAGCACAGATAAACTAAAAGTCTTGGGCTTAGATTAAAGAAGAGGACTAAATACTGTTACCTTAAAATAATATGGTAAATTCAATAACAAAAAGCTCTTTTCTAGCAAAATCATAAATGCAATTTTTTGTGGTGGGAAGTTTTAAAATTTTATTCTGGAATTCCCCAGAGGCTTCTACCAGATGAGCACTGTTTGCAGAATTTCTGGTAGTGTCATGTCAGAGCTACCTTGAGGCAGGACCACAGGTTCTTTATAAAGAAGCTCCATTATTTTCCATCCAAGTGGAGATTAGGGGATGGAATTAATCACTATAGTGTTAGCACCTCTAACAAGAACAGTCCTAGAAGACATTTCTAACTGAAACAGGTCTTAGTCTCTTTGGTATGAATCATAAAGTGAAAGATTTCTTATTGGTTCATGCTAGTGTCATGGAGAACTGTCTCTGTAGTCAAATCAAAGGCAGGTGCAAGACAAGATTTTCCGTGGTATGCAGCATTATCAATGAATCTTTGATACCTTCACAGAGCTGATCACATTAAGCTTCCTGAGGGAAGGTGTCTGGTTTCTCATGCTTAGTAGCTGTTCCTCAAATAGCTTCAAGCAGTTTAATATCACTGTCATGTACATCCAGCTCATCTCCCTATAGAGATGTAGGCAGCTATGAACTTTTTTCTCCATGCCTAGAGGTTTCAAAGACGATCTCAGTATGTTCTTTCCTCATGGCACAGCACTGTTTCTGCCTGACCAGCTCTCTAACCTGTACAGATGGAAGAGCTGGAAGTTCCTTGGGTCACTGCTTCAATTCATAATATCTGAGAAAATACACTTCCAACACTGATTGAAGGAGAAATTGGTAGGAATATCAGTAACGTACCTATGATAGCCTGAACTTGTGTGGAAACTTTTTTCCATGTTTTGGTGATTCTACAGGCTCCAAAGGCTATGATTCCATCCTATTTCAATGGTCTCACAAAGACAGACAGTACAGCAAGTCAAAGACTCAGGTGAGCCTAACTTCTCACCTGTGCTGTTTTAAGAACAGGCAACCTTCACAGCTCCTTTGGTCTTCTACTTTTGACATCAGGAGGAATTCTGAAGGGGGGAACTGCACAGAACAGCACTCAAAAGTTGGAGAAAGGATTGGTGGGAGATATGACAGATGGGTGGACTACGTTGTTTTAAATGTCACTTCTGTATTGGGAGCAGGTGAGTATCTGGGTTTGAAAACAGCATAGCTTAACTCTGTGAAAATGGAGAAATATTATATTGAATAAAAGCCACTTCTTAAACATCTAAGCAATTCTTTTTGGTTTTCCAGTAGAATATCAGAATTGTAGCAACATATTAGTCCAGATGTACTTGGACATAAATAAAAAGACCTGCTTTGTAAAGATTAATGTTAAAGAATCTCTTAGAAAATAATGATGACTGAACTACTTTCTTTTAAATATGTGAACTTTTGCAAAAGAAGCAAATGGTCTTTTAATTAGCAGTATATCTTAATAATAAAAGGCAAAAAGGGTAAAAGAAATGGCAGGAATGTATCTCCCAATCCAAAGTGACCCTACAACGAGTTTTGATGAGCCTACTAAAAAATCCACAAGATTGCTGTGTTACTTCTGAAGTTCATCTTTGGGCTTTCTCTCACATGTTCAAATACTTAAAATGATACCTTGTGTTTTTTCACTCACAACAGAACATAGATAAACAAAAATTTTGTGTCAAGTCAATGGAAGAAAAGCACGTTTCAAAAAGACCTCAAAAGGAAATATATGTGTGAGAGAATACTTGTGCTCAGTTTGTTCCTTTACAAATTGAAATTGGAACTCTTGACTTGAAGTATTGCTGTTCTTACTGTTCGTACTATATGGTCAGAAGATGATCAGATGTAGAAATTGGACTTTAATTTCGCTATAAACTTGGTTGCAATTTATCCAACCAAGCACTCATCATGATTATCATTCATTCCATTCTAGTGTTCAGTATTTGAATCATAATACATACTCGTCACAATTTTGTCTTGTCCATAAAACTGACAGATTTTTGAGAGGCTGCTGATAAAAACAGAACAACTGAAGAGTAAAAGTCTAGAATGCATTTGTACACACAGTTTTGACGTGAAATATCTTTAAGCTATCTTAATTAGACACTTGAAGTATCCATTATAAACAGTAGAATTCATTTTGGGTGATACTGATAATTTTTTAAAGATAAATTCTTTTTTAATTGGGTATTGTGCAGTTAATGGAAAGGAGACAATGTACCAGGTTTGATTATCACCTTATCATGATCCTTTAATTAAACTGTAATTTAATACCACTGTAGCCAAATCATCTTTCATTTACATTTTTGCAGGTTTCTTTAAGCAGAAAAAAGATTGCATGTTTGTAATGTAATTTTTATTAATTTCTAACTCATTATCAGCAGGAGGAAAAAAGCATTATCCAAGCCAAATACATGATAAGTGCACTGGAATAAAATGAGAATTCGTCTTATCTACTTGGACAGAGAACAGACAGCCCCTTTTATCCAGAAATCAGATTATTCTCCATGCTACAAAAAAGGGCTGTACGTCTGATAATAAAAAGTTTATTGCCAAAACTGACCAAGTCTTGCGATGAGACCTTCAGGGGAGAGACGGTGAGCTCCATGGCAAGCTGAAGGGGCCCGGCGCACCCGATTACTGTTTAAATTTATTGGAAGTTCGACATCTTCAGCAAGTCTTGAGCTGTACTTGCCTCGTCTGAAAGCCAACTCGGCGCTCCGAGGAGCAGGGGGACGGGGCCGCATCTCCTCGGCTGCCCCGGGCGCTGGGCGGGCCCGGGCGCTGGCGGGGGCTATAAAGGCAGCGGCGCGGTGCGGCGGGGCGGAGTGGCGCTGAGGCGCTGCCCAGGGCGGGCTGGGCGCCGGGGGAAGGAGGGTGGGTCCCGGCGTGCGGGGCCGCGCCTGGGGAGCGCTCGGGCTCGCAGCCCCCGCCCTGCCCGTCGCGGGTCCGGCCGTGCTAGCATGGTGGATGTGTTCAGCGGGCGGCTCCTGGTCAGCAAGGATGGCCGCAGCGTGGACCCCGAGGAGGCCCTGCAGAACAAGGTCGTGGGCTTGTACTTCTCCGCCGGCTGGTGCTCGCCGTGCCGCGACTTCACCCCCGTCCTCTGCGACTTCTACACGGAGCTGCTGGAGGATACCGACCCCCCCGCCCCCTTCGAGGTCGTCTTCATCTCCTCCGACCACAGCGCCGAGGAGATGGTGGGCTACATGCACGCCATGCACGGAGACTGGCTGGCCCTGCCCTTCCACGACCCCTACAAGCAGTGAGTACCGGCGGCCATCCCCGCCCGCAGCCCGGGCGGTCCAGCCCCGCCGGGAGCGCACGGCCGGCGCCCCTGCCCCGGGAGAGGGAGGGCGGGGGGACACCTGAATAGCCGTGAGCGTAACAAGGAAGTCCCTGATACAGAAGCTCCCCGAGACCTCCGCCTCTGCCCCTTAGCCCGCGACTGCCTTCCCGCTGAAGTTCCCGGAGCCCAGGTTGGAGAGTCTCCCGGCCGCGCCCCACCCCGAGCGGCGGCTGCCGCGGGCTGTCACACTCCTTGACAGCTTGCTCACTTGCCTTTAGCCCGTCCCGTATGTAAAGAACGCGGTTTTGCGCACTTCATCGGGAAACTAAAAGATCTTTGAAGAAGAGTTGGTAAAGACCCCAAGTGTTAACGAGATGACACAAATAGTGAGGTAAAAATAAACGAAGATCAGGTGTTTGCTTTTCAGCACGGCGGTAATTGTTACTAAGGTTGTTCTGCATTGTCTAGGTTAGTGCTCTGGGAAAAAGGCAAATGAAGAAGCAGCAAAACTTGTAACTGAACTACTTGAAGCAGAGCAGGGCAAACTGTGAAGAATTTCAGACAGACGCAATGTCAGCTGGAGTCTACCGGTGGCATAGTGCACCTGGTAACTGGGGTGTAAGATTCCTATACTGTTCAGTTTCTAAAGAGACATTCCTGTAGGCAGCTTGTTCATAAAAACAGCAAAAGGAAAGGACATGACTGTGTGTAAGTAACGGGGTGAAGGATGATACCAATAAGTGTTTTGATGACCTAGGTCAAGGGTGCAGACTCATTTGGAAGACTTTAAGGAATCTGATTTAGCTCCTGTAAGAATAGACTGGGATTACAGGAGCACAAGTAAGATGTTCAGGGTTACTGAAATTCCTGTAACTGGAGACTTGAAATACATGTAAATACTGGTAAAGGGATTTTTTCCCCCCTCTTTAAATAAGTAGATTGGGGAAAATTTTTTTTCAGGTCGTATCAAAGTCAAGGCGGTAATGCAACTTTTAAATGTATATTGGGTAAAAAAACTTCCAGCTAAATTAATTCTTCTAATAAAAAACTCTATTCCAGTGCTTCTAGTAATTTCTAGCTTTCCTTTTAATTCTAGATCCATCCCAGTGTTCTCCCTGGGATAGAGGTGTATAACACCCTAGCTACTCACTCAACAGGGAGCATGTTTGCTAATCTTTTTTTTTCAGTGCACTTTGACAACCTCAAGAGCAAATGACTTGGAATGAGCAAATGACAGGAATGATTTCATCCTTTCTTGGCTCATTCCTGGATGTCAGCTGGCAATTGATGTTAGGCCTTTTTAATGACAGCTCCCACTGGTTTAAATATTGTTTTCCATAGTTCTCCACAATCTTCTCAGGCAGTAATTGTATTTGATATCTACTAATCATAATAGAATACAGGCAAGTTTCCTGATGGAAATGTAGCACATGAAGTCCCTGCACCCAGCAAGCTGTTCAGCCTGGCCCATGAAAATGCGCTTACAGCTTCATCCTCTGTGGATTAGAGGTCTATTTCTGACTGCTCTTGCTCAAGTCATGCAGAGTTGAGGCAAAGAGATAGTTTAATTGGTTTTCTGTGGCATCCTGTAATGTCCTTCAGAGTTCTGTAGACAAACATGGCTTGTCCTGCCAGATGACTGTGAGATCACAGTGGCTTACTGAAGAAAAAAGCGCAGAGGGATATGAAAAGGCAATGTTTTTGAAGTTGCATTTCTTGCATGTAGTGAAAAAGGGCTGTGTGGAGCTGTTCAAGGTGCTTAGGTTGGATTAACTGGTAGTTTGATGTCAGGTGTACCGGTGAATCATCGTAGACTTGCAGCAGATGGATGTGTATTCACTAAATCAAACTATCATTCTGGCTAGATAATAGTTCTAATTAAGAATATTTTTTTAAAAATTGGATTTTAAAAATAACAATTTTATTATTAATATTTATTAACATATAAATATTTTTAAAGTTCCATTGCAATTAATTGAATTGGTTTTTTGCCTGTGTAAAGAAATCATTTTAGTGTCTTCAGTGAGGTCAAAGTATCCTAGCTGGTTGCTTCAGTGTTTAATTGCAGCATAGATTGATGTCTGTTCTAGAGATAACAGAGCCAATTTTAAGTATGCCATCTAAAATACTTTTCAACAACAGAAGCATGGATTTTCTTGGTGATGAATTTTGTCTTAAGAAATAGCCAGCATTCCTACTTGTAGTGTATGAAGTCTAACACTGCAGTGTTATGCCTACCTTCAGGGAAGCAAAAACACTGAAGTCAAAACAGGATCTCCAGACTCTTCTACCCTGTCAGTCCTATTTCCCAGAGGTGAGACTGCACCTTTCCTACTTCATGTGGTCTGTGGCATGAGTAACAGGAAATATTGCTCCTGATTCTTTTGCTGTCTGCAGGTTAATGTGGATTTATTTGTTGCCTGAGGCACAGGATTTTGATTCTTGAAGTGGGGTGTAAAGAAAATCTGATAGGAAGTGAGCATTCGGAAGAGAAAGAGGGTAATAGAGAGGAAAAACAGGTGTAGGACAGAACATGTCAACAACAAATGCTGGTAAATAGGACTGATGTTTTAATAATGGTGCACAAAGACCTACTGCTGTGTTTGTATTGAACCCCGTGGTGGAAGGCATCGTTCTTTGCGATGGTGCCTGGCGTGTGCAGTAGATCTCACAGGCTTCCAGGTAGGCAGGTATTTACTGAGTCTGTGGCCTGTACAGCTCAGTAAAAATTAGAATCACAGACAACGCCCGTAAAAGGAAAATAAAAAGGTTGTATATACATTTTATATTAGGAAACTTTACGTATGAGGGTGGGTTGGCACCTGCAGAATCATTGGGGAGGATGGGGTGTTAAAAAACGAAGGCAGAAGAATGTTAAGTGCCTGAGCAGTTAAGAGCAATTTCTTAGTTCTTACACTTTTTAGACTGCTATTGCAAAATCTCAGCAGACAATTAAAATTGAATCCCAGACACGTGACGTGCATGCCCATCTGACTAAGATTTAACAATGCAGAGATTTCACAGCTAAAAGAAAATACAGCTGTGTAGTACAGGTCATACTGCTAGAAGCAGATGAGCAAGATGTCCATCACTTTCAAGTGACAGCATTTCCAAGTGAAAGCTGTTATAGTTCAAATGTTGTCAGATATCACATTACACATGTGTATGAAATTTACCATTTGTGTCCCCAAGATTATATTAAATCTGCCCTGTGTTGTCTACATCTCGAGAAAGAACCCTCTTGCACATAGATCTTAAACCCTTACATAAAAATACTCACTTGTGTTGTGAGTCAGCCTGGGTAGGCAGTCAGGCCCCAGACAGCTGCTGGGTCACTCCCTGCCCCCATGGGGTGGGGGCGAGAACGTGAATAGTGAAAATGAGAACACTTAAGGGTTGAAATAAAGACAGTTCAACAGATAAAGCAAAGGTGACGGTACACAGGCAAAGCTAGATACGGAATTCATTCACTACTTCCTGTTCACTGACAGATGTTTAAGAGTTTCCAGCACAGGAGGGCCTCATCATGTAATGATTGCATGGGAAGATAAATGTCCTGGCTCTGAAAGTTGGTCTCTTCCCCCTTCTTTCTTCAGTTTTTAGTGTGTTTTATGGTATGGAACATCCTTTGGTCATTTGAGATCAGCTGTCGCAGCTGTGTCTCCTCACAGATTCTTATGCTCCACCAGTCTACTCACTGGTGTGGTAGCATGAGAAACAGAAGAGGCCCTGGTGCTGTGTAAGCACTGCTCAGTAGTAGCTAAAACACTGGTGTGTTTCAGTGCTGTTTTGGTATGCACCATGCGAGCTGCTGTGAAGAAAAATAGCTCCCAGCTGATGTCAGTATTATCTAGAAATATAAAATCTGTGCTCTCAGAAACTTTCATCCAGCCTTCTCATAAGAATCAAAAGATCTAACAATGGTTATGACTTCCAGTTTCCCTCAATCTTAATGTCATGTTTTTGGTATTTCACGTGCAAATGTAGGTTGATCTTTTGTGTTCAAGCCTTGATGGTCACGGTCTGATACCTCAAAGGATTTGACGAAAAGATTCCTTGTGTCTGTACAAAGGTTACTCAGTCTTCCATAGCTATCTTATTTTTTATGGCTTCCTCTTCTGCTTTCTCTGGGAGTTAGATTTTTCTAGTCAGTAAGACACAGTATATACCTTTACTCTTAAGTGGGAATAGCCAAGCAACTAAGAATGTCATTATTTGCATCGCTATATTTTACTTTAGGAGAGTTGAATTTGGCTTTGAAGGACATGAGACTTCTAGTCATGGTTTAATAATATAATGAGTGGTTGTTGGAGTTAGTCCCATGGCACATATGTTGTTTGTGCAGGTGAGTCATGGGATTTCAGATCCCTATCGGAGAGAATGTTCTTACTAAGTTTTGAGAAGTAATTTTTGTAAGCACCTGTCACATGTACACAGTGATTAAGAAGTATTGTCTGCAGAACTCTTTCTGAGTCTTCTTCAGGTCCACTCATCTTGCAAGTTGCACACAAATGTAAGCAAAATCTGTGCATGTTTCAGTATGGTTTGATATATGCAACCTTCAGCCCTAAGGCCGTTTGAACAAGGTGCTCTGCTGGGCTGGATATATGCATTCCCTTAGGACAGCAAAGTGTAAGATTCCAGTCTCCATAGGAAATTACCTTCAGTCTCCTAGTGTTCTGTCTCTGATTGCTACAATTGTGTTTATTGCCCACTGAACCAATAAAAACCTCTTCCGCCCGTCTTGTTTGTCATTCAGGTGGTATGAGGTGATAGTTTTACATGGCTTCTACTGAATTTGCTCTAGGATGTTTTTTTTCTCCTGTTTTAGCAGATTTTGGAAAGGTCTATGGGGATTGTTGGTTGATTGCTTGTATTTCACAATTCACTGAGAAAGCAAACCTGTTTCCGTACTTTACTATTGCTGCTTCCATAATATTTCCTGCATTATTGCTCAGCCAATTTACATTGGCATACACAGCAGAGCAGTGTCCTTTGCCTGTTGATTTTTATTCTCTTAAGGAAAAATACAGAAAGAAAGCACATTTCAGGAATGCCTTGTCTGGGTCAATATTTCACATAAGTCTTATTTTCTGTATTTTGTACTCCTTTTTTCCCCCCCTAGGAAATAATTGAGAATGTCTACGTATTAGTGTAATGTATTTTTTAACAACGTCTACGTTCTTTTTCTCCTCAAATTTCTTTGGCATTTGAACCTCATGCAGCGAATGTTCTTGCTCGTGGTGATGGCACTCGGGCAGAGTATTTCTATTTAGTATTTAAAATATGTTTTCGGAGAGATGTTGTTAATGTTTTGGAATCTGCCTATTCTGTTATTGCTTGTTTTGTGTCTATCCTCTGGTTCTTCTAAAGGTGCAAAGGAGGAGTTGAAATTTTATTCTTTGGCAACATAGATGGATGGCTATTATTGCAAATATTTTGATTGTTCACTTTTCTGTATGTAGAAGGTGACACTCCCTGTTTCACTGAGGGAGTTTAAGGAATATCTTCAGTGTCTTCCATTTCCACAAAAAGATTATGCATCATGCTTTAATGGTGATTACAGGAAACAGCACTATGGGACACGAGCATATTTGTAGGGGAATGAATGTCAAATGCTAATCTAAGTGAGATCCTTCTCCTGTCCTGTAAAAAGGGCCCAGCAGACATCTGGTCTGGGCTGGTAAAAACAGGGTGGAATGGTGTGTCACACTTTGTTTCTATGGATTCCTTTTCCTGTGGGAACTGCAGGCAGCAGTGAAGAGCGGTTACAAGAAGGATGCTACAACTCTCTGAACTCCCAGAGCTGTGTTTCATGGTGTAGGCTCCCACATGCAGCCTTCTTCATCTCCCTACACTACCCACTGCTCTGCCTCAAACTCTGAGGAAGCCCAGGCACTCATCACTCCTGCTCTCCAGCATGTCCTGGCCAGAGCAGCCATCATAAGACACTAGGAGTTTTCTTAAATTGTTCCTAATGCTGTGTTTTATTTTTAAATTTTTTTCCCTCAGTGATCTGAAGAAGAAATACAACATAACAGCAATTCCTAAACTGGTGATTGTGAAACAAACTGGAGAAGTCATTACTGACAAGGGAAGAAAACAGATCAGAGATAAAGGGCTATCCTGTTTCCGGAACTGGCTTGCAGGTGCAGATATCTTTCAGAATTTTTCTAGCTAAAATGTTGACAAATAAAAGCAAGAAAAGGCATAGGCATAATGGAAAACTTGGTAGAGCTCTGAAAAGACTCCTGCTTTGTTCAGAATAAGAAGTGTAAGGCTTATTTATTTATCTTTGCTTGTAAACAAATTTTGGGTTTGACTTGAAGACCAGTTATTCCAGTGTCATAAAATGCAATTATTGTTAAATTTGTATTGTTTGATCTACTGTATTTAGTATGAACCAAAGCATTCCAAATAATACCGAAGAACTTCAGAAGAATAGGCTGTTTAGACAGTAATAATAGGAACCTGTGATATCTATGCAAACAGTTACTTTGCAAAGTCAACACAGAAAAAATAAATGCAAAAAACCTATTTACTTGATGACTTTTTTTTCAGATGATTAGCACATTTTATTAAGAAAATGGAATTGTTTGCTTTAATAAATTGCTGTTTATGAAATATGTCTCCTGTATTTTCCTTATCTGCCTTAACAAGATATTCAGAAAATGCCGTGACTTTTAAATAGAACACATTTTTTTTGTCAGTATTGAAGAAATAGTCTTCTATTTTATTTTATTTTTTGTGGGATTTATTTGTATTTATTTATAGTTCTGCTTAGTTTTCCTTACCCCTGGATTTTGAAACTTGCCCCTATAAGCTAAGTTTAGGATTGGAACTAGATGATCTTTAAGGTCCTTTCCAATACAACCCATTCTATGGTTCTGTGATGTTAGCTCTCAAGTTAACATCAGGTCAGGTTAAGAAGAAACTGTTTTCCGTCTTTTCTTTTGCCAAAATATGTAGAAGCAAACATCAAAAGTTATACCAGGTCTCTCTGATGAATGCTCATGTTGTGTCTAAAGCACAGCTTCATTTGCTGTCTCTTCATTTGCTGGGGTCCCAGCCCAGACATCCATGCAAATAATGAGTCAAAAAAACCCACTTCCCATGCAAGACAAGTGTTTGTTGAGCAGAATTTAAAGACTATAACAGAGTTATTATTGGTCCAATTACAAGCACTTGTGTTGCTAACACTTGAAGTCTGGTGTACTCAATTTGGAGAAAAAGAGCCTGTATCCATCGCATGTAGCACGCCAGCTGCAGGTACTGTCCCACCAAATCTTTGTGATCCCAAGAGGGTCACAGCCCTCTAACTGCACCTGGAATTCTGACTTCCTGTCTGCCCCCTGGGCTATGTGCATTAGTGCAGAGGCATTTCAGTGAGGCACCCGGAAGTGCTGGTTCCCCAGAACGTGGTTGTTCTATGGACATCTCTTTGCATGCCTGTGCTTGAAGGGTTACCACTTCAGCCTTGTTTTGTTGATTGCTGTGTCCCGTCTGCAGTCATTGCCTTACTGACCCTATCCTCTCTCCCTTGTTTGTTGATGTACATTTGCCTTACCATGAGAAAACTTAACAAAGGGGGTCTGAAATTTAATGTGTGTGAATAATTTTATCATTTAATAACAAACCTGTGTCATTTTCTTGTAATGGAGGAAAAAAAATTCTCTGGAGAGTGGGAATGTAAAAAGTCACATGTACTTCACAATAAGTCAAAAAAAGAAACTGATTTTGAAATGAAAAATAATAGCTCTAGAAAGTGTTCAGCGGAGTTGTGAGTTCTGAGCACCTTTTGGCTGTTTTTAAAACTACATCTGGGTATGTCACAGACAATTTCTAATTTTTGCCATCTCATCATAGAAGTAGTAGTCATGTTCTTTCCTAATGAATGCTAAGCTCCTTAGTGAATTTTTTGTGCAAGTGAGATGTAAACACTGCCTGCTGTTCTGAAACCACCTAATGGCAGATATATTTAAAATATAAGATGAGAAAAGAATAATAGAATTGTTTAGAAAAGTTTTAAGATACGTTATCTGATTGTGGAATAATTTATATAGCTAAAGCATCCACTGCATGCTATTACCAGGTATCAGGTATTACTTCAGCCAAGATAGCTTCGTCCATTGTTTGTCTATATGCACGTATATGAAAGAACTCAGTATTTCATAACAGAGGTGGAGTTAGGCCCTTTGAATAATTGCCACCAACTGAGTAACTCAGGTTCCAAGCAAAATGCAGCTAGGAATTCATAATGATGAAACAAATATATATACTGTACAAAATGCTTGGTGTGACTTCAGTCAAGGAGTGTTGGTTTTGCGCATCAGTGTTTGGAAGATCAGAAAATTACTTTTCCTCGTCAGTGCTAAAATAATCCATGTTTGACCTGAAAAAAGTACAGGGTAGTGGAAAATATATTCTTATTAGTAATACCTTGTGAAATTAGAGAAGCAAATCTTAGTGGGTCAGCTCTAAGGACTATTATTACTTGGACTGTGTGCCCATTAGAAATGGAACTTACCAATGTACGAATATTTGAATTTACAAAATTGGCCCTTTAAATTTCTTAAATTATTTCTCAGTTCACTGATGACTTTCTACCCTCTATCTTTAGTCACAGTTACCTTGAATATTAGTGAATACTTGTACTTTTTCAGTGGAAAAGGGAAGAAAACCTCATTTTTAAAATACAATAGACTGTAGCATAGTCATACTGGTTGATGCTGCACACTCTTAAAGGAGTCAGCTAAAAAGCAAGTGAAGTTAAGAGTTAATCCTTCCTTGTTCCACTGGACAAGATATTGTCCATTATTAGTAAATGATTTATGGATCAATACATGCTAAGATTGCTTAAGAACCAGTGGTGTTGAATTTGTTGAAGACTTCATGGAGAATTACTTCACTAGGAAAAATGGCAAGTAAGTTGATACTTTGTGAATTGACAAATAGCCTGAGTGTTGTAGAGACTTGCTGCAGGTGAGTGTTGCAGGCTCTCCTGTGACTCTCCTGTTTTAGGAAGAGGCAAAGAAGACTGGTGGCAGATTCAGCCATGAAATAAACATTGTCAGAAAGGCAATGAATATCTCTCTCTTTGTTAATCTCTTATTCCTGTAACTCTTCACCCTGCTACACAAAAAGCATTCTTTCTTCCTCCTCCAGAGCTGCTGTTGTCAAACTTTAATAGTATTATTATGTATTTAAATATATGTATGTAAATATGGGGGTGGGGGGGGCGGTGGGTGTGGCAGGTAATCTCTGTTTATTCTCCTGAACTCTTCAACTATGAGAGACCTGAAGTAGGTACTTAGAAATTCCTTGAAATACTGTAATGATATCTTGATATGCATTTTTAATACCAACTTAATTTTCCACTTTTCTTCTTAGCTGAAGGTACATACAAAATATCAGTAGCTCTTCCTGAAGCATGAGTTAAATCTAGACAGCAAACAGGTGTTCTTCAGAACACAAATAGTAGTTGGTACATACATAACAGGTTTTTTTGCTTTTCATGCCACTTTTACCTTGTGCACAGCTTGGTTTTGCCTTCTGTACAGCTGAGTTTTTTGTTAAGACCAGACATGGGTAAGAGTCTAGCTGTTACCTGTTCTCTCTGCAGGTAATATTCATTAAAGGGCAACCCTGCATTTTTTTCATAGAATCACAGAATCACTAGGTTGGAAGAGAACTTCAAGATCATCTAGTCGAACCCATGCCCTAACACCTCAACTAAACCATGGCACTGAGCGCCACATCCAATCTTTTTTTAAACACATCCAGAGGTGTTGACTCCACCACCTCCCCAGGTAGACCATTCCAGTACTTTATCACTCTTTGGGTAAAAAACTTCTTCCTAATATCCAACCTATTTTCCTTGGCCCAGCTTAAGACTGTGTCCTTTCGTTCTGTCAGTTGCTGTCTGCAGAAAGAGACCAACCCCGCCTGACTACAACCACCCTTCAGGAAGTTGTAGAGAGTGATAAGGTCACCTCTGAGTCTCCTTTTCTGCAGGCTGAACAACCCCAGCTGCCTCAGTCGTTCCTCATAGGGCTTGTGTTCCAAGCCCCTCACCAGCCTTGTTGCCCTCCTCTGGACACGCTCAAGTGTCTCAACGTCCTTCCTGTACTGAGGGGCCCAGAACTGGACACAGCACTCGAGGTGCGGCCTCACCAGTGCCGAGTACAGGGGAAGAACGACTTCCCTGGTCCTACTGGCCATGCTCTTCCTGATACAGGCCAGGATGCCATTGGCCTTCTTGGCCACCAGGGCACACCACTGGCTCATGTTCAGTCAGCTGTCGACCAGTAGCCCCAGGTCCCTTTCTGCCTGGGCACTGTCCAGCCACTCTGTCCCCAGCCTATAGCGTTGCAGGGGGTTATTGTGGCCAAAATGCAGGACTAGGCACTTGGAGTCATGGAACTGTCAGTTTCTATGAAGATGGACATATAAATGACCAAAACCAAACAGAAACACTTTTAAGCCTCCTACCTCCCCAATATCATTAAGATTTCTCTAGATGAAGTTCAATGATTAATCTCATGATTCTCTGATATTAAGAAATGCTGTCAGTGTGAGATAAAGAAGGTGCTATGGAAGGTGCTGTTTCTATCCAAAAAAACCTGCATTTAAACAGGTTTTTTTACAGTCCCAATGAAATACTTTAAAGAGAAGTTGAAGTAATGTAGGACAGGGGTGTTCCTATGTAGGCTCCTCTCCTGGCAGGAACTGAGAAGGTATCCCTAACAATTCAAACAGATAAACAAAACTTGCAGGCGGGTTGTAAATAGATACAAACACTCTCCTGGAAATGTTTGTACTAGCTGTTCCAGTAACTCTGCCTACTTGGATTTGTAGAACATTGACAAATCAATAGATTCTTAGACAATAAACAATGATTTTGCATAGGCAGTAGCTAAACCTCCCCAACTCTTCTCGTACAAATAACCACCAGCGCAGGCACAGGGCATCAAAGGACATCTGTTCAGAGATTATTGTTTTCCCAAGTGTAACACGAGGGCACATTTCCTATGCAAACGTAAAATTTACCAGTATTGTTATGCTTGAAAAAAACTATTTTCAAAGAAAGTTATTTTACTCAAGTGAGTGGGGTTTTGTTGCAGAACAGGGCCATTTACTGAGATTCTTTGCTGCGGTAGTAGCTTCAGTTTGGTTTTGAAAGGCACTCAGGTTTCTAGCAGGACTGCCAAAGTCTTAAGCTCTCTTCAACAGATAGCATGCCTGCTTAAGCATAGAAGAGGATGTTTTCAGTTGTGTTTCATTAATGCAGCCATTTACTGGTTATGCTTATTTCTTACTTGGAAATTAATAGCCATGTTGTCAGCCTCAAATGGTACATTCGGGCTTATAATCTCTATTTCATTGTGTAAGTGACTGTCTCTCTGCTTCTGGTTTCTCCCAGTATGACATCACATTGAAGGCCATCTCTGGAGACTGAGATGTTTGAAGGGTGCTCTGGAGCTCTAGATGCAATGCCAGTGCATACACATTTTGTGACCCTGTGCAGTCTACATACATTGGAATGCAGCTGTAGCTTGTTGGGATCACCAAAGCAAAATTCCATGATCCACATCTAGATACCTCCTCTCTACAACTTCTTAAAGGTGCTATCACATGTCATCCTATCTGGTGAAGAGAACAGAGACTGAAGCACAGGTGAGGGGAAAGAGCGGAGATCTTGGTTGAATCCTGGGGTCACAGTCCTGGCTTGCTTATCAACACTGAAACACAAATACTCTGTTCCTTTTATCCCTATTAAGTGCAGCAGCTAGTTGTGCTTATGAAGAGTGCTGCTTCTACTAATACCTTAATTAACACCTATCACCAGCAGAGTATTCACATTAACATTATCTCCATTTATATTTGAAGTTGACACATTATCACCTCCTCCATGACAAATTCAAACAATTGCACATTTAAGGTCACACAAGAATATGATTCTATTGAGGATTTTACTGTGTATGGTGCAGAGGTAGGGATCAGCTGGAGACCAAGGCAGAAGTATCCCACATGTGAAATGAAGAAAGACAGAACTAACTGGTTGATGTGGAAGTAGTTCTAATGCCATGAAAGAAGTCTGAAGTTGGTGCGACTGGGCTGGAATAAGTGTGGGGTTGTGACAGTAAAAATCTACTGTATTTGTTTCAGTCATCCTGCATTCAAGATAGCACGACTTTCTTTAGAAATAATCAAAATTGACCAAAACAAACCCCATTCCAAACCCTTCAATTAGATGGTAATAAATTACAAAACTTCAAACCTTTAACTTTCTGCTTAAGTTGAGAGAGTAAGCTCCAACTTTGTCTGAATCTTCTAGTGATGTTCAAAACGAAACAACTTTCCGGCAGGTATGTGGAAGCAGGCCTTGGCGTGGTCAAAATTGGGTCAAAGGCACAGCAGTATCATGAGTGAGAGACGAAGATGGTGGACAGAAGTATGTGAGCTCACATGAATGCAGTTTCTGGGTTATCAGGAAGAAATGGGTACATCTGCTGAAACATAGTTCCCTTCTATAGAGATGCTGCTGCCCTGATGTATCAAACCCCTTCACAGAGCAGTTTGTATCTGCTGTAAACGTGTGTAAACCAGAGTAGCGTTGTGTTATGGCATGGTTTGAACCAGGAGAGAGCTGAACCTCTTTCTGCCTTCAGTTCTGTAGCTGTAGAAATAACCTTCTGCCTGACCAGAATCTGTGACGTGTGTTTGCAGTATGACAGGTATTTTGTGTAAGAATGCACAAAAGTGCAATAGCCTGGGCCACGTCTTAGTCATTTATGTTTTGTTGTACTTTAAGCTTGGAAATTTCTGACCACATAAACTCAACTCTGTGAGTCTATGCAGAATGTTTCTGGCTCACAAATTGAGCAGTGGTTTGTAATCTGCTTACCAGAGGTGTTTTAAAAAGTCCTGATGCGCTTGACCTTTGAAGGAAGACATTAGTCTGAGGTATTTATTTTCAATCTCATCCTAGAACTTACCTAGTGGTCAGATGCCAAAACGCAATATGCAGTATAAAATAGATGCCTCTAGAAGCTATGTTAGAAAGTATTTGTTTCATCTGCAAGAACTTAAAGAAAAGAACTTGATGGGACCCTCAAGTGCAGTTTGGTTATGCCACAGTTTATTATCAGCTGTACTCGTTGACAAACTGTACTTACTGACAAATAATTTGTTCCTACGCTCCAGCTGCACTTCACGAAGGTAATCCAATGTTGCTGGGGTTCCAGAAGCATTCTTGTGTCTTTCAGAAGTGTGGTGAAATTATCATGCTGGATAGATCTCAGGTGGTTATTGAAGTGGAACATGGGTGGGTCTCTTCTACTTAAAATAGTAAGGGAGTGGGTGGTTGAGAGTTATGCAAGCTAACAAGAGGCACAGCCATCCGCAGCTGCTCCTGACTAGGAGGGAGAAGGGAGGAACACGTATTAACCTGGAGTTCTCTTAACCTAGCCTTCAGGCTGGTATCTCTTGCTGAAGGCCGAAGGCCAAGAGTAGCTCAAACTATGGGCAGGGGTGAAGAATGGAGGGACCAGACATACCCCACTGTATTGGCTGTGCTTTCTGCATGGAACAGAAAAGCTGAGGTCCAGCAATAGAATCCGAACTTGAATCCTCATCAAATGGTAACAAAAAGACAGGCTTAGTGCTTTTCTAGGGAAGGTGAAGGAGAAAAAGATTGTAAACTGTGTTTGTTACGTCCTCCCTCTCCTTACTCTGTGCTAAGCTCATGTTAAGAAACCCCACGTATTCAGCTGTCATAAGATGCTCAGATTCCTCTCTGAACACTTGAATGCTTTATCTAGGGAAGATATTCTCAGTTCCTGAGGACTCAGGAAAAAGGCTATATTAATCTCACCAGATGTCACAGCTCACTAAACACAAGGTCAGTTAATGCTCCAAGGTTAGCCAGTTTTCAGCATAAAACCTTTATTTTTCAAACTATTTCTCCAGTTTTTGTCATTCATACCTATCACTCATCTACTTACCATTCTGTACTGAAGTACACTATCTCCTAAAGTTCCATGCATTAGTAAGAGAAAATCAAGCAGATTTTCTTTGTATTCAGTGTGAGTTACAATGCATGTTCAAAGAAAAATGGATTCCTTTTTAAAAAATGAACATATAAAGTTAGACCACTGAGTTACAATCTGGAAGTTAGGATGGAAAATTAAGTTAAAAATTCAAAGTTTGTATGCATATGTCTGATTTAAATAGGGAGAACTGTGATTTATATCACTTGATACCAAGTGACCTCCCCAGAAAGAGATCATCTTAAAGCACACAAAAGCTAAGCTATCCAACAGTATACTACTTTAAGACTTAAAATGCTGTTATAAGACCTTGAAAACTAACATGAAACAATTGATGATGGACCATGAATAACTGAGAACTAAGAAAGCAAAGAGGTATGCTGATCAGACAGGTAAGCATTTCTAGTTTGTATCAGTTGCATGGGATGGTACAGCAGCTAACAAAGACCCGACTTAAAAAAAAAAAAAAAATTAAAAATTGGTCAGCTTTCTACCGTGCTGATTTCATGGCTCATTCATGACTTCTTGTTTATCAGATTTTTTTAGCAAAGATCCACTCTTAGGGGCTTTATTCCTGACACACACCACACTAAGAATCCCTCTATGTTTGAGTTTGTCTTGTAAAATTAAACTCTTGCTTAATAATCTATTTTATTGAAAAGAGACTATGGACTCACACAGCTTGCACCTTATTACGGCTTTCTGAAATTTTAAGAAGGTACAAAAGACATGCAGCTAGGTTTTTAACAGCCTTGAAACACAAACCCTTTTTTTCCCCAGAAGTGATTGTCCAGGATGAAATACCACTTCTTTAGAGAAATATTGTACTTTATTCCATGAAAGGTTGCATGGAGCTCTAAATTACTTTGACTCCTTGAAAACTGATGATAAACTTGAGAATTTCTTGTCAGTCTTTAATTTGTGTCTTTGGATGACAAATATTTCAGCAATGTCACTGACCTGATGCCCTACAAGGTAACTGTCTGATCCCAGTGAGAATACTTAAGTGGTTTCTCATCCTTCTAGTTTATTATAGCAGGAAATGTGTTCCTCTGTATAAAACCAAAGCAATGGTAAAACAGTGCTTCTATTTAAAATTAATTTAACATTTAATATTTTTTATTCACTCCTCTCTTTTCTTTCTATTTCAGAAGGTGAGATAACACATTATTAGTTAGAAGTGTGTCTGAAACTGCAGAGACTCTTTCGAAAGTTAGTTCATCACCACTGTCTCAGGCAGGTGATTTTCTCCAGAGAAAAACTAAATCATGTTCATACACATCACTGCAATGCACAAATGTCCAAATGAGAGCAGACAGATTCTTGAAGAGAAATTCTCCCTTATGCTGGAACAAGGTCTATTGCCCATTTAAATTAAATTTAATTCTAAAAATAGGATTTAAGTGAGATTTAAATAATTGAAGAAAGATTTTTAGCACAGCACAGAAATATGTGTTTCTCCCTGGCACTGATCTCACCACAACCATTACATTGATCTCCAGGGACACCATTTTCTCAGCCTACGTCCTGTTTCTCTTTGAGAACATTTCTACAATTTACATAAACATTAACCATAATTTTAGAAGAAAATACATTTTAAAATAGGTCCTATTACGTGGCAAAGTAACTATCATTTCCCATGTAAAATGTACTAGTATCAGCATTTTGATTAGCATGCTCAGATATTATGATTCTTATAACTGAGTATTGCAAGTGTGGAACAGCAATATTCTTGCATTATTTTGCACCAAGTGGGAATCTCGAGCTGTATTGCTACAGACTAAAATAAGAGCAAGGGCAAATTGATGGAAATAGAAATGATTAGAAGAATAATGTTTTTTCTCTTAGGACTCATAACTGCAAAAATAGATGGGACGGCATTGTTTTTAGTATGAAACCAGCAAATAGATTCACAAATAGAAACTAGCAATCACAAGAAAAACAGCAGACTCCAGGTCAGATTTTTAAGGTTCGTTTCCTAGCCTCCAATTAAACAAGAGGATTTGCCCGCTAGGAAAAATGATCTGTTATGAGAACTGATGAAGCAATCAATGTTTTAATTTAGTCTTGTAAACCAAGCCTTTCCTTCCAAATATCAGAATCTGTAAAGATGTAAATTAGACAGGGAAATGCTTAAAAGTTTCGTAAGCAAAAGTGGTTAAGACTCAGCTTCAGGGAAGGAAAGGCAGCAGCTGAAGGCAGAATTATTTTCTTCCACATGACTGTTTTGACTTTCCTCTCTTATAGATGAATCTGCCTGTTTTGTGCGATTGTTGAACCAGGTACTTTTTTTAAACACTTAATTTAATGAAAGGTGATGATCATTCTTTGCTCTTTGGTTGGTGACTGTTTTTTAAACTTCCTAATCTTCTTTCCTTAAATTCTGCTGAAATCGACTCTGAATGAAAGGGTTTATTTGATGGTAAAACCTAATAATGATGCTGTGTGCCTCTCTGGTCACATCCACCCAGATTTCACCATTATCAAAACACCGGTCATCCCAACAGTCCTGGGAAGCAGCTGATATGATCTATATTAATTTTACTGAGGGAGGAAACAAGACATAATGAAAGTGTCTGGAAAAGTTGCCCATGAATTTTGTAGCAATGCCAGGACCTGAACACAAACTGTGGTGTGATTTGATTCTTAAGCCAATGGTTACCAAACTCTGACTGTGGACCCACTGCACAATTGTGGTAAAGAGGCTACAGATAATTCACAAAGCCATACTGCCTTTAGAATGTTTTCAGTTAGCAAATTTGGTTGTAAGAGGGTGTGAGAATTTATGCTCTCTTGGTCTGAAATATTTGGAAAGAACCACATTTTCCTGTGAGTATGAAACAATATAACCAAAAGGCCTGTAGCTTTAATAGCTAAATAAGTTTGAGCTTTCATTCATCTGTGTTTTTCTCTTCAAAGAGGTATGAATGAAAAAGGCCATCATAACAAGTTGTGTTACATGTTCACACCAACAAATGTATGTATATTCTAAAAAAGAAAAAGGAGTTGCAGTATACGAAAAGAACATTTACTCTATGAAAAATGATGAAGTTTCATAGCACACATGACACCAGATAGAATGTAGAGCCCAGGAAGGATGCATAGTCACTACAGGTACCTTCTAAGCCCATTTAAAGAGACAGGCTGTTTGTCTTAAAGACATACCCAAATCCTCTTGTGCTGTGGGTACTGCATCCATTTTCCCAGGACATGTCCTTCTCTCCTGCTCTCAATGTCTTGCCCAGGCAGATTTTTGGTAAAAGCAGTTCGTGCCTGTGGTTTTTAACCTCTGTGAAAGAAAGAGCCAGAGTAGTTGTGTGGGAGGGAGAGCAGCAGTACCTCTGCCAGCAGTGTTGGAGAAGCTGAGCAGGCAGCAACTGGCTTCTGGACAGAGACCTTAGGCTGGGGTGAGAGGACAAGGGAAGATGGCCAGCTTAGGGTGAGGAATTTAGGGAGCCATGTGAAAGGAATGGGATCATCCAGAGTGGGAGAAATAGAATTTTTTCTTGCAGCCGTATACTTCTGAGTCGAGATACACTGGGAGTCTCATGACAAGCTGGGACAGGAGCAGAGGGGCTGGGGGCTGCGTGTTACATGAGGATCCAGGAGGGATGGTGGTTACACTGTAACAGCTCCACTCTATTCACTCAGACAACTAGGCATTCTAAGGTTTGTGGGCCAGAGACCTGGCAAAACACCCGTTAAAGCTGGGAGGCCAGGTACAACCTTCATTTCTGTTTTGGTACTGGAATGTTGTTCTGCCACCAGCAGACATATCAGAAGGAGCCACGAGGTAATTGATGCACCAGGTAACAGCACACAGAGGGTATTTTTCTGGCTGTCTGCTGTGTTGTGGGTAGACCCTGAGGACTCTGCTGCCCAGAAGAGATGCTGAGGGCCACTGGAGAGCTCGTAGGGCAGTTCTGGTTTGGCAGCTGTAGTGATCTGCTCTGATCACTGCTCCGTGGTGTGAGTGGCAGCAGCGGGAGGGTGGGCAGGGGCCTGGGTGCTGCCCTGCTTGTTTGGGCTGGGGTTAGCACCACATCAAACCCAGGCACTGCTTTGCTCACTGCAGCGTGACAGCTTTCCTTCAGCTGAGCTCTGGCAATTGAATAGAAGTCAACCTGAGGCAGTTCCTCTTGCTTGTAGCTTTAACCCAGCTGGCTTTATCTAGACATACATTATTGCTACCATTTTTCTCTCTTTAAATACTTTATTGGTGAAATATCCAACACAGAAAAGTTAGCTTTTTAAAAAAAGTGCTTGCCTTCTCCTCTATCACGTTATCCTGGAAGATAACATGAATGGTTTCTTTCTGTGTGCACCGGTCAATTAGAGTCCTCTTACTGCCCATCTCACCTTTACAAAAGCCAATTGAATCTTCAAAGCACTATTTGGTGTATGAACAAGGTATGGCTTGTTCTCTCATCATATGTCCTCCATCCCAAATAACTTGAAATTGAGGCAGTTTGAACAAGGTCTTTCAGAGCGTAAGATTTTACTTAGTCACTGCAGTTCCTACCCACATTTATACATACATGCCTACATACACATATGCATATATATATGGAGAATAGAAGAAAAACAAGCCATTCTAAAACCAGAACATACCTAGTGTAATTTATTCCTGTGTAGTTTTGCTGTGGTTCTTAATAGCTGCTCTCCACAGCAGACGACAAGTGCTGGGAGTATTTTTCTTGTGTTGAAGACAGAAAGTTTATTAATGGTTAATATTCTAGCAGCCATGCTTACTATAAGAATCCTGTATATGCTGTTGGCAGTGACCCACCTGTAGGCCTGTGTGCCTCCTTCATAAGGATATCCTGAGATTGTCCTGCATTTTTGTCATTGCAACCATGTGGACTTCAGAAACATATCTGGGCACAGATAACACACTGCTTTCCTTAAGGCTGTCGTCAGCCTTCCTGTCCTTAACCTGTCCCCTCCTTCTTGCTTTTGCTCACTCTCCTTCATCCCCAGTTTACCAGTTGAATAGTTCTCTGAAGAGATCTGGGCAAAAATAAAAATCAGCTTTGTTTATAAATTGTAACTCCTGAGGACAGCCCATTTTTAATGTCCACCACTATCACGGCTGGACAGTAACCCACTCTATAACATGTTTTTCAGTATAGTCCATAAATAGTTTATAAGTCCTCTGAAGTTAACACAAAATCACCCCCATCCAACCACTCTGTACAGGATGAGTTATACTTTTAGGAGATATGATCTGAACCACATGGTGACAGAGCAGAGGTGATATTTTTAAAGCAAAGCAGACTCAGCAAGATTTGACTCTCCATGGCACGGCTCTGTGTCATAGCTCTTACGCTAAAACACTAAAAAGTGGTGCTTTTCACTCTGTTCTTTCAGTAAAGAGAATCCTGACCTCAAATATCTGGCTTTTAAAGGGATGCCTCTGAGCCATAGCCTAAGAGTTATATCCTTAGCCAACACACTGATTTTTAAATAAAGATTTAATCCTGGTCCTGTAGCATGCCACACATTCTCAACTCTGAATGACCCGAGCATACGGAACGAAAATGTTAGGAGGTTTAAGCGCCTGCTGTAACGAGGCTCGCAGGATTAACAAACCTTGCCGGCATCAGCCGGCTGGAGCTTTGCCGCTTTCCACTTCAGCGGTTTCCCACGAGAGGGCAATGTCATCCCTGTTTTCCATCCTTCCGCAACAGAACCTTTGTCAGCTTACACATTGCCCCCTCTGCTGACCGATCCACACAGTTTGCTGCGTTGTTCTTACATTAATTGATCTATTTAACATTGTGGTTATTAATCTTCAATAACTGGTCTACCATTTGTTGGCAAAGGAAATACTAGTGACTGGGAGACCATTTGCTGGCAAAGGCACTGTAAGCTCCAAAGTTACCTGCCATTATGTGAGCCCTGAACTTGTGTGCTCCTTTGAAATATTGTAATTTACTTTCTGTATAGGTTTATAAGAGGAAAGCAGCTTCAGACTGTAGTGCTGGCCGGCTATCGCTAAACAATACGGTTATCAAGCAGATGAACAGCTGTTGTGGTTTTGTGTAATTATTACTGAAGGGGACCTGTGGGGGAAAAAGGTCATGAAGAAGAAGAGGGGAATTACTGTCCAGTGATCTGGCAAATCATCAGTGCACCATAACACACTTATGTAAGTTGTCCTGTAAACTAAACTCATATTTCAATAATCTGCTATAAGAGCTCTCCACATATATCAGGAACAACCTATGTATTTGCTGTTTTGAACCCAAGGTAAGTCATGCTCTACTCCTCCCCCCCATACCTGTCTGCTTAAAAAGTGCAGTCTTTAGAGCTGTTTTTTTTTTTGTTCTTTTTGCCTTTACGGGCAGACAGGACAAACTAGCAATATCATCCATCCCAGTGATACCAGTTGTTTTGCCATCTGGCCTGTCAGCAACGCAAGCACAATATTGCAACATCCGACTCCTCCGCATCATTCTCTCTTCACCACAGCAGCAGGAAAGATAAATGATATTCCAGAAGAAATATCTCAGCAGAAATCCATGCTACGACTACATCTCTGCATCTCACAGGAAGCCTTTAATATCTTTCAGGACTGAGTCTACATGAATTATCCAAGTGAGTGTGTGTCATGTCCAGGGCTAGGTATCAGCTTCCTGGCTGCAGGCCTTCTGTTTTCACACAGCCGTTTCAAAAGGTAACTGTAGACACTTGCAAATTTTCAGGATTGCAACTGGTGAAGCCTACACAATACTTTCTTTTACTCAAAACATTTCTTTACTCAAAATATCCTTTACTCAAAACTTGTTTAAAACAAGTTTTAAACCCCTAATATTTGGGGGGGGGGGG
>VZTE01002923.1:152745-170761 GCA_013397775.1 Eulacestoma nigropectus
GGTGCGGAGGGTTGAGGTGTCGTGCGGCCAGACCGTTACAGTTTCAATTGCAGCATTCTCATTCTTCTAATTGAGTTACACCTTTTTTTAGTAGCCAAAAACAGCTGTCCAAAGCAGAGAAAATACTACAATTGGACTAATTTATTTTTCTCTGAGCTATATTTTTGATCTGGTATTTCAGAGATCAGAAAATTCAAATTGTTGATGTTTTGAAGATGTTCCCACAGATGCCTTTTCTGCATTCCTCCCGCCATTGTAGATCATGTTCATTCAGTGCACTCTTGGCTGGTGTGATTGTTCACGTGCTGCAGTGGTGATGATCTCTGGAGCATTCAGTTGCTGATGGAGTTGTGTGATGGAAAAGGAACACCGTCGTCTGCTATGAGCAATAAATATGCTGTGGTCCCTTTTGGCTGCTTTGTGGTTTCCATTGCCTGAACATCCTTCTAGACTCATCTAGAGTCTCTTCTGCTACCTGAATGGTACAGAAGGATTAGAAGAGGGTCATAAACGTTCATAGAGTTCATGTTACAATTGCCATTTATCTCCTCTCTTCCTTTATCTAGAGTTTATTTGTTAGTTTAATTCTCCAACATGGTAAAAGAGCTAGAACACATTTACAGATCCATTTTTTCTCCTTTTCCCCCTTTGCTTAGTTGGTTTTGGGTTTTTTGGGGGTTTTTTTTTGTTTGTTTGTTTGGTTTGGTTTTTTAATTTATTTTATTTAATTCTAAGTGCTATATGTATTAAAAAAATGCAAAGGTTATTTTTTGCCACTTAAATGCAGCTCCTCAGTTGCTTATTAGTTTCATGTTTTGTCTAGATACAGTCTTAAAAAGTAGCAGCCAGATGCAATTCTGACTGAACAAGCTAAATATTTTCTCAGCAGTTATACTACGGAATACAGCCAAACTGAGGCAGGCAGTGGCCTGGGGACTGGGCTGAGCTTAACTGTACTGCACGGCACACAGCTCTGCAGCAGCAAGGCACCTTTGACACAAATGCCATCCTGTGTTCACTGATCCTTACATCTTGCCTTTGGAATAAGCTTGATGGGAAGAATAAGTACATTTCAAAGCTTTCTTTGTCCAACTAAAATGAACCTTGTCACTAACACAACTTACTTACTGTCCCTTGCAGTCTTGAAACTTAAACTGTAAAGTGCACGTTTGGGATTAAAGCAAGCTGTTTCCACAGAGCATGTACTCTAGTTTTTGGGACCCTTGTTCAGAGATTTGGGATATATGGGATACCGGGAATAGATTTTCTTTTGCCCATGGGAGATTCTGTTTTAATAAATCTAGATTGCATTACCTGTGTCATAAAAATATAGACCATGACATACATGATTATGAGAGCCTCTCAGCTAGATTTGGCAAGCCACACTACTGTAAAAATATTTAAACAAGGCAACTGAATAGTCCAAACCATGATGCTGTGGTTTTGTTGAATGATCTTTAAACCACTGTCATTTTTCTAGACTACATGGGTATGCTTTGAAACAGAACTTTTTGAAATGAGCTCTAAAGGCACTTTGGAAAACAAGGCAGTTGGAATCAAGGGATTTTATTTTTTTAATTGGTTCCTATGATTATTAACCTCTCAGTTGCTGGGAGAGAAATCTAGATAAAGGTGTCAGTCACTCTTATTTGCACTCAGCTGATAGAAACTGACATGTTTTCATTATATCTTTCATGGATTTCAACTGAGGATTTCAGCTGAGGATTTCACGGGTTTCAAATGTGCACTTTGTTCTTTTCTTTAAACAGAGAACCTGGGAAATACTCAGTTTGAAAATTGTGATTTAAAAAGAGGTGTATATATATCAAAAAGTCAAATACATTTGATAGAAGGTCTGCAAATTCTGTACATTGCTATAGTTCTACATTTCTGAAGCTTCTGAATTTTATTTCTGTTTCTTTTAATTACATGAGTATTTCTCTGAGGGTTTGAAAGAGAAAACCCATGCACAGAATGAGAGAACATGATAGAAGTTTTGTTTCTTTAGCACATTAGCAGTAAAAAGCCCCAAAATATCTGTACAACAGATCATTCAGCCTGCAGTGATAAGGTGCTGATTGTTACTCGTGCAATGGCCCCTACAAATTATGCCATTATCCTCCAAAAGCATCCTACCAAAAGATTAAAGCCTTGTGACAGTGTTGTAACTAGCTGTTTTCCTATCGTGACAAGGGAGACAAGTCTGTTTCTTGTCAAATCCCAGTCCTGCCTGTCTCCTGTTTATCATGTCAGCTCCTAAAGCATCACTGATGATTTCTTCTCATTTTTTTTACCCCCCCTACACACTTCCTCTCCTAACAACAAGTGGGTTTTTCTGCACTACAGGATATGTTTGTGATGCTCTTTGCCATCCATAACTGGTAAGTGGTTACCTCTGGAGACCTGCAGAAGGATACATGTCAGTGTCTGGGAGCTGGAAGTGTGCAAGTTAGCACATTCCCTTTCTACTGGGTGTCAGGTGAAAAAGGTGGCAGTGTACTCCTGAAAATGGTAAACCACAGCTCAACACTGGGCAAGAATGGGTTGAGACAGCGCCTATTAGTTCAAATGAAAAAGCAATTTTCAATGACTTGTTGCATTGACAGTAAAAAGTGAGATGGTTGTTCATCAGAGGAATAGTCTTCTGTCGTGTGCTACCAGATGTTTCATTTGGGTGGCTTGGCCCCTATGAGTTTCTGCCATTTGCTGGAGCATTACTTGAATCATGAGTATAGGCTGCTTCTGTTCTCTACCTGGTGAATGCTTCTTTCGGTGGAGTGTAACAGAGCAACTCCCCTACAGAGAAATCAGAACTTGACAAATGGATGGTGGGAGCAGGCATCAGGTTCCTGGGGAAAAGAAAGCCCAGCAACATCAACCGTGGTAAGGGAGCTCTGGGCTTTAGGGCTTTTTTGATGAGGACATCCATGCAGTAGGGTTAACAGGCAGGAGTGCACTCAAGAACTCCCCATCGTGCAAGGTGTGGAACAATTCTCGAAAAAAGTCAACGTTTGGGAGAGGACAATTCTTTGTTGCATGCTTTGTGCACCAAGGATCACTTCTCTGCTTAGGGTTTGATGTGGCAAATGCAATATGATGAGCCATCCAAATTTCATTGCCAACCTGTGGAATATGGACAAGATGGATTACACTTCACAGTTAAAATCAACAGTTGATTGAAATTAGTGTGTGTGATTAGTGTGACTAATTAGAGTACTTTAACAAAATAAATGGCCTGCAAGATGAAGCCTCCACATTCTCATGAAGATTTGTTATTTTTGTGATCTGTGCTGTGCAAGCTCTTAAAAAATATAGTGTGAATATAAGGAAGCTGTGTCATGAGCCTTACTATAGCAATAAAGTGTTGTTTTTGTTTCTTGGGGAGTTTTTATAGAAAGCAGTGAGCTCATCATCTTGTATGTTCTGAAGTCTTTGTGACACTCTCAGGTCTAAAAGCTGTGGTTGAAGCAGGATGAGAACAGAAAACTGTTTCCATTATGTATTATACATATAATATATTTATAAATAATTCCTTGCTATACAGTCTGCCCTATGACTGAAGAGACAGTGAGAGTCATTTTCTCCTAAGGGAAAGCTGCATGAACCAGTGACGAGGGAAAGATATTCAAAGTCATACTAGTTTATTTTCTTTCCAGTTTCCAAAATTCACTTGCGCTGTGACCTTGAACGAATCTTACAGATGCCGTTTCCCCTGAATTAAATGCAGATGATGTTTTTATTTTAATTGAAAAATGCTTTGAAGTGAGAGGATACCAAAATACGTGGAAATCATCTTAGAAATCAAAGATGACCTGTTGTGCTCAGATGGGGTAATGTAGATGTAGACCTTATCATTCCCCATAGTTTAGCACGACTAAGACTATAACAGTGTTGTGAGGAGTTTCCTTCTTTTTGTTTCCCAGATTTCAACACCTTTTATTCCTCTCACTACCCCAGACCTATTTTGAAGCTTCTGGCATAGATGTGGCATAGTACCACAGTTTAAAATTAAAACAAGAAAGCTACAAAAACCACTCCGGTTTCAAAATGCACACAATAATATCTGTACCCCATTGCCTCCTCTATAATTTGAAACTAATGAGGATGAGTCTGGGCAGTAAACTTTTTCTTAGAGATGGATTCTCTAGTCAGCCATATCCATGCTGTGTGATCCCAACACTTCTAAGTATGATTTTCTTGCTGCAAAGTAGAGAAAGGACTCTGTGTTCTGTTCTTTTTCCTTTCTTCCTGTAGAAGTTATTCATTACAGCAGGGAGATGGTCCCGGCAGCTTCTTATGGCAAGATTGACACTGGCACCACTCCTCCCCTTCTGCTTTTGTGCATTCAGATAGTCAGGTGCTGCTGGAAGCCCCATGGACGGCCAGCCACAGCAAGAGCAAGACTCGTGCTTCCTTCACTCTATGATTTATCTGCTCCACAGAGAAGTGACGAAGAATTGAGTCTTCTCCTACAGCTGATTTGCAACTTTGACAGCTGCCAGTAAACATCTGTGTTGTGTTCCATGTTAAAAGTTCTCAGTGGATCTCATGATGCCTTCGGATCTGTCAGACCTTACACACACAGAATGAACAGAGATGAATTCCCACCATACTGTGAAAGCAAGCTTAAGTATCCACTGGGCAGCTGTAAAGAAGCTTGCACAATATTCACAGGACCAACCTTTTCACTTCTACTTACCTGACTTCTAAGCCATTCCATTTTGTTCTTTTCTGAATTCCAACAAAGTGAATACACTCTAAAAGAGAAATCTGTGGCTCAATAAAGTGCAGAGTCTGAAGTAACACTCCTGTTTTTTCTTTCTACCTGACCAGAGGTTGCTGAGCTTTCTTCCTTCGCTCGGAAGTCTGTTTGAGCAGCTGTTTTGCTGCACAGCTGTCTTTTGCTTTCCCTTATCCAGGCTACGCTTTTCTACAGCCTGTCCCTCCCTGGTAAGGACAACCTGGTTTGCATTGTGGGAAATGGTGTGGAGCTTCACATACAGACAATCTTCCCCTAGAAACCCTCAGAGAACTGAAAAGTCAGCATCCTTAATGATTTCAGACCATCTCCCTACCTCCACTGGAGCCCAGCTGCTACTGACACGAAGAAAGCAACAGAAATTTTCTTCCTTGCTCTACACTAGGCACCATATGGTATTATTTTAGGAGAAAAAGTGGGTAAAATGTTAGTTCTTGCTGGTTTTTAAGGGAGAATAAAAGAATTATTTCAATTGTTATGCTCGATATTGCAGCCATTCTTTTCTTATAAGTGCATCATTATCACATATTGACAATACCCGTGGAGTGTTTTCCAACCCAATGGTAAGATGTGGACCACACTTTCAAGGAATGTAGTCTGACTAAAAGAAATATGGCAAACATATTGAAGAACTACCTGAGGGAATGCTCTAGGCTTATGGCACAATCAGGATCAAGAGATGAGGTGGCAGTCTTTTCATTTGCAATGTGTGTTACTTCAGTAATTCAAGGGTAAAAATAAGCTATCGCAATGAACACTAGAGCAGTAAATTGTTCCCTTACGTTCTGGGTGTGAAACAGCACACAACATGGCAGCTGCTGTTTGAAAGAGTTTGAAGAATCCATGAATCATTAATATCTCCATGACACTGCTTATACCATACAGAGTATGATTCAGTCATTTTCTTCTTACTGTGACTCTTGAGACAGACAGAAAGGCAAGAGGTACAGGGCTGGACATGCCTTTGTTAAATGGCCAGATGATGGTGCTCTCAAAGTGTCCTGAGTCTCTAAACCTTTATGGTTCAGCTCTTAGGAAGAGACCGCAAGCTGAGATTAACTGGCTGAAAGTCTTAGTCTGCGAGAATTCAGGTAATGCTGAGAAAAATAAAAGTCACAAATAAACCCATGCAAACTCAGTGACTTTCAAGAATTGTTGGCAACCGTAAATGTAAGGTTTGTAAACTAATAGACCGCTTCATGTTTTGGAAGACTCACAGTTGGCAAAGAATTTATTTCCAGTATTTCTGTGTTGTTTTTAGCATTGTACAAAATGTTCCATGCTTAGATAATTCTTCAGAAAGCAGACATAAATTTAACAAGAAAATCGCATCTCAAGTGGTATATTTGGGTCTCAGAGTACTCTTACTTAAAAAAAAATCAGTAAAGCAATAGAGACTTAGGGCTTTGCATAGGTCACACAGTGAATCAGTGATCCAGCTGAGATAAGATGATTGACTCCCCTTTCCTTTTTTTTGCCCCATCTATTAGATCCCCCTGCCAGTACAAACAGTCTGCATAACTTGGTAAGGAGGTTAAAATGTCAGGTCGAGTTCATTTTAAATTGCTTGAGCCGCTTGTGGAATGTAAACTCTATGATCAAGTTTGTATTTAACCATGAATCTTCAAACAGTTCAGTACTGAGACAAAAACTGATTGCACAGCAAGCTATGGCTGCCTGATAGATACAGGCCAACAGTGTAGGTGGATCTTATCTTCTGCTGGAACTTCTAAAGTGATTTACTATCTCCATATAACAGATGTGTTTCATTCTTATTAAAAAATTTAAACCCAAGTGGCTACATCAGGATTAGCTAACACCCGGCCTTGCTAAACAGGATTTGCTGGGATATGTAAAAATAAAATTACTTAATCAGCTATTAAGAGTGATGAAGAAACAGTCATGATGTTTCTGCAATTTAGCATAATAATGAAGCAATATTCTGTAAGAAGATAAAGGGACACAGGGCTTCCCCTGCTCTGAGTGGAAGGAATAATTGCATGATGTGCAAGCATTTCAAATCAATACAGCTTGAGTTCAGAGCAGCTGAGGCAGGGTGCCATTGACTTCAGTGCACATTAGCTCCACCAGGCATAATCTATCTCCAGATAAGTTTGTTGCAAAAGTAAGAACTAAATGCCTTAATTTCTGCCCCTATTATTTGCGTTGTACTTACTTTCAGCTAGAAAACATGGAAATCTATACTAAGAATTAGTATCTGCCATCAAGCTCCCAATCTGACAGGCAACAGAGACAGGTAAACAGCTGGAAAGGGAAGTTTACTTGGTTCTGTATTACTTCTGAGAACTGCTATCTTGTCAGTGAAGGATCAATCCTGCATTGATCCTATACTCACTAACTAGTTCCCTAAACGAAGCCTGGAGCGGGAGAACTACAGCAAAAGGCAAACCTAGTTTAAAGCAGGGTCTCTGCTCATACAAACTATGTGGATGCAGAAAACTCAAGCCCTTTGATCACAGTCACAGAAAGCTGCCTAACCAGCCGAAGGCTGTTGAACCAGCAAAGACACTCAGGATTACTCGGCCAAATGCAGCACCTGGAGCAATATTGCTGCTGTTTGCTACCTGCTCACTCCTCCACATGCCTGCAGTCCTATGGCAGCCACATATCAGAAAAAGACATCCCACAGACTCTCGTGCATCTCTGCAGGCACCTCTGGACCTGCCCATGCCTGCAGGGAGCCGAGCAGATGGGCAGCCACCTCATCCTGCAGACCTGCCTGGGGACCCTGCTGCTCTACTCTGCAGGGACCACACTGGATGATAGTTCCAGAACCCTGCTCCATGTCACTGTGGACAGGAGGAGAGGCTGTCACAGATTATATGAGTATTTGGGTGGCCTCCCCATGTCCAGGGAGTAAATGGGCATGTGTTTTAAAACATCCTGGGTGTCAATTGCTGCTGTGTGGAACATGATGAGACAACCCCTGGGTATTAATTTCATTCAAAACTCTTTTTTCCTGTAATGCATTAGCTTTAAGGCTAGAAACCCACATTCTCCTGCTCAGCAAGAGACCTAGAGTCAAAGATAGCTCTCTATCTTGGACTTCTTGCCCTCCCCTGACATCACAAAGCATAAACTACTTTTTTTCTTCACAAGAGCTTCAACAGGAGACTTTAAAACTCTTCTACATGACTGTGCTTTGTTTCCTCAAGTAAGTCAGCCTCACCTTCATCTTGAATATACTTCTTACAGACACTGAGCAATCTTATAACCTCAATCCTATGTCAGCCTGATTGGCCTTTTAAATTTAGAAAGGAGAATGACAAAAACTCCTAGCAGCTGTCAAAATGGAAGTGAAAAAAGAGAATCCCATAAAATTTCAATGTAAGTAAAAGGAAGCCAATTTGATATGTAAAGCAGAACACCAGTTTGCAGTCCCACCCTTCTCCTTTCCCCTCTCAGAGCACCCTGGGAAAGCGGAAGCTATTCTTTTCCTTTTCTGTCATTTCCCTTCCTCTGCATAGTCAGATTGTTTTCAGTTGCATAGCTGGAATGGTAATCCTCTTCTCACCGTCATTTTTTCTCTTACCTTCAGGCCCGGTTCAAAACACACTTAAATTAAGACAGAGTCTTTTGTGTTTGACATAGTGAGTTTGTGTCAGCAAAATCCAGTCTCCAGCAAGAACTGCAAGAGATGTTGTGACATTAGGAGAAAATCACTCCTTGAAACACTTCTGAGAAAAACAGACTGTCAATTTACGACTGGTTTACTGTTAAGGCTTTCATTTTGAGGTTTCAAAGTACTTTACATTTCTGAAAAAAATCCAATAATTTCCAAGCAGCAGGACTTCTTCTTACTAATATAATTAAAAATAACGACAGCATTTAAACCCACAATGAGACCCCAGTAAACCACAAAAAATAAACTAATGAGGAATTGGAATTTTCCACCAATGCAAACATCCAGGCACTTTTCTGTCAGACAGCTTGTTTCACATTCAGAACCTAACCCAAACATTACCAAAAAAGGACAGTGAGGGAGCAGGGTGGTATTAGATGTGAGAGAGCACTCCTGCTTCTATGAACATTATTCCTTTAATTTTTCTATACTGATGGGAAATTGCCAGAAATTTAGAATAGTATGCAGCAAGTGAGGAAGAGAGGCTGAATTTACAAGTATTTCAGGAAAGTAATAACCTGCTGAAACTGCAATGAGTCATTTGTACTAGATGTTAAGAGATTGTTGTGGCACAAAAATACATAAACTTGCCTCGGTGTAGTGTAGCATACACACTACTTGAAATGATTTATTCTGACCTTGATTTAATTAAGAACTAGTCAGGAAGAAGTCACGGTAGAGTTACATCAGACCAACAGTGTGTCTACAGAAGGGAAAAAAGAAGTTGGTTTGCATTTTCAAAAGGCACCCTAGGTTTTCATAAAATCTGAAGTAAAACAAAAAGGATAAAATGGATGGCAGTGTACAAAATACACAATCACATGAGTAACTAAGTTCTAGTCAAGGAAGGAAAAGGCAGACTGGATAATTCTGCAGGTAGGGCAGGTCTACCCAGTAGTATCTGGGAGCAGGACCTGGCCCTCAGCCACAAGCTACAAAATGACGCTTGTGAAGATAGGGCAAGACTGTACAGGAAGAAATGCAGCTTAACATGCTGGGACTTACTGCTGTTAATTAACCCAGGGAGCACTTGTTGAATGTAAATTAACCATGAGGTTACTGCTTTCAGCAGCTATTAGCACGGATCATAGCTTTATTCAGTGGCAAGAAACAGCAAGGGACAGGGAATCAGGCATAAAATGGGCTGGTAATTTGCATGCCTGCTTGGGACATAATCATGACAGGCTATCTCTGGGCAAACCACATCTGTCTGTGCCTCACAGGATAATATGTTCTTACCTTACCTCAAGAGAACACCAAAGGTTTGCTCCCAGACAATGCTCAAGTAAGTGAGAAAAAGTGTCTAAATAAAGTTTAAGTCACATTATGAATGGTTTTATACCACATGGAAAGTCCCAAGGCTGGTATGTTTTGCTGTACCAGAAACATTCCTTTGGCAAGATACATTCATCTTAAAAAATAGCCCTCAGCTGCCATCAGCCTAAAGTGCTTGCAGGTGCTCTGCATAGGACGTGAATACAAATACAATCAAAACCAGACCCACTTTCTCTCCCCTCGTTCAAAAATGCTCTCTCCAGTTTCCTGCTAGCGTTTCTGACTGTGCATGCTGTGCATCCCTGGAACTTCTGTTCCTTCTTAAATCACGGCCGCTGGCCCTTCCAACAGTCACTTCACTCGTTGCCTGCCTCTCTGTCTCTCTACCTTTCCAGTGAGGTTTGAACCGCTGCATTTTTAATGGTGGGAGACTTCCTGTGCTGATGTGTGCCTTTTTTTTCTCTCTGAGGGCAAGCATTTAATGATATGACTGAGATCCTCTTCTGTACAGTTCTTACCCTCGGTGACATGATGTGCAAAGGATTGTCTTAAACCTCTATCATGGCATTTCCTAGTGATGTGTGTTTCACTTGCTGCATTAGGCCTACTGCCAGCAAGGCAATGAAGACATAAAACTTAGCAGTTTCTATTTCATTTCCTTAAGTGCAAAATTACTTAGTAACTGAAAACAAAAAAATTCATTTAGCAAGCCAGGCTATTACAGCGGAAGATTATAAATATATATTCTGGAAGGAGATAGGGAAAGAACAATACGAACAGTAACATAGAAATATGTTCAGTTTTTAATGCTGTCAGTGCCTCAAACTCCCTGGTACAGAGTGACGAAGGAGGAAGTCACCCAATGGCAAGTTAGACAGCCCTTGGGAAGGGGGAAGAGGTCTTCTCAGGGAGCTCACAGTGATCCTGTGCATGTTGGTGGTTGAGAGGCAGACAGCACCGCAAAAATATTCCTTGCTTTCCTGTTTGTTTTCATTCTTTCCTCATCAAGAGAGTGGAGAAATTTCTACCCTTCCAAGGGAGCTATTAGATCTACTAGCCCATTTCCTCCTCCACATCCTGCAAAGCCTGAGGTCTCCAGGGATGACGAAGCCAATTTTTTTAAGAAAGCAAAGAAGTGAAATAGATATAAACTCAACATAACCTCAGTCAAAGCATGGGAGAATACAAGTGTAACCATGAGCTGGACTCTGCTGAGATCAGTACATGGGCTCCAGGCCAGCATCGTTCTTCTAAGATGTCATAGAGTTTTAGGAAATAGGAAGAACTTGAGAATGAACATATCCCTTTCAAAGCTGGAAGGTAGGGTTGATCACTTTGCCGAGGTGCTTCTTCAGTGGCAACTGACTGGTAAAGTGTAAACTCACTAACTCCAAGAGCACTGGGCATGTGGGAGACAGAAGGGGGGGAGTTCTGAGAGGAGAAGCACAAGCCAACATGCTGGGAGTTGATACAGCTTGTTAAATGCCAGGTTTATAGAAATGACAGATTTTAGACACTGGCTTTTTGTATCACAGTAAAAACACATTTAAAGACAGCACTGAGACATTCAGTGTTGTGAGCAGTTCCTGACTTAGGCTTTAAGAAGATATGAATGGGTCTCATTAATCTTTCAGTTACATGCTTGCAGGTGAGGACAATCTCACTGAATTCAGGTCACTAGTCATCTACAGCTGGAAGCTGTATGTGCTACAATTATAAAATTAGTAGTATTAACCTGGACACAGAGATTTCTCTCTTTTTCCAATTACAAAGTGTTGCACAAAGACTTTCAGTTAAACACCAACTAGCTTAGTTCACTAAGAAGGAATTTCTTTTTCCATTCCACATTTCCTCTACGGCATGTGCCTGATCACTGCTGACTAGTAAACACTCAGCAGAACAATCAATGAAACCCTTACAAAATGCTTTATACATTGCAAGAGTATTTTTTAACAATTTTTTTAACCCCTATTCAGAGGGAGGAGAAAGATGTTAATCTTGTCCATTGTAATGCTGAGAAATGCAAAGAAGAAAACAACCAGTGGGTACATGGATATAAACCAGCTTGAAAGTAGCACTTTATTCTGATATTGCCGCTGGCAGCTGCTCACATGTTGTACAGGATATAATCATCTACCTACTGAACCTAAAACATTTTCTTGGGAATTCTGACAAAGGATGCCCAGAAGCCTCTTTCATTGCAACTGGAATGATAGTTCCAATGGATGGATGGCACAGTTTCATAGAGTGGTGGAAGGGAGGGCAGGCATATTGTTAAAGACATAAATACGTCCTCACTTTGTGTCAGGGGGAGATTTCTTTCACTTAAATGCTGCTAGCTGGAGTCAAACCCAAATATTTTATTTGAGTCTAGATTTAATATTTTGTTACATCAGATGATTATGGTTTTCATTGCTTTGTATCAGTTTAGATCATGAATGGTACTTTTGCTGCTGTGTTTCCTGGAGCACACAAATTTCATTTTTGATCAAATTAATGGTCCAAATTTGCCAGTAATGATCAGTTATCAGTATTAAAAGAAATTGATAATTTATTTTCATTAGTATTTTGCAAAAGCATACTAACCAAATGAAATACTGAGGGAGGGGAACAGTAGGGGGGGAAGTGAATATTAAAATGTTAGCCTGTACACTGAAAGATAAGCTAACAGTAGACAAATACACAACTTTGGGTTTTGACAGGAATGTGCATCTGCTTCCCATTAACTTTGCTTGAGACAAGCAAGGAGTCAAGGTTTCCCGTGATTTAATTTGAAGAGCAATTTGGATTTCCAGTGCCTCAGCTGGAGGTATTATTGGTATGAGACCAGAAGTGCCCTAACTGTCCTAAGAGTTTCATGTTCCACAAAGAATAATACCTACAGAAATTTAAACAGGATGTCAGAAAGTGTTATATGTGGGCTCTGAGTGCTCTCCAGTGTTTCTAATATAAATTCACATGAGTTTTGCTCTTTTTGCCATACAAAGCCACCAACATGGAAAAGATAATAAGCTAACAAATGCTGTTCAGCATAACTCACAGTGTAGTTCTGTCCAGCAGAGAAGCTAAAATTCCACATTAGATTCTCTGAAAATTACATGACTGACCTGAATAGCCAAGACTTGTTCACAGAGAGGGACTAGAGCCTGGACAGGCAGCTGCCAAGGTCTGATTGTGCACAAAAGGTCTGAACACATTACCTGTGACAGCAAGGTCCTGTGATGTTTCTCAGGCTCTGTACACAGAAGCAGAGACACTCCAAACTCTTACTTGCTTATTTAAATCATGGCCTTAGTTCCTGTGACCAACATAAAATGCTGATGGTATATTTGCATGAATAACTGAGCATTATTACGAAGATAATGACCATCTGTTAGCTCCTTTTAATGGATTTATTTACAAACTACTCTGCAATGTCTTTTGAACAAGGAAATGAGTTATTTTAAGCCATTCAGAGTGTCGAGAAGTTAATATATCAACACTTCTATGGATCTCTTCTTCAAGTGAAATCTCAGTCCCACTGGAGACATCTCTGGATTTTGCTATAGGGCTTGATATAGCTGATATTTTCACCTCTCAGGCTCCCTGATGACTGAGAGAGCTCTGGAGAGTCAAGCATAGAAATTGTGATTTTTAACACATCCTGTGCTCAGGTAAATATTCTTGCATACAGAGAGATTTGTATCTAAGGTACTTGTCACTTATGTTTCCTCCTAACCAGAATAATCCACAAGACATAGGGTTTTAACTCAGCTACCTCAAGAAGGGCAATGCTGGTTATTGTTTGCAACTTCCTTATTTCCTTTCAGCTTGTGCTGCTTTAGGAACTTGTAAAAACTATTTAAAAATTGAGTTACTGTCAGTTTTGAGGAAAAATTTGCACTGTTTCTTTGACAGTGTAAACTATACTGCTTTTTTACTGGTTATGGTTAAACTGTACTGGACTTTGTAAGATCATACCATTACTGGATATTTAGGAAGCTTCAAGTCATTCTTTTGTTTAATGGTCCAGAAAGAGAAAGCAACCTGAAAAACTGTTTGCCTGATTGTAGCACATAACTCTTCATAATGAACAGAAAACACAAAAAGACTTTATTTAGGCTATGATGATACAAATATTAGTATTTTTTTTTTAATTCACACCTTTTTTTCCTGGGTTTTCATTGTTGTTGTTGGGTCTTTGAAATATTCACTTTGTATCCAGACAGTTGGATTTTTTAAGTGAAAGGCAAAAGAGCAGTTTTGACCTCATGTCTCATGTTTTGGAGGCCCTGTTGATCTCAAACAGCAAGAAAGTGAGAAAAGCAGGCTACCCTGCTACTCTATTGAACTTGTTTTAGGCTATTCCAGGCTATTCCTGGAAAGTATACATCTTCTAGTGCTTTTTTCCCCCTATTTACATTTTTTAGTGTATGAGATTTTCATTTTTCACATTGAGATTCTTCAATGTTACTGATCCCACAGCTTAGACACCTCATAATTTATTAGTCTATATTTGTAGCTGGTATGTGAAGTTTGTCGTATCATTCCACATAAATATTCTCTCAAAACTGCAGCAACATTATCTAATAAAAACCTGATGAACAGAACTTCCACGCTTCTCCATGAGTTTTTACTAAAATCAGAGCTAAATTCTTACAAATTCTAGTCAGGCAGCTGAGAATCTGAATTATGACATTCACTAATAAGTGATAACTATTCATAAAGAGACAGTATTCTATTGCTACATATGGGGTGTACTGATCTTGAAACAGAATTGATGGGTGTTTTCATCAGGTATGGAATATTGCACAAAGAGGTTTATTTACAGTTAATAGCTATTCTATCACGTATGATCTTCTGTTAACAAAATAAAACAGGTTTTGTTATCTTTTCCTATCAGACATTGCATCTCAATTTAAAGGCTCTAGAGGTCTCTTACAACCAGTATTAGTGCAATGTCATCCCTGATTGGAGCTCAAAACAATTCTATAAGTAACATGAAAGGAATCTCTTTAATGATGTGACCTCCAGGTCTCAGACATATACAGCAATACCAAGATGAAACATGACTTTAGTTCTGTATAAACAACCTTCTCTCACTTCTCCAGATCCAGATCAAGATGCTTGGGTAATTAAATGCTGAAACAGCAGCTAGAACTGTGACCCAGCCTACTTTGACAGCAATCCCTCAAGTCTTCAGGTTTGTAATAATTCTTGCAGTTGGTGGTTACAACTACCTACTGTTGAAATATGTGGAAATCCTCAACAATTTGCTTTGTGGAAATAACATTTGACCATACAAAACACGAGCTAGTTTGAAACAGAAGAATTTTTTTTTTTTGGCTGGTACTAGCATCTATTTTCTTGATCTCTTCATAAAGCCCTGGCCATGTCAGGTTCTGAGAACTTTCTTGGTGACACAGAACATCTGTTGCTGTCCGTGGAAACCTTGGCCTTCTGTGCTCTGTGTGACCCAAGAGCCATACAGATAAAGTTTACACAGAACCATTTGTAGCACTGTTGATAACACAAGTTAGTGCTGCTTTTTCGCATGCATTGTTACATTTTTTTGAGCAGTCGGAGCTGCACATCCCTACCCAAGCCATACTTTGGAAGTGTAGTCTGTATATGCCTGCCTTCAGTCAAACCTTTTCCTTTCCTGGAATGTTTCCAAGGCTCCCATATGTTAAAACAGTGTCTTCCCTTCCTAAACAAATAAAAGAAAATTGATTTTGTTGGTTTTCTCTTACTAAATCAAGGACTGAAATAAAAATGGCAAGTACCCAAATGTACATCCAGTGACTAATGTGAGAAAATGCTTTATTTTCCCTAATGTATTTCCATAGCTGTGCCAGAATTTTGAGAAGATTCTGGCAGCTAAGCTCAAGAAATCCAGCACTTATTCTTTATTTCATTATACCTTTCATTCAGAAAAGAATGATCTCTGACCCAGAGAGTTGAATAAATAGCCTTTCATGGACTTTGGTGGACTGTGAATCAGTCCTATGGGATTTAGCTGTAAAGGCTGTTGTTAGGTTCTGTCCCACCTAATTATAAACAATTTTATGTAGACATCTACGGAATGACACCAGTCAGGGGAAAGTAGAACATGACTATCAGTACTACTTTAGCGTCTGCTTGGACATTAGAGGAATCATGTCCAGTGAGTTCTTATATTTCTCTGTACAAAGGGGAACTCTAATCTTGTGACATTTCCATTTGGTTTAGTCAGATGAATCTCATCAAAAAACTTAATTCTTAGTTCTTCCTCTGTGAGTTCCCTACCAGTTCCTAAAATATCTCTGCCAAAGATGAAGCATTTACCAAGTAATGTGTGCTACGAAAGTCAACACTGTAATCAGGGATGATTATTGCAATACGTGCTTAATTTGTAAAAGCAATTAAGAATACCTGCTCCTCTATGTTTTGGGTTGAGATGGTTTAAGGAGGAATTGTTCTGACTATTTGAACAGTAAAAAACAGATGAAATTTTTCAATTAGCACTTCAAGTTGAACTGAAAGAGGTGAAGTTGTTATCATGTGTTATTAACTTTTAAAAAATTGGCCAATTAGGTCTTTTTCTGCACATGTAACTCTCCGCTATGGTCCTGCCCTTTAGAGTCTGGCCTGAAGAACAAAATAAACCAGTGCAATGAAGAAACAAAACCATCACATCTAAACCATGTGGTATTATTTATGACTAAAAAAAAGTTAAATCATATCAATGTTCAAAAAAAGTCAATGCTTTTTAGCATCACAGCTTCTTGATTTACAGTCTCTGAAGAGTATAGTGATGTGTTTAGGGAGAAAAGATCAGCAGTCTTGAAATTCGCAAGCAGATGATCATTTTAAAAACCTGTGTCACCTGGTCATATTTGGAGACCATGACAAATGTGAGTTTTTTCCACTAGAAAAAATATATTTAAAAAAACAAAACAAAACAAAACAAAACAAACAGTCACAATATTCAACATTATTAATAAATTATTACAGTTTTGTCAGAAGTATGAGAGAAATGCAAAGGTATTTTGGGGGACTTTAAATGGAGCTTAAACTCTTACCTTTCATTCACTCCTGTAGTGGCAGGAATACTCATTCAGAACCAGGAAAGCTGGACTGTATGCTCATCTCAGCCTCAGGGATTTGCATTCATCTTTTTCAATTCCTAAGAAAATGAGTGCTATAATTAGTAGATTGTACTGTAACCAAGCCTATGATTGATGATGGAACATTTTGCAGCAAAGAGCACAAGTTCTAAAACTGAAAAAGAAGCAAGAATTTGTAACACAATGTTATTACACTTAGCTAGAGTTGTATACAAATCTGTGAACCATCAGATGTTGGATATGACTGTTGAATCTGTTAAGAGCTGTACTATGTGTGAGTTATTTCATTCCTTGCTTTCAATTTCTGAAAGTACCTAAAATTCCACACTCTGAAATTCATCAAAACACCATATTCTTCACGGATATTTATATGCTTTAACAAAATCTAGTCTTCTGTTTCAGGAAAAGATAAAGTTGAGAACAAAGATTCTGAGAATCTGAGAGTTCCAGCAATTAAAATAGATGTTTCAAGCACCCTAATGGTGGGTTCAGAGAGGAGGGACAAAAAAAGGTTTATATAACGTATAGTCTTTGCTACACTTTCTAGAATAAAAGAAAACATGCTCACAACACAAACATGACAGTAAAAAATGTAAGGTCACGTTCCAGGTAGCTTGAAGTTTGTGTCCTTATACCAGTGTGGTAGATAGAGGAAAAATAAAAGGATGGTTTTTTCCACAGGTGTTTCAAGAAGGTAACAGAGACTGCTAGTATGAGCAAGTATAAAATTGTATTTTCAATTGCTCTCAGACTATTTTATGAACCAATGTGGACTCCCTTAAACAAACTCTACATTATGAGTGACATTTGTCACATGGGCATCAATGGTGTAGAAGTTAGACATTAAACTTCTCCTCTGTAGAGATGGAAAGCTCTTGTCACTCTCCATTGACCACAGAAGAAGCTGAAACTGTCACACAAGGGCTGAAGCTTAAGAGTAAGTGAGAAAATCTGGTTTTATTCCAGCACAACACTGTTTTGAAATGATGAGTGCTGAATATTGTTATTTTAGTGACAGTTTTTAGAATTTTTCCAAACAGATGATTGTGGGGATGCTGAGGAAACAGGTTTGTTTCTTTATGGTAGAACCAAGAGACAGCAGAGAAGTGAATTTTGAAAAGACAGAAATAAACTGTATATATTCAGAAAATACAATCAGATCTTTTTTCAGTAATTGAGGCAGCTTTATAGTCACTGAGCTATAAAACTATCTGAAAGTGGGAGCATATGGTTCCGTGACCGGGGCTAGCT
>VZTE01002928.1:0-14295 GCA_013397775.1 Eulacestoma nigropectus
GGTCTTGCCATACTACTACTGACATGTGTTTTTCCTGACCCACCAGTAAATAATGTTACAGCATTTAAAGGCACTTCACTTAACAGAAGTTTTTCTCTAAAGCTTAACTTTGCCTGTAGTAATTTATGGCTAGGAAAGTAAATAGAACAGGTGCCTGGGTAGTTCAGTAATGCAATTTGCAGATCTTCTGATTTTTGTAATGCTCAGTCAAAATACTGCTTCTTCAGAGGTAAATAAATTACTGCAAAATCTCTGCCTGCCATAGCTAACAGCCTTGCTCTACCTCTAATTATTATCTGAGCTAGCATCTCCATTGTCGTGAAGATTGTCTTTGGAGACCTGTAAGGTAAAAAGACCCATTCTATTATTAACAGAGAATCTTTTGCAGAAGCATCCCACTGAAATATAAGACCATACAACTGCATTTTTTCTCCTAATACTGCAAGAAAAAATGGTTGTGAAATAATACAACGATGTGCTTGTCTTTTCTGCAATGCTTCTGCTACCCTCTCAAGAGCTTTTTGAGCTTCAGGTGTGAGAGTCCTTGGAGATGTGATGTCGCAGTCTCCTCTTAACGAATCAAAAACTGGAGCAAGCTCATCATTGGTGACCCCCAATGTAGATCTAATCCAATTTATTTCTCCTAGAAGCTGTTGTAAATCCTGTAAGGTATTGGCTTTAATTTGAAGCTGTATTTTCTGTGACATTATTGCTTGTTCTGTCATTTTCCATCCCAAATATTTCCATGGTGGAATCTCCTGTATTTTTGATGTAGAAATCTCAAGTCCAGCATTTTTAATCTCTGTAACAACACTATCACAAGCTTCTTCCATCTACTTTTGTGTAGGTGCTGAAATCAACAGATCATCCATGTACTGCAGAATCTTCGCTTGAGGATGCTTTTGTCTAGCTGGAGATAAAGCCTTTGCAATAAACCATTGACATATAGTAGGCAAATTTTTCATTCCCTGAGGAAGCACAACCCAATGATACCTTAGCAGAGGTTCTTGTCTATTAATACTTGGGACAGAGAATGCAAAACATGGGGCATCATCTGGGTGGAGTGGAAAAAACAGTCTTTTAAATCAATGACAACTGAAGGCCAATCTCTTGGGATCATAGAGAGAGAAGGAAGTCCAGGCTGTAAAGGTCCCTTATCTTCTATCACTTCATTGATCTTTCTGAGATCATGAAGCAGCCTCCAGGTGTCAGAGGCCTTTTTGCATATAACAAACACTGGTGAATTCCAGGGATTAGTTGTCTCTTTAATATTGCTAAAAGCCATTTACAAGCTNCTGGTGAATTCCAGGGATTAGTTGTCTCTTTAATATTGCTAAAAGCCATTTACAAGCTAGAGGGAAATTGTCCTCCTTAATTATTTTATGATGTATAGCATTCCAATCTGCCAAAATGGGCTTTTTTTCCAGATTCCCTTTTCTGTGAGAAGGAAAGGAATTCTGCTTGTTGGCAGAAGAAAGCCATCTTATCTGTTGAGGGTTTAAATCGAATTCATCCTCTGATGTAGAACATTCATCCTGAATTTGCATATCTGCTCTCGTACTAGCACTTTCAGGATTTATTTTTACAGCGTCCATTTTTTTCTCTGTCATTTCCGGGTTTGTCATTTCCGGAGTTGTCATTTCCGGGGACGTCATTTCCGGGATGTCATTTCCAGGGTTGAAGCCCCCTCCCTCCTGCTTTTCCCATCACTTCCGGGGGCTCCACCCTCCTTTCTTGTGGGCGAACTCCTCCCCCGCTTCGGGTGCAATATTACAAGTGGCCGAAGATGGCGACTGTGGCCGTGCATCAGCGGCAGGGCTGTTAATTATCTCAAGTAGTATTCGACAAGTAGACAGTAAATTAGCAGCATTTTTATCTCTTTGAGTGGCAAGGTCGAAAAGCCGTATTCCAACAAACTCCCAGAAGGATTTATGATGAAGAGTTTTAAAGTCAACTTCTGGGCAGTTCTTAAGCACCCAAAGTAGTAAATCTTTCAGTTCCTGCTTGGGAACTGATCTAGAGTGCTGTCTTAGTAAAGTTTTTAACTGAATATAAGCATCTCTTTGCTCTTTGGAGATACTGTCACCCATCTCCCACATCCCCCAGATCTTACCTGGCAGTCCTCAATTGCAACCTCAACCAGCGATTATGCGTCCAAGCTTCGTTTCAGCTTCAGATGAGGACTGGATAGGTTTTCTTCCAGAGCAGCTCCGAATTGTCGTTCATGAATCCGTGCCTCCGGCAACCACTTGAAAACTTCTATTTCATAAATCTGTGCCTCGGGGCACCACTTGTAACTTTTCCCTGCTGGCTTTTTCTTCTTTTACTTCTTTTGCGTCAGAGCTTTTATTAAAGAGACGGGACTATCACTGTTATACACGATTTATTACTTAAAATAACAAACAAGGCATCAGTCTCAGAGGCCGAGGAGCTAAGTAACAAGTCACCATAACGAAGGACAGTCACGGGTTTCAAGGTTACATGGCAATTTGTAACTTTCTGGTCCAATAAGCAATTAACACAAAACTTTGTTTTGACTCGATAACCTATCACCTTTGGTACTTTTTACTGCAATGCGTCTATTTTCAACCAATTATTTGCTAAGTCGCGTACACCCATATACTTCTATTATAACATCTAAATTCTTAACTTAAACTATAAAATCACATTACTATACTTAAAACCCTTCACCTTATCACCCAATAAATTTTCTTATTTATAGCTATAGGAGCATAGGTTTGTGATTCTCTTGCTTAGGGTCTATATATCTTGTCATCACATGAACCCAAGTTCTTTCCAGGGCTATAAATCAAATCTATTATTGCCTGTGGAAGTTTTAACTCCTCGGTTTCCAACAGAAAAGGCCACCTGTTATTTTAAAATCAGCATTGAGGAGTTCCTACTGTGTGCATGTGGCGTTAGAGCAGAAACGCTTTGAAGAGAAACACAGCTGAAGGCAGGTCTGGAGCAAACACCCAGTGCCAAGCAGTCATTCAAGAAACAGTTGTGGGAAGCACTGAAACAACAGACTTTTCAGTCAGGATTACTGGCATATCATTTGAAAAGAAGGTAGGACTGTTTGGTTGGGATGTCTTTTTCCCTTTAAGCAAATAATTTATTGTATCCTGAAGTGCCTTTATTTCCAGTGAAAAATGCGAGCATGGTTTTAATGAGCAATGATGGGGTTCAATGATGTGTTCATGTTCTATAAAAAATTGCTCAAATCCCAACAAAAAAAAAAAAATTGTAATTTCCAGTTTTTTAGGCCAAAACACTTGGTACTTCTCATTTACTGGAGGTTTCTAGAAGTGTGAGTGTTCTTTATACATGACACTGAAATGTACTGAAACAGGAATGGTTTTTCCTCCATTACTTTGTAATTGCCATTACTTACGTGGTAGTAGTCTTCAATTTGTTTGACAATGAGTCATGCCTTTTAAAGGCTGAGAATATTTAAAGGGGGAAATCTGTAAGATGTTTATCAAAGAAGCACCAACCAAACTTTTGATTCAACCTCATTTCAGCCAATGTGAATTATTGCAAGTAATACATATAGAGATGTAAAAACAGATATGAGATACATTCTCAGGCTTTATTTGTACATCAAAAGGGAAGATAAAGGCCTCTTCCATGTGCTGGTGGCAGGGTGAATAGATTTTATGCAAGGGCTTCCAAATTTGCGCATCTGACACAGGCTGTACCTTTTTCTTTCTGAGACTTGATATTTTATATTGTGAGTTAGCAGATAGATTGCTTGAATTTATTTTACTTCCAAGTGAAAGAATAATAGTTTTAGCAAAAGATTTGAGGATATAATTGGGAATAGATTGCTTATATAGAAATGCTAATTACACTTTTTAAATGAACATCTGTGTGAAAAAAAGAATTCTTTTTGTGTTTCTAATAACAGCAGAACATGGATTTTGTTAAAGTGGATAGTTATGGGTGTTGTTTATACATTTTAAGTGTTTCTCTGAGATGAGAAAAGGTACAATACTGCTTCTGTTTGTCTTCCTGTGGCTCTTCAACGATGTATCTAAGATAACTCTTACAAGTTAGGTTAAAACCATCTTGCTTTGAATAGTGGATTGGTCTGATGTCCCTTCCAACTTAAATTATCCTATGATTCTTACATTTATGTGAAATCCCATTGTATCTAAATTTGACCAATTGCTTACTCAGGCCTTGCTAGCTGCCACTTCACTCCATCCTGCAATTCTCAAATACTTGGAAGGGATACAATGGAAGCAAGAAAATTCTCATTGCAAGTGTTGCAACCTCATACAGGCCTGTGTTGTCTTTGTGCCAGGTGTTTCACAAAGTAATGGTGCCTATGTAATGCAGGAAGGTTTCTTTCAGATTGCATGCTTGCTTTTGTCAGGTGGAGACGTAACAACCCGCTCACTAAAAAACAGGCACGTGTGGTCCTTGGTTCTTGTCCCTGAAGCTTTGCTTCCTTTTGCAAACAGGGAAGTGAGAACCTGGAGACTTTGCTACACGTTAATGTAAGGATTGTGCTGAAGTGTGGTAACAAACCTGTCCCAATTTAGGATTAATATCTCTGTTTCTAATATTCTCGTAACCCCACCAACCAGCATTTTCTGAGGGGGACAAGTATGCTGAGGAGCATGGCCTTCAAACCTGTGTGAGACACTCTTGCTCCTGGCAGAAGTGCTAATTCCACTTCAGCTGCAGCCGAGAGAGAAGGTGCTGGGTGACAGCACTCTGTTATCTTAGTTCCTTGATCCATGTATGTCCAGGAAATAAGCAGATTATCTCACCTTTGTTTCTGCTTTCATCCCTTTCTATTTTAGTTGGGATGTGCATGGGACTTCTGCTCAAATAAACTTAAGACTGTCAGCATAGGATGCTGAAGGATAAATTCTGTGTTACTATTGGGATGAGCTCACGTGGACCTTTTCATTCAGTTCCTCACATGCTGCACATTACAACAGCCAGTTTATTTCTGACATCTGTACCAGCTCCCATACCTCAACACTGCCTTGACATCTACAGTTCAAACAAATCCTCATTTCCCTTTCTTCTGGTAATATACCAGAGAGGGACCTTGGCCTCAGATAGAGCTTCTACATGTCCCTGTAAGACATATCAGAGTTGCTGAACAAAAGACCTGTGGCTTTATTTTAAAAAGAATAAAAAAGACGGAAAAAAAAACACTCAAAAGACGGTCAAAATGCAGATTGCCAGTGCTTTTCCACTTGCTTCTCAAGGGTAATAGCTCACTTCCTCCCCCTGTTTTAGTCACCCTCCTTAATGCCAACTACACTCAGGATACTTGGATGGCAGCACTGCAATGACACTGAATTTATTAGGTCACTGTGAGGTTTCCTCACAGGCAGTATCATGCTACATTAAGAAACTTCCTGTGACCTTAATAAGAAATCACTAAATTGTTTATTTTCTATGGCTTTCCTTTCATTCCTCTGATTAGAGAATATTATTTCATAGAAGCAAGTTCTTCATATTCCTTCTCAGTCTTCTGCATTCATGTTTAAAAAAAACCTCAAAATAAACCAAAAACCCCAAAACCCCAACAACAACAACAACAACAAGAAAAGAAAACAGGAAAACCTCCCAAGACCCAAGACACCAAAACTAAAACAAAATCAAACAAACACCACTACCAACATAAATCAAAGGATGGTGTAATTATGATTTATGTAAGAGAAAACGAAAAAAATAATTACCGAGTTGTCTGTGCTGCTCTGCGTACACCACTTGGGAGCAAACTCAGTTATAAAATATGTGGTGTTCATAATTACCCTTTCTGCCACAGGACCAGCTCTGACCCATGCAGGCTTAGCACAGTTTGGGTGATGTGGCTGGGTTATCTGTTCTAGAGTTTTCCCTTTGGAATAAGGCATGGCAAGTGGGTAATTTGCTCTGAACCTACCACCAGCAGATTCTTTTGCCAAGTGTTGACACTATGTTGCTCTTTTCAGTCACATGGCCTAGCCTGAATGCTCACTGGATGGGGGGAGGTTCTGAAAGCTGGCTAAAACTCAGTTGGAACCATTCCGTTTAATCCTTTACCCAAGCGAAAAGACAAATTATTAATATTATTAATATTTTAAGAAAATATATTCATTATCCTTCAGAAAGCTTCTATGAAAACACTACTTCAATCATGAATTTAAATCTCAAAAGACACAGCTTCTAGGGCCATAGCATACTTTAGTCTAAAGACAGCCCTGTGACACTTAAGTTCATAAATACTACATTTTCCATTGTTGAACACATCCCCTTGCCAAAACTCAAATTTTCTCCAATTCCACTCTCAAGTCTCACATACAGATCAAGATTACGTGTCAGTTCTTAAAAATATTCAGGCACCTCAGTTGCTTTCCTGATCAAAGCCCATGAGCAGGACAGATAGCTGTAGGCTGACCATGGTTTTATTTTTATTCAGCCCTGCTGCTATCTCTTTGTATCCTTGGATGATAAAAATAGATACTGGCACTTGAGGGGATTTCGTGCTTATTTGTGTGTGTATGACATCTGAGTCTCAGGCCCTAGGGTCTCTCTGCTACTACAGTATTATAAGGGGCCTTTATAAAATTCCTACCTCATTTTGATGGATTGCCATAGAAAGGCTTGGCTGTAAAGGAGAATCAATTTTATTCTGCTGTTAGTGGGAATTGAGTCACTGTAAATGAAAGAGAATCTTGTCTTATCTTCAAATTTGTGTAGTCATTAAGAAGGATTTTGGTTTGTTTGTTTTTTGGGCTTTTTGTACTTCCAAGAATGGATTCTCACAGCCTCTACCATAGCAGCCCAGATCCTGGAGTCCTGTACCTTTTGCTGGGCCTGTGCAGTTCTTTGGAAAGAATAATTTTCTAGCAGAGAGGACTGGAGAAAAATAGGATCAAGTTTTGGAAACTCATTGTGGCAATCACTGTTCTAGGTATCCAAAGTCTGTGTTCCTAACTGAATATGCCTTGTCCTGCAGAGAAGACAGAAAAGTGTTTGCAGTGGTGGTACCAATTACCACTCAAAAATGGCTGTGAGTGGTCTTACGTGTTGCAGAATGTCTTCCTAACCTTGTGCTCTGGTGGCTGTGGTTAGGACCAGTGTTTGGCTCTTGGGATGTTACCGAGTGGTCAGTGCAAAGCTGAAGGCTTTAATTGGAGGAATCCTTCAGACTGGCTGGCAAAATATGGGATGGGAAAGCAAACCAGCTGAGGTTTATTTCTATTTGGATAAAGTTGCCACCCCTGCAAACAGACTAAGGATTGCAAACTGGATTAGAAATAAGGCAAAGAAATCTTGTTATCAGCTGGCTGTTGGTAGTTACATGAATCTTTGAGTGTCTATAGAAAGTAATTCTCCTCATGGTTAGAATCAGCCTTTATTTTTAGTGAAAACAACTTACAAGTAATGTAGTTATTTTCTTATTATCCCGATCAATGCTTTTCCCCGGGTATCACCTCCCTGTTTTCTGCTGTGGCAGCTTGACTGCTGCTGGGTTAAACCTGAGTACCCACACTCAAAATTTGCAAAGGTTTTGCTTTTTTTTTTTTCATGTATACTGGGATAAATTTAATTGCAGAGAAATGCAGAATGCTAGTCACTGAACACCTCCCTGAACAAAGAGAACCCCAGAAATCCAAAGCCCACAATGTTGTTTTAGTAATATCCCATATACCTGCTCTGAGAGAATAAAGCACATTTACTGAGATACTTGTAAAGGAGTTTAATTCCTCTTTTTGTCTTGAACTTAATGGCATGAACAGTCAACACTCAATGCAGCAGACACAGAGAGTGAAGTAAAACCAAGCAACCAAATTCAGACAATAAATGTTTTTCATTTTTCCAGTAATTTTATGCATTTGATTTCTATTTTCTAAACATTCTTCCATGCTGATATTAAACATTCTTCCATTATGATAGTTGCACCAAAGCACCTCTGTTAATATTTTCTATGAATTAAAATCTCTAAACTTCTACATTTTCAAAACTGATCCAACATTTTGCATGGCTAAGATACAGATCAGTTTACAGTATCTTTTCTTAATCTATTAGTGTACAATGGAATTTTTAAAGAGAGAAATATTTATTCAATGCTTTTTGTATGCTTCAGAAGACATTGTTTTGAGCCTTGTGTTGACGTCAGGGAGCTTGTAATTTTCATCATAACAACAGTGCTAACAGTGATAACCACTTTATGTCTAATAACAGCTGGCCAGAGTGTCTTATGAGTACTCAATTTTTTAAAAAAGTAAGTACAGAACAACGATTTTCACAGACTTTTCGTTGGTTTTTGTCATCTTTCAGAGAGTATTTCAGCTCATTTCATTCACATTTGTCAATCCTTAATTTTGAAGAAAGGAAATCAGTGACATTCTCTGTTATGGATGTAATGAGCTGTACTCCAGCCAGAGAACCAGCACATCAGAGCTGCTCCTGGGGAGCTATGCAAATCCATCTGAGCATCATCATTCATCAACAAAAGTCAAAACAATCCTCATTTTGAAGACTGTTTCTATACTCACTGATTTCACAGATTTCACACACAAACATGCCACAGAGCTTTAACCGCTGACTGTTCTCTCTGTTGATAAAACTTTGGAATTTTATCAACACTCATGGAAAACTGCTGACTGCATAATTAATCCACTTTGTGAAAATGTTTAGGAACTTTTGGAAGAAAGCATTATTGTTTGGGCTGAATGCATGTTTACTTAAACAAACTGGCAGCTGGATTGCCAGAGTGAAGCCAGTGCAATTCCTCCAGAATCCATACTGCACTCAAACAGGCAGGAGGTTTGCTCCTGCGTGAATACTGTCCTAATCTCCTTCAAACCAACACCTTGTTTGATATGTTACTCTGGATTCAGGCACTTTGAAATCACCTTGTTTTACAAGCCACTTCAGAGCTGCAGTATCAGCACCTTAAAATCTTAAGAGTTACCTTTACTCCCGTTCTTTATTCTGTATATATCCACTGTACTGTTTGAAGGACTTCCTTTTACAAGGCTCTGCATGAACCAAATATCACTCAGTTGTGGGAAGCTGCCCTTGTTACATTGTGCTTGTGAGGAATTCTGTGTTGTCCTCCATCAGCACCACAGTGGAAGATACCCATGAAAGCTCAGGACAAGAACATTAATACTCTCTGGCAAAATAACCCATAAGTACAGATATTTTGATCCTGCTAATTCTCATCATCCTGATCTCTATCCATGGTCATGTTTTGGGAGTTGACTTCTGAAAAATTACTTTTTAAAAAAAGTTCATTTTCCAGAATTGAAATTTTCTTGGGGGGGATTCCCAAAAGACCTCTGGGGTCAGAGTATAGAACACTTTTCCCTCATTTTATGGAAGAATTCAGGTGACTTGTGCTGACTTCCTGTAGTTCCTTGTGATAGGGCAGTGACAGCCATCAGATCTGCACTCTTACTGTCCATTCACCACAGACCTGATCTTTCCTTGAGGTAATGATCTCGATATTAATTCATTACTCATGAATACTAGGAGAGGGGAAAAAAGGAGCAGTGGAATGGTGGAAGAGAAGAAAAAAAGAAAAATAATCTTCTGACAAGATTTTATAGGGAAAAAAGTTTAACGGGGATGGTCTTTCTTGGGAGCAATGAACAGGCAGCACAACAGCAAGTGTCATTTCAAGTTCATGGTCAATAAATTCAAGAGATTACAGTTTAGAAGAAATAATTTCAGCTGTTTGGGCACCTTGCTGTGTGTTCCATTAATGGCAATACAGCGATTTTTGCAGTATTCGTGGCTCCCTAGCTGGGAAGGCTGGTCACACAGGCAGCAGCCATTGAAGGGCAACAACATAAGAGGATGCTTGGAGAGTGGGAGGAAGATACCAGAGATTTAATGACATGAAAGTGAAGCATTTGAAATACAATTACATGAAGAACATTAGTTTTTCCCCTTGGATTACGTTTGAACAATGAGAACTGCAGTACCTGCAAAAGAACTGTAAAGTAAATAACAGCCAGCGATTTGTTTCCTCTAGAAGGGACATGATTTGAAATATACTATTTGATTCGAATGGTGTCTCTCTGAATTTGAGACGTAAGGAAATAAACTGAAATATGTTTAAGTCAGAGGGACCAAATCCCCTGTTAGTGTCTACATAGATATATTTCTAGCTCATTGCAAGGCAGTTGTTTTGATTCATTCCAACTGTGGTGTGCAGGAGTCCCAGAAGCACTGGGCTATCTCACCTTCATGTACTTGCCTTTGGGTCTGATTTTTAGAACCACTCTCATGCATCTCAAATGAGGGAATGATATTTGCAATGTAGCATTGGGACCCTTTGAGGCTGCCTCACTTGGAGGTGAGAGGGCCCAGAAGGTCAGGAAAAGATGCATTTTACAGGTTTCTGTCCCTTCTCTGGCTCAAAGCATTTCACCCACCATCACCAAGTACAGTCTAAACAAAAAGCAGATTTTGAATAAGGTGCAGATTGCCCAGGGAGTGCTGTGCTGCACAACCAGTCTGGAATTTGCTGTGAGATTGGTTTAATTATATAAAGTATGCTACTCTGATATACTAGGGTTGCTAAAAGACAAAATTCCCAGAACAGAAGTTGGTCTTTAAAATTGAATGACTGAAAACAGCAATTTAATTAAAGCTTTAGTACTTCTGGGAAGGGTTTTTTGATGACAAGGCAGAAGGACTGAATTTACTTTGTTCTGATTGTTTTCCCCTAAACACTGGCTTGCTGGGGCTGATGGAGGCTGAGTACCCTCTGCATCCCACATGAACTTCCTTGTCATTCTCCTGTCCCAGCTATGTCCTGGAGGCCCTGCCAGCAGGACACCCATCCTGCCTGCTCTCCTATTCTCACATGTGTAAGGTAGTTTTCCCCTAACCTTACACATCTGTTGCCCAACCCTCTTCTCTGTACAGCTTTACGTGGCTGCAAACTGACAGCAAGGTGTGTATGAAGGAGATCTGCTGGAGACTTACATGCTGTATTTAGTGTTCACCAAGCACAAAGTAAATTTTTTCCCTCAGAAATAAATGTATGGCATAGATCCCTTTCATTTCTACGGAGGATGATGCTTCTCCTAGGGAGCCATAAAGCTGAAATAGGTTATTTTAAAACTAAACCATTTTCATACTCAGTCTGCTCCTAGGTACGACTCAAATACAAAAGGTAGAAAGTGTGACATGCAGGTTGTCCAAAAATGCAACCTTTAAAACCTCTCAATCTAATACCCAAAGGCTCTTCTGCCATTTGACTGTAACACACAGTGGTGCTTTAAGATTCAATATTGGAATTATTTTTTTTTTAAATTCCAACCTCTTCCCCAGCAGACCCACGAAAGCTTTTAACCACTGTCATTGAGGCTGGTGGCAAAATTGATAACTACAATTTTCTGGCAAATGTGCACATTCCTTAACTTTGCTTTCTAGTATATCAGAAACTTTCATCCATTTTTCTGTGCCAGTTCAGGATCTTGAGATGTTCTGTCTTTTGCAAGAAAATAAACTTGATTGTACTGTGGGGCTTAATACAAAATAATGAGCTTTACTAGTCTTACTCAGCCTTACCACAGGTTTTTGTGCTTGAAATTTCATTAGACTGGAGTTGAGAGTGTTTTCTGCCTGAATGTGCCTGAATGGGCATCCACCCCAACATTTGCTTCCTGTGTCTTTTTCTGTCAACCCTGTTTTGTTATAATTTTACAAAAATGCAGAGGGAGACACTTTAGATCCAACAAATTTAATCAATAAAGATTTCAGTGTAGAAACGCTTGTAGCTAGAATTTAATACAGGGCTCAGATCACGATCTGAGAATCTAAGAAGAAGGGCATGAAAGGGATTTTTTTGAGGCTGGAATGTGTGGGTTTCTGGAATTTCTTATTCTGGGTAAGAAAGATTAATTGTGGTAATAATACAACTACAGTACTACAGCTGATGATAACATATGAAAATATCTAATGAAATTATAGTAAAGATAGTGGATGTTGAAGGCAGCTTAGGGGCTCTTTTCTGCCTTCCTCAGTTCCTCAGGATGGTACGTCTAAACACTGCAATCTTCCTTCTGTTAACCATGTTAAGAGGGCCTAGAACAAAGCAAACTGTTTTGCTTTAACAGCAAAGACTGCTGAACATCTCTGTGTTTTTGTGACGGGTATCTTGCAAGGTCAGCAAGGATTAGTCAGGTCCATTTTGCCCTCAGTCCAGTCTGGCAGATCACACAGGTCTCAGGGCATTTGGAGCTCTTGCAATAAGGGCTGTACATCTCCTTATCTCCTGCATAATGTCCTTAATCTCTCTTCACCAAATAAATGACACTGCTGTACTCTTTCCACTGATCTTCTCCTGCAGCAAAAACCCTTGAGCATTGCTGGGGAAGCAGTTCATTTGACAGTGTGGAAACAACTGTGCATTCTATAGTCTTGCATTTCTTTCCCTTTGAGAAATTCAACAATTCTGTTTTTAAAACACATTTAAAATATTTTAATTTAAAAATATATATTTCTGACTTACAAGCACACAGTGAGTATTTACTTACTAGACGTGTAAAGCTCTTTCATGCTTTTCCTTTAAGGTACCTTCCAAAAATACTGAGGGTATTTAGTGTAGAGGGGCGGCCCCCAAATATGGGAGCTCCCTCCGCCCCCAGCCCCGTCCCCTCAGATGACTCCCCCTGGGAAGAAGACTCCGAGACCACTGTGTAGCTCCTCCCACTAGGCGGAGTCGCCTGGTAGTCCCAGCCCCTGTTTCTAGAGAATTCTGTTACCTTCGGTTATTGACTGGTTGTTAAGTTATGTATTTGCCCCCCAAGTTCTGTAATTTGTCCCCCCGTAGTCCAAACCCGCCCTCAGATTCACCCGGTTGGCTGTTTCCCCTAAACCCCTCCCAGTTTTCCCCCCGGTTATAAGCTCCTGCACAGCCGTGTGGGGGGGGCTTCTCCAAGCTCTCTCCCCATTGTCTGGCCCCTCCCGGTTCCCCCCGAATAAACGGAGCTTTGGAGAACCTCAACTCCCGCGCTCTTCATCTTTCTGCTGCGTCGCTACCTAGCACTAGAGGAAGCCTGACGGAGGAACGCCCTCCTCCCAGCGTCAATCACGGCGTCTCGCCTGCACTTCTCCCCTCAGGAGCCGGCCGCCCCGGTATAGGGAAGAGTCCAGCGAGGTCGAGGGTCAGACCCCCCTCAGATAGCTCTCTAAGTGCCCCAGCCCAGGCCAGAGAGCACCCCCAGTAGCAGTGGGCTATTTGGAATACTACAATTCAGAGTTTGTATTTTTTACTTCACCCCATCAGAAGAGAGATCAGCCCTGCTTGATAGCTAGTTGCAGACAATCAGGAAAAAAAATAACATTAGTATTTATCCACTGAATAGATAGAGCATCCTCTGCTCAGCTAAAGGTGACCTTGGATTCTAACGTCGTTTCTAGTGGCATATTTCTGTGTTGTTGGTATCAGTGTGTTCTTTGTAATGCTAGTACTAGGGAGATGGTACTCTTGATTTCCACCAATGAACAGTTCCACAACTGTTAGTACATGCAAGAACTGGTGAATGGACTCTGAAGAAGCCACTTACTTCCTTTAATTGCCTGATTATGCATTAAAGTCTGGTGGATGGAGCAGGTCCTGATGTCCCAGAAGACAAGAGCACCATGTTATTGGACAGAACAGACTGTGACATTACAGTAAACCAGCATGCGGGAATGAAAAGATCAGAAAATGTCTTGCACTTGGAGTGCTGGCTGCTGAAGTACCTTCTAAATTACAACCTGTGCTTGAGTGAAGTGTATCTTTTTACATCAGTGGAACTGAAAGCTCTTTGCCAGAGTGGAAAATGCCAGGGCTGCTCAAACACCTAACTCCAGCTCTTGTTTCTCTCTCAGGGTAAGGTTTGGGGTCTCACATCCTCCAGGGATCAGGGCACTGGCGTCAGGCACCAAAGCTCTTCTTCTTGAGGAGGAGAGGTGTTTTCTAGTGCATCCCTACAGTTAGCATTTCCTATGGACCACTGCTAACCCTGTAGCTCCTCCAATTTCCATGAATTGCAGACAGAGACTCCAGATTCCTGGAGCTACATAAAAGCTATATAGTCCAGGAATACTTGTCTCTCTGTGTCTCCACTCTGGGTTGTGGTGATGTGGATTTAAACGGCATTTTAAGGGCTAAGTGGTGGCAAAAAAAAAAAAAAAAAGGGGGTTGCAAAAGTAATGTCTCCATTGTGAATCACCCAAACCGGGCCAGGAGACACTTCAGAGACAGAGTCAGAGAAGCGGGTATTTGCTTTTATTCAGTGCGCCAGGCGTGGGGGATTGCTCCTCCAAACA
>VZTE01002930.1:0-44610 GCA_013397775.1 Eulacestoma nigropectus
TTGTGTGCTTTTCTCAAGGCTAAACTGAAGCGCAACCCTCCCTGTAGCCCTAAGCACAGCCCTAAGTCCTCACGGATCAGTAAAAGCCACATGGGTGGAAAGGAAGGTGCCAAGGAGAAAAGTGTGGAGCGTGAAATGTTGGGGCAGTGCTGCTCTGGCCCTGGCATGTTTTTTTAGATTGAAGTGTTCCTGGATCTGCGGGCTTTGTGGTTTTTTCAAGTCTAACCTGGAGCGTAACCCCACCCGTATCCCTAAGCACAGCTCTAAGTCCTCGCGGAGCAGTAAAAGCCACATGTCGGTAAGGCTGGTGCCAAGGAGAAAAGTGTGGAGCGAGCAATCTTAGGCAGTGCCGCGCTGGCTTTGGCATGTCTTTTGCAGCTGCAGTGTCCCTGGAGCTATGGGCTATGTGGTTTTCTAACTCCTAACCCTAAGCAAAACCCTAACCGTAACCCTAAACACAGGGCTAACTCCTCGAGGAGCAGTTAAAGCTACGTGGCGGTAAGAGTACTACCAAGGAGAGAAGTGTGGAGGGAGCAATGTTGGGGCAGTGCCATGGTGGATTTGAGATGTCTTTTGCAGCAGCAGTGTCCCTGGAGCTGTGGGCTTTGTGGTTTCCTCAAGCCTAACCCTAAGCGTAGCCCTAAGCGTAACCTTAACCCTAAGTGTAAGCCTAATGCCATATGTAGCGCTAGTAGATATACAGGGGCAAAGGCTGGTGCCGAGGAGAAAAGTGTGGAGGGAGCAATGTTGGGGCAGTGCTGCGCTGGCCTTGTGATGCCTTTTTAGACTGAAGTGTCCTTGGAGCTGTGGGCTTTGTGGTTTTCTGAAGCCTAACCCTAAGCGTAACCCTAACCCTAACCCTAGAAGTAAAAGCCATATGTCGGTAAGAGTGGTGCCAAGGAGAAAAGGGTCGAGCAGGCAAAGTTGGGGCAGTGCCGTGCTGGCCTTGGCATGTGTTTTGCAGCTGCAGTGTTCCTGGAGCTGTGGGTTGTGTGCTTTTCTCAAGGTTAACCTGAACCTTAACCCTATCTATATCCCGAAGCGCAGCCCTAACCCCACGTGGAGCAGTAAAAGCCACATGGGTGTAAAGGAAGGTGCCAAGGTGAGATGTGTGGAGCGAGCAATGTTGTGGCTGTGCCACGCTGGCCCTGGCATGACTTTTTAGACTGAAGTGTCCCTGGAGCTGTGGGCTTTGTGGTTTTCTGAAGCCTAACCCTAAGCGTAGCCCTAACCCTAACTGTAACAGAGTTACAGAGTAGGGATCTCAGAGTACACGCAATCATTGTGATTTGCTCTTTTTAATTGAAACAACAACTAAAGTCCTGTTAGATAGATTATGGAGTGAAATTCTCTTCTACTCTTTCCTGGTCACTGCCATTCCATGTGGGAAGTATTTGAAATACTAAACGGAACTGTTTAGCAAATGTTTTTGGCTGGTTCTTCAATTGTCTGACCCTTTGTAATTCTGAACTTGAAGTTTAGAAAGGCTCCAGAAATCTGGGCCACTATTGAATTATTGCACATCTGAATCAGCTGAAACGTTCAATATTAGAACTTTTTTGATAATAACATAGAAGAGTTACTGTTTTAGACACCCTGATTTCCAAGTTTTGCCAGCACCTTTCAGCCTTTTGATACGTGCAGATGGGCACGTAGATTTGCTAAAGCTTTCCATTTTACTATGTTTTATTAAGGGAAAAGCAAGCTAACTGAGTGATGCTCAAATTTTCTGCTGCCTTTTCTTGTTAAAAAGGTGGGGGAGGAAGGGGAAAGGAAACATAATGGACTGTGAGTCAAAACTGTAGGTTTTGATCTACTTTATGGGGCATAAAAGTATAACTTTTTGATATGGTTTTGTTTCATAGTGGCATAGAAAACACCTATCGATGTTTTTAATATTAAAGCAAAACCTTTGGTTAATGAAGTCACACCCTAATATTTTAGCAGAACAGGAAACCTGCAGTTTGCACGTCACCATGTACCAGAACATTTGATAATGCTACAAAGGGATCTGTTTTACCAAGCTGGTTCTGATCCATGAAATCTCTGACTGCAAATTATTTCCCCCTTTTAAAATTCCTGGTGATTACTTTTTCTCAATACTTGTGTTGTTGTAATTGTTTCCTAAGGGTATCCAGGTGTTTTCGTTGGAATAATGCAATTTTGAGAGATTTCTTTTCTGCGTGCCAAATTCACTGAATTAATCACTGTGGGCAAATGCGGCCCAGCACTGTCCAGCAGTGGTAACGAGATGCAGCTTCTCAGTGGATGGTTTCCAAGCTGGCAGAGGGCAATGGGGAGTGACAGCCATCACCATCTTCTACTGGTTTGGCTGCTGGACATGGGGCCAGAGCTGCAGCACACTCGGGCCAAAACATGGCCCAAACCCCTACATCCACTGTGGGCGGTAATCAGCGCCTTCCAAGCAAAGCACTAATGAAACCCTGTTGCTTCTTGCCCCGCCACACAGTCTGCTGAGAACAACAGGAAAGCATCTTCTAAAGACTGGGAAGGAAAACTTGGATTGAGGATTGTCCTGTGTGTAAACAGAGGGCTGTCATCCAGTATGTTTGGGCAGTATCTGAACATGTGAATGCTGTGCCTAAGGGCAGAAATTAGGAGAACTGAGAGAGCGCAGAGCTGTTGAAGAAAAAAATCCAATATACTTCCATATTTTTAGTGAAATTAAGGATTTAACACTCTTTTCAAAGGCTGTGTCAAAATGTTTGTCTATTGAGCACAGGGTACATGTGCTTTTTCAGCTTGTCTTTACAGAACCACACACTCAGCAAGTGTAAATCAGTGTGGCTCCAATAAAGCAATTGTTAACCAGGCTCAGAGAAGGGTCTAAGTTTCAAAACTAGGGACAGAACCATTCCTTTAAGGTTTTGGATTTGGGGTTCAGAGCTAACTTTAAATAGAGCAAAACAGTTTTGAGAGTTCAGGCAGGTTTTTTAAACCAGGAAATATTCTTGACAACAGTGGTCTTATTTCTGAAAGGTTATCATCCTTCCTGAGTGGTCAGGCATAGTATGTCAATGCCAACATCTTCAACAGCGATAGCCCATAGTGAGACATCGGGACTTGTTCCTACAGACCTTGTAAGTGTGTATGTACTTAAATCCACTGTAAGTATCTGGCTTTGGCTTCATATACTTTTTCTATCAGAAGAATGAATAAGGTAACAATAACTAATAATAATGAACTGTTGTTTTTATTACATATGCAACCTGCTTACGGATGTGTCCCAGTGTTTTCATTTTCTTGTTATATTTATCTCATTCCTGCTTTTCAGTGGTTTATATTTTTATTTACAATGCAAAAATACTTAGGACACTTGCAATTTGTTTTTATTGTCCAGTGCCACCATTTATTTCAGGTGTTTGTTTATCTTTGTGAACTAGGTTCTTACTGGATTTTATTTGTGTTTATGTTTAGAATGCTTCTGCCACATTTCATGGCTGTTGGACTTCTTGGATGGGAGGATGTTTTACCATATGCATCATTATCACTTCCTTCATTATTTTGTATACATCTATTAGGTCATCCTAAATGTTTTTTGTCTTCACTGAAAATATACTTAACACACAACAGGTGTGGAGTCAGATGGGGAGAGAAAGCGTGAAGGAAAAATACTGGTTTATCCACTTCAGTGCAGCGTCTGTCTCCATCAAAGAGCACAAGCGTATATTGATGCAAAGCAGGGGCAATTGCCTTCAGAGCTCACTCTCTCTATAAATCCTCTGCAGAAGTGCTTTGCTTTGAATGTCCATTAGGCAGAAGAGACTCCTGTAAAAGAAGAAAGTCTTCCTGGTCCAAAAGTTTCACGTCACTGACTGTCTGTCATTCATAGCTCTTCACAGCCTGTTATGTTATACTGATATTTAATATTTTCTTAATGCTTACGTTCATTTTTTTCCTTTCATGGACGCAAGGTGTAAACAAAATAAGTAGGGAGTTACCTAAGTGTTCCTGAGCTGCCTTGGGATTTCTCTGGAGTATGGGTTGTTAAATCATGTTGTAATGATTTATATGTGTATAGTGAGTGCCCTGCTATCTGGCATCAAGTTGGGCTGAATTTTGCAAGTGATCAGAAAAGACTGAGTCCCAGTGATTCACGAATACCAAAAAGGCACCTTTAGGATCTCTCTGGCCAGGTGAAATTTGTAGGAGTTTCATGCCTTCTCTTACAAGCATAGGAGCTTGAGCCAGCACCATTGTGACAACTGGGAGAAAAGGTGGAGAAATTGATGTGCTTTGTCCTGCCTTTGTCATCTACCTGGTGCAGATGAATATCTGCCCATAAAAGAGTAAAGAGTTGCATTTCAATTCCTGTAGGACTGGGCTCTGAATCAGAAACAGTAATATAATTCTTGTTTTTTCTCTTCCTCCTCTATGTTATTATTAGACCATTTCCTTTGTCCCTGTTTCTCATTTTTTGTGCATTTTTAGGAGACCACTATTATATTTTCCTTTTTCTTTAATGTGAGTATGTCTAAAGAGCCCATTGTTGTCAGTTGAAATATTTATGTAGTTTAGCATTCAGTAATTCCATTTGCTCCTTTAATTTGATCCTTTAACTTACTTCTGCTTATTTTTACATACAGTGCCTCCAAATCCTCTGCACCAGATTTGTTTATCTTTTTTAAAAGCTTTCAGCTTTCTGCTTGTAAAACTCTTTGCATTTCATTCCTTACCTAACCACAGTGGCCTATGTTGCACTTTTCCCTGTTTAGATTGAAGTGGGAAGAATTTCAACTGCCCTCTTTCCAACAGATGCTTAAACATTTCCCACTTTTCCTGTAGTAGCTTTCCCACAGTTAGTAGAACCCCAATCAGAAATACTTTCCACACTTTTCGAAGTCAACTACTTTATTTCTCTTATGCTTTCTGGTAATATTTTGTGCTCAACCTTGAAATTTCTCAGCCATCATACATGTTTGGAAAAAATGTTATATTGTGTATATGTTTGTGAGTAAATATGCACATGCATGCACACAGCAACTATACTCAACCTTCTTTTTCCTTTCTTTCCTCATCTCAGCTTCCAAACTGATTATATCCCACTGTTGTGTTTTGGGGTGGATTTTTTTTTAATAAACCACTGAAGTATTTTTTTAGTGTAGCAAGAACTATTAGTGGGATGGAGAGACATCTGATACAAGGCATTTGTCCAATCCCTGGGGATATCTGACTAATCGGACAACTTGGTGTGAGTTCTGGCACAGGCCACCACCCCAGATGTTTTGGTGGTATGTAGGACAGTGAGAAGGGAGTGATGTTGAGCTAAGGAGGGAGAGACTGTAAACAGAAAACATTGGATTTGTTTTTCCTAAACAGATGAGTGCAGAACTGAAACTGCCTTTTAAGAGCAGAAGTCAGAGAGTTACAGAAGGCTGCCTGGTGGATAGACTGTCTCAAAACCCATTCCCTGAATTACCTGTCACAGTCACACTGCCACTATTCCACAGCTCCACATCCCAAATTTCTGGAAGTCAAAAAAGTCTCTGCAAGATAAACACATTTGGTGCTTAATATTAACAAGAACTGTAAAAGCTTTAGCTGATCAACTCTTTCAAAATCCTTGGGCTTAATTGAGCTCTGTGTGCCTCCAGTTTTATGCTGGTTTGGATCCAACAATTTCACTGGCATAAAAGAGGATGAATCAGGCACTTAAGTGTTGTTTAATGAACTGATTGTATAGAAAGGCCAACTGGAGCAGGGGCATGAGGTGGCTCGAGTAAAGATTTTCTGCTCTTGTGCTCATTCTTCAAGGCCATGTTTCCACATCAAGGGCATGTGGTGGGTGGGATGTGCAGTTTGGGCTAAGGCAAAAGCTGTGGGCTGTGGGCTAGCTCTTCAGCTGGTTTGAGCTGGCACAGCTCCCATGAAACCAAGTTTTAATTGATGGAACAAATCCAGTTTGATACTCATCAGGGGAAATCTGGCCACTGGTTGTAGTTCCCAAACTTGTATAATATTTGTTTATTTTCTCCACCCAGATAATGTCTCCAATGTAGCTTTATTTCCACATGACTGCTGTGCTGCACATTTCTTTTTGAAAAGCAGCCTCCAACAATACTTCTCTGCAATGAGTTGTTCCTTGCTAATTTGGACGTGTTGACCTGAGAACTAACTGGTTGTATGTGCAGCACTTCCAAACACCCTTTGAAAACCTGAGCAAAACTGCAGTGAGTAAATGTATCTGCAATAGTAATGGGAAGGAAAAACATTATAAAAAGGGACATAGAAAGATGCTAGGACCAAGTAAATAGAAGAACATGCCCCAGTATATGAACTTGATGGAAGGAGCAGAGACAGCATTCACTGAGTGTGGATGGATTTACCTGATGGCATCAAACCAAATTATGCATAGTTTATTTTGGGACTTTTTTTTTTTTTTGTGTGTGTGTTAAAACAGATAAACAAAATATAGTTGCAAAATAGTGTGTGTCTAAATATAAATCTGCTACATTTTGTTTCTCATGTAACCTTTATTGCTAAGTATTAAATGAGTTGTCCTGCAACTGGATAAGGACTAGAGGTTTCTGAGGCAGAGACATTTTGAAAGAGCTGCTTTGGGAAATGTTATAACTGCAGCATCCAGGGTTCTCTTGGAATATTATCAGATTATCAGCAGGTGTTTAAAAACCCCAATGATTTGTTTCTTTATTTGGAGTTCTGGGGTTTATTTTTCTTTTTTTTTTTTAAAAGGCAATGTGGCAGTAACACTTCTTTTATAAGAGAAATAACGTCAACAGAAGGCTAAACAGCACGTGCCTGTAGAACATCTGCTCTGAGAAGCCACTTGAAAAATAACCACTCAGTAGCATGATAAGAAAACATCTGTGAAGCACTGTGAGGAATATTAGCATGGGAGGATGCAAGGAAGGACAAGAGAGGTTGGATCTAGATCAGGGACAGACATCTACCAACTGGCAGCGCCTCTGTTACTGCTTGCATGACTTCATCTATATTTAACGTTCTGATTTTGTTAGAAGCAGGAGGGATGTGGCGAGGGCAAAACTGAGCAGGGTGGCCGTCATCGTACCGGGTGCAAGGCTGAAGCCCCAGCTCCCCTCCTCATCCAGTGGAGGTGTTGGGATGGGAGGGAGGGAACGCAGCACTGGCCAGGCTTCGGGCAGGCAGTGAAGCACTTGGTGTAACCAGAACCCGGTGATGTGTGTGCTTATAGCCCGCTCCTTGTTTGCCTTTGTTGTGCTCTACATGTTGGATAGATCACACATCATTTTATTAGAAAAACACTGTTCTTATTAAAATTGTATATAAACAAGCCATCTGCCTCCTCAAATCTATTTGAAGATTTTTTTCTTAACACTGGCAATTAGATTTTGAGGCACTTATGGAACACTTCTTTGATGAATACTGGGAGGATGACACATAGCAGTGTCTTAACCATTAAGCAGACATTTGGCTTTAATTGATGTGCAGATTATGCTCCCTTTTAAAAGTGAGATAGTTAGTGTTTGTTCAATTACACCAATGCAGCTCCTCAGCAACTTTTAACAAAGAACACATACTACTGAGACGTTTCCCACAACATACCATGGCCTCAAAATCCCATTGGTTCACTATAGAATAAACAGTCAGGAATTCCTGGAAATTAAAAAAACAAAAACCACATGGACGGTAGGAGAAAATTAAATTAGTGACCCTAGGTAGAAGCAAGTAAGATTTTCAAGCATCCACTCTGTTTCCAATCTTATTTATTCCTTCTCTGGTATTAATCAACCTCTTAGATTTCCCTTTGGATCTGCCTTTTCCATTACAAATATAAGGATACTGTGGAATGACAATTTCAATATACCATAGGTTGCATATTTTTCTTCTGAATAACACATGCAGAAGTTGATACGTATGTGTACAGAGTACAGGTAAAGAGCTGAGTATAGATAGGTGGGAGCATATGTGTGTATATGAAGAGGAGGTCAGATACTGGCAGACTGGTGGATCAGTTCATTATGAGATGCTCGTCCTACAGGAAGAAAAGAACAAATCCGGACCGTCTTTTGTTGATGGTTACAGATCTTATTTCACGAAATAAAATGAAATAGAAGAAACTATGACTAAGAGCCAGGCATTGAACTCAGATTGTTTTGTCACCCCGAACAAATAAAATTTGCTCATTTTCCAAAAAAAAATGGAGCAAATAACTCCAGCTTATTCAAGGTGCTCTAACACTAACTGGTCAGGAATTCTCCCAGGAAGCATTAAACCTGTCTTAATGAGTATAGTGTTTGCATATGTTCTTATTTCAGTGGACTTAACCATGGACCAAGTTCACAAGGGACAGTTCTATGCATCACAACCTGAGTGCTGTGCTGTAATCTGGCTGCAGCATTAAAAAACAAAGGCAGATACTTATCATTTATTAAAAATTAGTCCTCTTTCAGTTATCTCCAGCTGGGAGAGCAGATCACAAGACAATGAAACAAGATTCTCTGGGGAAAAAAAATATTGTCTTTCTGTGGAAAGCAAGTTATATTGATCCTTTGTTGTTTTCGTAGGTTCAAGTTCAGAATATTGTTCCCAAATTTTCTGTCTCTAATATGCACAACACAGCAAGCACATGTTTTAAGACTCAGTTTGCAACCTGATCTGCTCAGGCAGACCTCCTGTTCCTGGGAACTACTGATTCGTTTGGCCATGTAATGGGATGGAGACTGCCAGCAGAGAGGAGAACAAGCCTTCACCTAAACTGAAGACATAAACTTCCACCATCTTCTAGGTAAAGAGATTTTCCATCTTCAGATGTTTTCCTTTTCTGCCTCCAGATGCTTCCATCTCTCTGATCTGCTGTTGATTGGTGAATATGGTGCTTTGGAGCTGGTGTTTTGGTGATGATGTTTTGATTATGGTGTTTTGGTATTTTGGATGGAGCATTTATCTGTTCTGAAGGTACAACGTGGCTGGAATAGCATGTGCCTCTACAGTTTTAAAGAGATGCCAGTTTAACTTAAGTTTCAAATTGACAAAATTGACCCCTTAAACAGCTCTGTTTAAACTCTTGTCTTGCTTCATACCTTTTTGTCAATTCAGTCTTTTGTGCAAGTTAAATAAGATTTAGGAGTGTCCAAACAACCGTCTGTGCCAGTTTAAATGTTTTTTAAAAATATGGTTTTTTAAAAATATATTTTTTAAAAAAATATAGCTCAGCTAACTAAGGTTTTGTTTAGCATTAGGAACACAAATAATAAAATATAATAAAGATTACATGACCTTATCCCTACTTACATCATTTCTGTGCTTCTTTCCATTCCTTCTTCTAAAATGTTGAGTGTACAGGAGTGTGTACTGCTCCTGACGCATTAAGGAACAGATACTCATTCAGCTTCTTCATATGACCAGAATGTATATATATTTTTGTTAATAAAGGATTGAAAAGAAAATTTGAACTTAACTGTTAGAAAAGAGTTATTTGAAACTATCCCAAAGTTTACTAAACTTTTTGAAATCTAAATAACACTATTTGGTCAAGTTTGATTTTCTCCAGACTTGTTGCCTTGTCCTGTATTGATGATGAAAATTGTCTTCATCACCTGCAACATTCCCTATTCTTCACAGGGATACAGAAGGAAGGAAAAAAGACTCTAATGCTAATAAACACGCAAGCCATTTATTTCAATAGTTAGTAATCGCTGTATAACGATTTACAAAAATTGCACATCCTCTGTTTAACTAAAGTTTTGCCTGTGATCATCATAATCAGCTCTGCCTGTTTGAAGAAACGCATGCTTGCACAGCTTGAAACATTTAAAAGCTTTCAAGTCAGGCTTTGGCACCTCTGATGGTATGTACTGTGCTTATGACAGTTAATCATGTGAACTGAACTTTTTTTCTCTTCCCTTTAAACTTGGTAGATTTAAGATTATCTTTTTTCCTCTCATATTATTTCTTCAAAGTTAAGTTTCCAGTGCATGAAATTACTTGACCTGGAAAATAAACACAGCTCCGCATATAGCACTGTGGGATAGCAAAAGAAATCTGACCTAACTAACAAAAGAGACACATCAAACAATGAGGGCCTGATTTTCCATGGTGCTTTTAGCAACAGTTTTAGAGTACCTGTACACAGGGATGTGTCTGCAATTGTCTTCAATGTCCATTACCCTCCATAAAGGAGTTTTAAAAATCTGGTCCTTGAATCTTGAGTGACCTACCTTTAATTTCCTCAAAGCAATAAAGGTTGATGCATACTACAGACTTCAGTGAAAACAGCTGATGTTTACTCCCTCTGACAAAATGAGGCCCTACAGACCAGAATCTGCTGGTGAACTGTGACCAGGCTCCTCTCACAACAGTGAAGGTGTCTAATTTTATACCTGTGGACTCTTCCAGTGCTGCACTACCTTCTCTGTGATTTTTATTTTTCTAAAATTCAGGAACAATTTTTTCCTATGATCTGTGTTGCTTCTTTTTCCTTTGGCTGTGTGGCTTGAGAAGAGTCTGGCTCTGTCTCTTCTATGATTAGCCTTTCACAAGGAGCGGCAGACAGGAGTTAAATTACAATTCTAAACTCTTTTTCTCCTGGCCCTCTTGGTTTCTTCTTTTACTTCTGTGCTCCAGGCTATGGTGTCTCTCCAGAGCATTCACTCCAGTTCATCGATGTCTTTCTTGAATGGAATAAGGGACAAAAAGAGTACTCCAAATACTCCCTGAAGAAAGCCAGATAGAGGGGCATAATTACCAAAACGATATTTATTTTGTGTTACGATTCTTACAAAAACATTCCGTCTTTTGTAGAATGGGATATTCAGATGATGTTCTCAAGCCACTCTAGACATCCCCACTGGATGCAGGGGATCATAGCAGGGATGCACATTTTAGCATGACTGATAAACCCTGTGTCCCATGTTTGAGCAAGTTGGGCATGATCTGTGGAAACAGGGATCCTGAAGTAACAGAACTACCTTGTAGCCAATGTTACATTTGTGAGCAGTATTGCTGTTATCAGTCCTTTGGAGATCCTGTGTCAGACCCTTTGTTGTCATTGTGCTTTCAAATACCAGTTAGGATCTGTCTGGACCAGATATGAACTGTGAAGTGACCTCAAAGAGGAAGTTTGCATGAGCTCTGAGTAATATGATCCAGGTCAGTTCTGCTCAATTACATAAAATAACCATTTCAGCGATGGAGTAGCCATTAGTCGTATTAAGATATTAGAAAGATAATAGATCATGATGCTTTCACATTAAAGAAGGCTGAAGAGTACAACAGCAGGTAAAGAACTCTTGAAACTTTGTAAGTACTTGAGTAAAATTTGCATATGACTTCTCATGGCAATTGCAGGGCATAGGTTATGGAATAATTCTGTGCAACAAGTAAGTTATGCAAGAGATAATCAGGGCTTTAGGCTGAAGATTAGTTTCTTAAAGGACTGCAGGGCAATAGTCTCTCCTTAGACTGTGTCAAAGTGTACTCTACCATTCTGATTCACAGTATAAATGCCCACAGAATGTTTGCACCATCAATATACCTTATTTTGTCAGAGACAAAAAATTAATCTAATAGACTACAGAAGTCACTACTTTTCCCCTAAAAAAAAAAAGGCAGCTGCCTCAAAAAAATGTCTATCCCCCTATCTAGACATCAGGCTTCGGTATGAAGCTGGAATAGGAGGGATGGTATAGATTGCATCTCTTAAACTGTAGACATTCAGTGATTTCTTAAAATCAGATTCTCCTAACGCTTCTCTTATCTTTGCTGCACCATTCTCTTCATGCTCTTATTGCAACTTGTCTTAGATTTTTCTCTCTCCTTTGAACAGTGCCTTGTATGGGGTCTGGCTTTGATGGGCACTTCCAGTTGCCACATCAATCCAAATTCTATTGTGAACATAGACAAGTGTTGCTAATATATGATTACATTATATATTTGTGAAGTATTTCAGTGTTTCAGCAGAGAAGCAAGTTAGAAGTGCTGGGTGTTAAAGCATAGGGATTGTAGTGCTCAAGAAAATGATTGCTGCTAACTCCATTAGATTTGTTTTTCCATTCTGTTTGTATTGGGTGTTTCTGATGCAAAAAAAAACTAAATTCAAATTTCATTTCAAAAGAGCATCAGAAGGTAACACTAAGTATTGGATACATGCTTATTAATAGCAATTCTTTGTCTCCTGCAGACATTATATCTATTATAGAGAGATGGAATGTGGGTTGTATGAATTTTAGTGGGATGCTTGAGGTAAAAGTAGCTCAAACAAGCTGATGTGTTGATGTGCATAAAAGAGGGCCATACTGCAACAGAGTGTTCATGTGATCAAAATAATGACAGCACATGAACTGCAATCAGGTTTGGTTTAGCCCTTTCTGATTGTAAGCCGTGTTTCCAGGTGATCAGAACAATGGTTTTGGGAACTGAGATCAAGTGTTTCCAAAAGTCCTTACTGGTAGTTCTCCAGCAGAGTTATCATAAAGCAGACTTTTCCTTAGGTGAAGTTTTCTTTACATTCTTTTTTGAAAAATGATGGGGAGCAGGAAGATCGTGACAATCGCTTTGCAATGAGATGTCATCCTGGACAAAAATTTGGAGGAGAAACGTGAGTGTGCTTTCAGAAGGGTGCTTACAGAACAATGTCTTGGTACCCAGTCTGTACACTGACACAGTGACTAAGTACTGTGGCAAATCAAGGACGTTTGTGATTTTCTAAAGGTAAATTAACATGATTAAGGGGAATTTATAAGAAACTGGATAAATTAAGATATTTTTCATCTTGTCTCGTACCAACCTTGTAATATTACCTCATTTAGCTTTTTATTTTGTTAAATATCTCACACAGTGTTTCCAATATAAATCTTTTTAGGAGATTTATTGTTTCTTGAGAGGAGTTGGAGAACAGCAGTGTGTCCTTTATCATACCTTTACAGTGTTGCCTGAAACCCAGTTTTGCTTATTACAATATTCCACGTTATCACATATGCTTGGACACAAATAGACTACTTTAATTCAAGAAAGATTAATGATAGACCTAACTTGCCAATTTAATAATCTCTGGGTCCTAAAAGGGTATATTTCAGGGACCAAATTTCTCTCTTTAATTTTGTTTAGCGTTTAAGTTGTTGACACATATTAAATAATTTTGAGAAGGTTTGCCTGAAAATTTACTTAAGAGGCTGAACTCATATGTAGTCAGCATTTCTTCATCACACAGACATGCACTATTCATAATGTAAGTGACATTTGACTCACTCTTAACAACCTAATTATTTTCTTGCAAGCATGTGTGTTAGACCAAACCCAGGGTCTGAAGATGTTTGCTGCCTGTGTACATCAAAACAAGGCCTCCTTTCTTTTCTGTGATCCACATTAGCCTACATTTTGAAGGGAAGTCTTCTATTTACAATGCTTTACAAAGCTGTGAACTCAAGGAAGTTCTTTTTTTTAATGCTTGCCTGTAAGTAAATAATGGGCTACCCCAGTGCTAGCTAGCAGTGACTGTGGGAGCTGAGCTGGCTTCTGCTGTGAAAAATGTGTAGTCCACACTTATTCCAGGAGGCTGAGGTGGGCCCTGAGGTGGTGCACCCAATTCTGCATTATTTATTTCTTCCAGTCTCCCTAAGGGATCACAGTTGGAGTCTTGGTTAGTATCTATGATTTTTTAGATAACCACTTTGAGATTCCAATAATCTCAAACTCACCCCAGCCCAGTATATATTGTCCAAGTGCAAAGGTCCATAAACCACCTTTTCCTCTTAAACAGCTTTTTACTAGTAGCTAGAGCTGAGTAATTGGCCAGGCTATGTGTTTATTTTTCAGTCTTCTCCAAGGAAGCTTCTTGGTGATGGGATTTTTCCTAGTGAGTGATGCACAGTCCTTCTGTGTGCAAAGATCTATAGCAGCATTTTATACCTGAAAAATATCCTTAAACCTTCTGCTTTTGACTAAATGTGGTTTTAATCCTCAGTTTGGAGACGCAGCAACGATAGTTGGCCATTGTCAGGATTTTCTTGGCTAATGCAGCTTCAGAAATAAAGCAAACATTAAGGCACACCTGAAAGGGAAAAGTCTCAGCCTAAGCAAGGTAATTGATGTTTTTTGTACATGTTATTGGTAAACACGATGGAATGGTATTTGTGTATGAACTGAATTCCTTCTTTTCAAAGTCTGACACATCTCACTTCCACAGTTCACATACAGTTTAGATTTAGTGGTAATGGGTAATGTATGCAGAAACTGGTTACTCTGTAAGTAGTATTAAATGAAATCTGAGTGATCACTCTGGAAGGTGATCTGAGACTCTGGATCATTGAGGATGAAGGATTCTGTTCTGTTACCTGTGAGTATGTGAATGACACCATCTTAAGGCTACCCAAAATACCAAAGTACCTCTTTCCCTCATGACTCGTCAGTCCTTAGCAATCATCTGGGCTTGTTGGCAGAGTCTTGGGTCCTGTTTGCCATTGGCACTTGCCCATCACAGTTAACCTGTGGGCTTCTCAGGTGCATGGACTCACTGCATTTGTATCACCTGCAGACGTGATGGCTTTGCTGTGGTTTTGGGAGATCAGCTTTTCCATTGCCTGCTTTTCCTGATAGAATTTTCTCTTTCAATCTTCACAGTGCCCATCCTGAATCTTGTCTCTTTTCCTTGTTCTGTACTTTAATTCTCAGAAGGCTGTCCTGGGAGGAAGGCTTTTGGATAGCTGAGGCTGACTCAGTCTCCACTGGTTACTCAGATTACTTACCAGCAGTAGAGGCATTTTGCTGCATCTTCTCTTCTCTGATACACAAAGGAAAAAGACCTCATATTGTTCCACGGCTTTCAGGCAAGAGGATAAGGTAATACTGTTATAACTATTGTAGGTAATGATTATGTCTTAATTTTATTGTTTTTCTAAGATTAAATCTTAGAAATTGGAGGGAGGTCCTGGAGTACACAGCACTGTTGCCTGTTGTTTCTGCAAATTCCTTTTGTCACCTTTATTTGCTAATGTATATGTTATATGTGATGTGTTGGCCTGAATCAATAATCTGGATTCTCATTCAGGAATGTTTACAATTGGTCCCTTACTTTTCAGGCTGTGTCTTCCCTAGGGTTTGGATAAAGACTTCGTATTTCCTGTGAGCATTAATGTATGTCAGGGCACATACATAACGGGAGAAACATCTAGTGTTAAATAAGGGACTAGGCTGATATTACAGAGCACCACCCTGCAATTTCACAGAGGACATCTGAGGGAGAGAGGTATGACCGAGTGATTTCTGTGAGGAAAACCCATGTTTATTCAAGAATTGTTATTGCACGTGTGGAAGTGAGAAGTGTCCCTTCACCATTGATTCAACTTTTCATTTCTTGCCTTATAGTTAGGTTATAACTTCATTGTACATCAGTTGTTGCCTTATTTCATGCTGTAAAAGGCTCCTGCTGCATAAATAACACTGAAAAAATGAGAAGAAGACAATACTTAATTGGGACGCGTTAATAACTTGGACAAAGAGATTAGAGCTTCTGTCTGATTGCTACTGTAATAGCATTTGATTGTCTTGTCTTTTCCTTTTTCAATGGTTGCATCTTATAATTTTCTTTTGGTTTTTTTCGACAGTGATATTGCTTCTTTTTACTACCTGAGCTTTGACCAAAGACTAATTTTCTGTATATTCTCATATATAGAAATCTGCATGTAGATAGAAGTTTGGAACTCTACATGAATTCTCTCAGAAACTCTGAGATTCTTGAGAAGGCAGTTCTGAAGTGAGGTATTATCACATTATTTTTTCCCTCTCCCCATAGCATCATCTAACATCAGAAATATATGTTTTGTTCCTATCACCAAAATGCTGTACTGGAAATACTAATAGAGAAATTAAAAAAGAAATAAGTTGGAAGTGAACTGCATTCCCTACCAATTCTGACAGCAATTTTTGAATTTTCTCGCCTCTTTGAAAAGGTATCAAAATCTGAAGATGAAAATTAAAAGCAGTTTTGGCTGAGCAACATTCACATATCCTAGAAGTTCTGTAATTTTCTTGGAAAATTAAGGGGATTTAAAGCTAAGATTCAACCACCTAACTTTTGACCCATGACTAATGCCTAGAGAGAAGCCTAGTCACTGAGCTTCATTTCCAAGCAGTCAGAAGAGATGTAGCATGGATTTGGCTGAAGGGAGGAGTGTAGTTTCCTTTCAGATATGCTTCAGTGTTTCGTAAAGGGCCAGATGGGATATTTGGAACTGAACCCTTCAGCGCTACCGTAATAGGAGTTTAGCCAGAGTGAACACTGCAACTTCAGGCCCTTCTAGGTTATAATCTCCTGCTTCATAACACTGGTTCTTCAGAAAAATAGCCTGGAATGTTGTCTAAAACACAGAACTGCATCCTAGCAGTGGTCTCCATCACATTTGTATTCAGGCATCTTTTCTCAAAATACCTCTAACCTCAGCTCCATGGCTCATAGGCTCTGGATTGTGTTTATGAAAATATGTCTGGAATATAACTCCTTCTCAAAGTACTTTGTGCAAAAGCTACTTGGAGGTCTCTCTTCCAAGGATCAAATTCAGAGGATTTCCAAGCTGTGACCACAGATTGTGTCAGTTTTCTGTAAGAAATACAGTACTTCATTATTGCCACAGGGGGTACTGTTGGCTTAATTTTGTGCTGGAGTCACTGCTGCTGAAATTATTAAGTTAATGATTTATGCTCCTATGATACAACAATCTCTAGTGTTTAAATTGGTTACTATGTTTTGTTTACTGTTTATAACTACCACAGTTGTTTTAAATGCCACTAAAACTACTTGCCAGCTTGTATGGTTTATTTTTCCCTGCAGATTTTTACAAACCTCTTATTGATATAGTGGGGGAAAAAAAACTATAGTGATTTATGCTTGAAAAAAAATCCCAAGAGCTATGAATTAACCACTGTTCTGCTATATAGAAAAAAAAATAACACTCTAGTGACACTGAACAATGGATGTCAAAACCTACTTATTCTAGCACTTGCTTCTGGTTTTATCATAGTGGAAAATTTGAGTGTTTTTTTCTTTCTTTTTCTTTGAATACTATGACTGCATCAGTTTTGGACTATGAGCTCACTAGTTTTTCCCCAGGGATCCTCCTCATCATGCCATGTTAAGTACTTGATTCACTTAAACAGACTAATGTTTGCAAAGGTGGAAAAAATGTCCCAGAATTCACTGCTTGACAGAAGGTTAGCTCATTTAGCTCCTGGTGCACACAGAAAATTTGAGAGGCTGATTTACAGCTTCAATAAAATCATCTGATAGAAAAGTCAGGTAGATTCTGTGCCTCTATTGCTTTAAAGAAAAGAAGCACTTTCTGTTTTTCACTGGAAAAAGCGCAAAGCAGTGGGGTCACAGCTGAACTGTGTAGGGCAGGACGAGGAGGTTCCACCAGTGCGTCACTGCAGTTGCATGACAGTGGGCACTTTCCTTTGCCCCTCTGGGTGAAACTGTGGTCACAGTAAAGCACAAAAAACTGCATCTGACATCACATCTTAGGCCTCCTTTTTGGCAGCTCTAGTGCCCATTTTGCATGTCTCCTTTTTATGTGCCTCCTGAGCCACTGCTTCCACATGCTTAGCCAATTACTTCCTGGTGCGTTTGTGATCAAAACTAGGGGTAGAAGCTAAATGGGTTTATGGCAATATGTAAAACACACAGGACAACCCTTATAGATAGCTGGAATCACAAATTCCACCAACTCGCTCCATCTCCATAGATACACGGACTGTGGATCAACATCTAAACTGCTTTTCATTCAGCAAAGAGGTCATGCTGCTGTTCCACCCCTCAGCCTTCAGTGCTTCAGCCACTGGCCTGGTTCCCAGCAACTTCAGGCTGTCCAGATAGACAAAAAATGGATGGAGTTGATTAGGTGATGCTGTCAGAGACATCACAGCAGCACTACCAAACCCCCCTTTATGCCCCAACATATGGGCCGGGATTTTCCCACTGTTGACATCTCTTGAATCTAATACTTACCCTTAGACCAGCCTAAAATGCTCAAACACAAGAAGGAGTGATGAGCCTGAGACTTTCAAGTGGAAGAGAGATGCTGACCACGTAGAAAATCAGGTACGAGTACTTTTAAGACAAAAAAGAACAGGATGCCACTTCTATACTACAATATATTGTAAACCTGAGTACTTTTAGCTAATAAAGGCAAAACAGGACTCAAATATTTCTGTCCCAGTTTCCCAGCAGAGGAGTGGCACAGATCCTGTGCACAAGAGAATCAGTGCATTTGGGGTCCATGTGACTCACTACATGAAGCCATACATCCACCTGGTGATCTGCACATACCCTCGCCTGGGGCTGCTGTACATCTGGCAGCCAGAGAGCTACCTTTCCTCCGGGCTCACTTATCCAGACAAATGGGAAAAATTATCTTTTACTACCCAGAGAACATTTCCAGGCAGGAGGAGAAGGATATATTCTGGGAAACCCAAAACATTTAGTACCCCCAGCTAGTGACACATCCTGTTAAGTGTGGCCTTTCACAAATTCGTGTGATAGTTTCATTAACTGACAGCATGCAAGCAAGTGTGAAGTCCTGAAATCCACAACAGAAAAGCCTTGAGCTCTACTATAAATGAATGTAGGCTTAAGTTAAGTTTTAGGTATGTTTTCACATGCCTACCATGATCTTTCTGTGGATCCAATCCATCCTTCTCAACAAACACTGCAGAGAGAACAAACGCATTTCATGTGCTGTGGGAGAATTTCTCTGATATAAAGAAAACTTTAGGTGTTTGAGTGAGAAAAGCATAGATTCACAGAGAAGATGTGGGGGGGACAGGAAAGGTCAGCTGTCCAGAGCACAGCTTTGAGGAGCTGCACCCAATCCCATAAACTCTTCCTAGTGTGGACTGAGAAAATACAGATGTGGGTAATTCCTCTGGAGATTCCTTCGAAATGCCAGTATGAATTTTACCTATAGTGTGCTTCAGCAGTGAGTGATGGGTGTCCAGCATGCCTGGACTGTGGGACATGCTGTCTGTTCATCCTACACACATGCACTACTCTGGGAACAGAGGTCCATGGGTGCTGCTGTCCAGACTCTCTTTAGGGAATAGCACATCAGCACAGAGAAGCTGACAAAGGAAAGTGTATGTAATCCTCTTTCTTCAGTAGGTATGTTTTTAACCTAAATGAGCATCTATTTGGAGATGAGCTACACTTTTAACTTACTTTCAAAGACATTCCTTGTGAATTTTTCCAGAGCTGGCATGCTGTATATGTGATATTTCCTTTAATAAAGCATTCAGGAGTTGTTTTTCAAGGAGGTGCATAAATATGGGAGTCCACCATGCAAGGGAGGTCATGTGTAGAAGATCTGAGAACCTACTGGCAGAATTACCCTGTGACTTTATTTTATAGGACTTGAAGGTTTTTTTTCTTTCTCCTCACAGTTTATAAAATAACACAAATCTCTGTGTTAATGTGTGGCCTGTGAAAGGTGTGTGAAAGGTCTGCTTAGCCTTTTGCAAGGAAAAGACTCGTCTCTTCTGATTTAGATGACTCAAAATGTTCTGTAGGTGAAAATTAACTCACCTAGGAAAGTATCCATGGCAAGAAAAACATGAAAAAAATTCCTTTCTGGCATCAGGAAAACTTTTTCCTTAATACATTGGGGTACTACGACTGTGGGAAAATAAAGGAAGGTGATAAATCCAAACTATGAGCTATCTGGAAACACCTCTCCCACACACAGCACAGGACACACACCTCTGGAAGGCTTTTAGAGGACTAAGTGAAAGGTCTCAAACAGACCAAGTAAGAAAGGAGACTCATTTTAATTCTTTTCCCTTCAGGGTCTGGGGTGAAATATTGATATAAAAATATATGTGATTATTTCTCTCTCTGTGATGTAAAAGCCTGAGGTGGGAACCTTGTGTTTCAGGAGTAAAAAAGACTACTAAGCACAACAGAATTACATCTACATTAGTCTACCAGGAAGATGGTACTTCCTAAAGCACTGAGAGCATCAAAACAGCAGGGGAAAAGAAGCTGCAAACTCCTCAGGTGAAACTGTGCTCCTAAAACAAACGGGAAAAGTCAGTTTTCAGAAATTAATGGCAATTTTTCAATGTTTCATGAGTTTTAATGCATCACTTCTGATCAACCAGGAGAGAACTGTATAAAAGAGCCTCCAGTGAAGTATGAGGTGTTTGGCTGTTTTTACCAAGCAATAAAATTGTGTAGTAAGATGGCAGTATAAAATTGTACATTTTTTTTATAACTCAAAACTCCTTTTTTTAAAATTCTGGATGTAAAATCTATCCTATTAGGTGAATGAATGTATAATTACATTTTTTATTGTATAATTATACTTTTAAAATTTTTAACAATATTCTTTACAGTTTTTGCTGTGTCAGGAAATATGAATATTAGGTTTGAAAATATGATTTTAGCAGCTTTTATTCTAATAAAGTCATAACATTCTGGTATAGCCTTTTCAGAGCTTCCTGTTAACTCTGGAAACACTTTTTACACTCTCTTCTCTGTGGTGACCAGTGGCAGGACTCAAGGCAATGGCCTGAAGTTGTGTCAGGGGAGGTTTAGGTTGGATATCAGGAAAAGGTTCTTCACCCACAGGGTGGTCGGGCACTAGAACAGCTTCCCAGGTGTCACAGCACCAGGCAGCCTGACAGAGTTCAAGAAGTGTTTGAAAAATGCTTTCAGGCTCGTGGTGTGATCCTTGGGGCTGTCCTGGGCAGGGCCAGGAGTTAACGCGGTAATCCTTGAGGGTCCCTTCCAACTCAGTTCTGTGATTCTGTGCTTCTATACACCCTAGGTACATGAATTTTTTATGAAAAATAGATGTCTTTGAGGACTATGTTGACTTGTAAGCTTCTTCCTTTCTACTGGGAGGAAAAATTCCAGTCAGAATGTCATTTGTTCAGTCATTTGTATTTTCACTAAAGTTGGTGGGAATTTAATGTCTGTCTAGGATTAAATTGTTTTAAACAACATCTGTTCAGCCCTTGTGGTTTTATTCTGGAGTTGTGATCATTATTCGAGCTGAGAATCAGACCCATCATTTTTTGAGGAGAGCAAAGGAAAATACTTTCTTTTCACTTTTATTTACTGCATTAAAATGCCTTTGTCACTTACCAAGTGAGAGGTTTATCCTCCCCTGCTCTGTCTCCACTCCCTTTCTGCCCTCCCAGTCAGAGGTTCCTGTTACTTTTTTTCCTTCCCACCCTCAGTCACTGTGTTATCTCTAAAACCAGTTTTGAAGTAAAACCCTGACACTCCACAAGATCATTCAGATCTATGTCACACTGACTCTTTGAGCATATGATTTGCTACCTCTCCCTACACTGAACTCGTCACTCTTACTCATGCCTTCTGTTTCCTGCCCAGAAACCAGTTTTAAAGCTTACAATACTTGTACAGTCCTCTCTCTCGCTCTCTCTCTCTCTGTTTTTTTAAAGGTTTTCTGAGAACTTCGTTACACCAGCTGTCATACAGGGTTGTGCAAGAGGGACGGAACCACAGAAGGTCATCCTCCCTCCTTGATTGGCTTCTCTGCTGTGCCTTACGGAAAACTCTGTGCTGGGAGCAGCAAATGCTCTTTTACTGGGGCTTAAATCAGAAGGAAAATGTGTTTATTTCAATGGGCTTCAAGCTGTGCCCCAATACCCATGCAGTGAAAGAAATCATCTCCCATCAGAGAGCAGAATGGATTGAAGAAGTGGCTGGGTCCTTGTCCCCTTCTCTTTGCATCATTTTCTAGTGACTGGCTGGGAAGAGAACTAAGAAAAGCAGGAGATGGAGGGCAGAAGTCCCTTCAGTCACTTCTCAGATGAGGATGAGAAAAACTTCATGCTGAAGCACAGAAAGTGGAGATAATTTTAACCTCCCTAATGAGAAATGAAAAGTAAACAGCATTTCAAGAACAACATGACAACTATCAGTAAACAGTTAAAACTTATGTAGAGGAAGCCAGGTTGCCTCAAGTTACCAAATGTTTTCTATAATACTATATTCCTCTCCTGTGGACAATTAGGAAGGCTGTTCTGTATTGGAGGACCAGTGTTGACAGCACAGAACAATGGACACTTCGAGGAAAAAGTTGCTGTTTTCTTCCTCCTGAGATCCAATAAAGATTTTATACATTGGGGTTTGCCTTATTTCACTTCCACTGTGATGTTAAGTACAGAATAGTGTTACTTATTTATGATACACTGTCTGTTTGCATAAACACATAACTATAACCAGGTACTTTCATTTTCTATGGAAGCTGTGTCAATCTTTTCCAGTGACCTCTTACACTGATTTTAAACAATGCACCAAGCAACTTTTGAGAAGGGCCTTGAGCTATAGTTACATGACTTCACACCAATTTTTAAGTCTGTTTGGTAATCTATCATACACAAGCAAGTCAATCCTCACTTGCCAAAGTAATGCTAATAGTGCCTTACTAGACTGTAAAATCACTAAGTCAGGCTTTTCTGGCTTGTCCCCCACTAAAATATCTATTCATGGAAATCACTTCAACTACAGACCATCTGCCCCTCTTTTGGTCTTCCGTATTCTGCACATCGTCAGAGCCTGACTACTGTCCTTGGTGGCCATCATGTGCATGATTTCACTTTCGGGCCTGGGTAACAGGGCTCCCACAAGTAATCTGGCTGCCAGTTCCTAAGCTCCATATCTGTCATTGCCATCATGGTCAGGAAAATACAGTTTTTAGTAGTGCAATTCTTTGTTCTCAAGTCTGTCCTCCCTGGCTTTCCCCAAGGGTGTTCCCTTCCAGGACAGCTAGAGGAGAGGAAGCAGAAATGTGGTTGTTTTCCCACCCTGCTTAGAGAACCCAGGTTGATCACATACTTTAGATGTTGGACCTTGAAGTAATTGTCCAAATGGAAGATACAGACTTCTGGAGAGGCAGCTGTAATTAGTTTAGCATTACAGCAAATCCATGGCTCCTTCCCGAGGGCGACAGTAGCCCGGGGAGCTGTAACAAGGAGCCTTCCAGAAGGTGAGCTGGTCCTCCTTGGGAAGGGCCCATCACAGGGCTCTGGGCCTGGGCACTGGGAGGGAACATGTGGCATACACCCAAGACAACAGGTCCAAATTAGGCTCGTCCATTGTCCTCCACACTGAAGGCAGTAAGAGATTAAAATAATAGCTAAAAAATACGTTTCTGCCTCGTCATCAAAAATTTCCTTTTCCTCAGCTGAAAAAGGGCTTCAGAAACTTTGCGGGCAAAGACTTTCCCCTCGGATGTAACAGTGGGAACAAGTAACAAGGGATGGAAAGTGAACCATTGTGGACAATGATACAGTCCTGTTATAGGTCACCCTCTAGGAATAATGCCACAAAACTATTAAGAAAAAAAACTCTCAAGTTTTCCAGGGTCCTGATGGTGCTGAAATAAAGTATAATTTTCAGGATTTTTTTTCTAAATTTAGTTACCTAAAAGCTATGCTGTACTTTTCAGAGTCCTGTGTAGCTAACCCAAGAAATATCTACGCTAGAGAGAGTTCTGGGAGTCCCTTATGTAGACTAAGCCCACTTATGTAGACTAAGCTGCCACCACAAAGCCAGAGGTGGACATTTGTCTCATCTATGAATGAGGCTGATCAGTCAAAACTGCCAGAAGTCAAAGCTAAATCTGATCATTCATTATTACTGGTTTGCAGTCCAAGAAAAGAGAAGGTCCCTACATCATTGAAGTCTCTGGTAGGGATCAAATTAAATTCTGTAGTGTTTTGAACACAGTACTTTTGGAAAACTTGCAGACTTTCCTTGTACACCATAATACAGAGGTCTGCTGACATTTTTCAGAGCACACAGATAACATAAAGAGAAAAGAACTGATTGAAACAAAGAAAACCCCAAAACAACAGAAAAAGTAGTGCTTTGTTGAAGGTCCCACTTGAATTCTAAAGCCCATGGCTGGCTGCCTTGGTTCTAAAGATGTTTTTGCTACTTGAGATCCTTCAAAGAATCAATTCCAAACTGCTTAGCAACAGCCTTCATTTCCCAAAGACAGAAATTAAAATTCATTTGGACTGACAGGGAAAGAAAGAGGGAGGGAGGAAAACAGGTTGCTTTTTTCATACAGCCTTAACAAAAATGGTGTGTTAATTTGACTCAGGACAAAAGACGCCATAAGAAGAAAACACAAAGGGGGAAAAAGAGAAAATAAATAAAATTTGAATTAATCAATTTTATGTTAATAAAATGAAAAAAGAATGGAGTGAATGATCTTGTAATGAATTAGAGATCCTTTAGAAGGATTTATCATGCGCTGCCACTAAAATATATTTTAAAATATTATTCAGGGAATATATGGGGAAAGCTACAGAGTTTTAGAGACTGAACAGAAGGATTTAAAGCATTACAAAAATTTCATTTGTAACCCTTTGTGCTGAGTTTTTAATACCTTACAGTGACAAGAAGACTGGTGTTCAGGCAGAGCTTCAGTTGATGTTGCAGTGGTAATTCATTACAGATGGGATTTATTTGATTATATTTATCATGCCTTCCTTGAGATTAAGCAACAGAGGCTGAATAGGATCTTCAGCAAGTGAAATCACTGATGTTGTGTGGGTATGATCTCTCACTTTGTTGGTGGGAGAGTGGGCAGGCACTCTGAATGCTGGATACTGCAGGATAAGAGGGGTCGGACTCATTCAGTGTCACTGCACTGATTCAGTGCGGTGTGAGAAATGCACTTGCGTAAAGCTCTAACAACTCTTCTCCCTGAAAGCTCTGAAGGGCTGCTCTGAATCACACCAGTGAATCATGGTCCTTAGCACAGCAGGGTCTGTCTCGTCTGACTTCAGCAATGCTCATTTAAAGTCTGTCTGGAGTCAGTGGAGAGAGGCAGGAACCCCTACAAAACTTTGTATGGAATTGACTGGACCATGTAGACCAGAGGGGGAATGACTAATTTAGACTGTATGCCTAAAATTTAAGTGGCCAGGCTGGGCGAGATGATGTACAGTCACTGTGGCTGTACCAGCTGGAGGATTAATGGAGCACTGTCCATTTTGCTATCCTGCCACTGCTGCTCACTGCCCTCCACCACAAGCTTACCTCAAATATGGAAGCAGTGGTAGTGGTGGGAGGATCTGGATGTGGAATCACTATACTCCTTGGGAATTTTCCTCTAGTGGAGGATTTCCCAAGACAAGGCTTGTTGGGGCAATTTCAGCTTTTTTAGTGCTGCTTTAAGGGGACAAACCGAAAGTCCTGATTTTGCATGTATAGGATTCCCATGTAATCAGGAAGCTGACAGAGCTTCAATCCATGCCATAGTATACACCAAGCTTTCAGTGGAAAGCTGAGAGTAAACTCCAAAATATAATCAAAACCAGCAGTTGTGTCAGAAAGCTGCAGAGACACATCTTTCTCCTTGCTGTTTTTATTTTACCTCTGTAAATGGTAAATGCAAATGGACCTGTCAGTTGCTGCAGTGTGAATCTGACCTCATTTGAGGTTCATTTTTGCAAAGAATAGGAGGTCTGTTCTCCAGGCTCTGAAGATGTTCAGACTCTGCTTGTCCTTTGATCTCCAAAGTAGGCTGGGCTCACAGCCTAAGTGTGTATTGCCAAAAATTCTGTGACCCCACATCTTCTCCTATTAATAAGATACCATCTGATTTAAAAGGATGAGAGTAAATTTGAATTTAAAGTGAGGCATACCTCATAATGTGGGTAAATAAATGCATAGTGACGTAGTGCTGTCAGTACTGTTTGCATGTGTGAAGTCCAATCATGTGGGCCACACATAGGTGGCCATACTTTAGAAGATGGGGCCAGTTGCTTTGCATTTTATCTGGGGAATCATTACGTTAATAAGAATCAACCAGAAATCAAACAGAAAGCAGAGCTTTAAATGTAGAGTTTATTTTTTTTTCCCCTTTTATGGTGTTTCAAATGGTCCTCATTCCTCAGTAACTTCTGTCAGCCGGAGTTGTGTGCATTTTTCAGCTATCAATTTGTGAAGGAAAATAATGTTGGGAGCTAGTAGCGTGGTTTTAATTGGGAAAACCACCCGAGAGCTCACATGTGCAGCTGACCTCGGTTATCTCACACCCGTGAATCAAATATACCCCGGTACTACCACACTGGAAATGAGAGGCCAATTCCTCTCTCACAGCCTCCTGTGTTATCAGAAATCATTATTTTGAAGGAACAGCACTGAGTCTGTGTAAAAGCAGCACAAATTCCTGGAGAAAGCCCAGCAGAGTTACTGGAAAGAACCAACCCTCTACAAAACTGAGTCCTGGGAGTTCCAAGCGTTCTCACACACCCAGTCCGATCATGTTGGAAGTAAAACAAAATCATCTTCCTCAGCTTTGATCTGTTTTCCTGCTCCTGTGCTAAGGAGAGAGAAAAAGAAAGAACAAATGAAAGAAAATAAAACCAAGTACTTTGGAACATCAGAAAGTTTTGTTTCAGCAAAAAGGGAGTTATTGTTTTAATACATAGAATTGTAGAACCACAGAATGTTAAGGAGTTGGAATGGACCCTAAAGATCACCTAGTCACAGCTTCCCCTTTCTTGGGAAGGGACACCTCCTACTAAACCAGGTTGCTCAAGACTTTATCCAACCTGGCTTTAAACATTACCAGGATTGGGGCAGCCACAACCTCTCTGGGCAACCTGTTCCAGTGTCTCACCTAGGATATATAGGATTCTTTTATTTTCTGAACCTGTTCCTTTGCCTACCAAATAACTGAAGGATGATCTTCATTCAAGCCTTAGATCTCAGTCTTACAAAACCTTACAAACAGGCTTTCTTGCTGCCTCTCCCTCAGGTAATGTCAGGAACATACATTCACACTTTACCCGGTCCTACCAATGCAGAGCAAGGATTTTCAATTAACAGCTTGTACATAAGATTCTTGCAAAGCAAATGATACTTTTGCTGAGCTACAGCCTGTCTTGTGTTGTGCCAAAATGTCAGCTCCCAGAATACAATGTGTTGAAGTGAAATATTAAAATTCTGCTTCTTGGTTTGTCTAGTCATACACCATATTAACATGGGCTGTTAAGGAAATACATGCTAAGGATAGGAGAACTGCAGCCAACATCTTGTTCATGGTTGGGCTAAATGTCAGTTTTCTGATAGTGATGGCAGGTGAAGCATTAGTCAAATATGAGCTTCGATTAAGAAAAATGTCACTCTGGATGAAAAGCAAAAAAGAAAATGTGTCATTTACTTCAGAGGCAGCGTAGGGAGAGGATGCAATTAGAGAGGGACAGGTACTCGTCTGCAAATACGCTTGCATTGTTAATAGCTATTAGGGAACAAAGGGTTGTGATTACATTCAAGACTGTGAAATAATGTTCTCTGTGTGTGAAAATAGTTGGTTATTCTGTCAGAAGGTAATGCTCCTCTTTCCTTTCTCCAGCTTCCTCCAGCATTACATCTATATTGTTACAGTCTGTCAAGACATTCACAAACACAAGACAATTTCTAATCCAGTTAAGAGGAACCAAATCCAGGGAGGCGACATTGTTGCTTCCACATCCTGTTTTCCACCATTTTCATTGGTGTTACGAGTATTTTGGATGAAGGAAGGAGGGAGTGTGTTGCAGATGCCCTCCCAGGCTGCAGAGCCTGTAGTTCGAGTGGCTCTGGTTCCTGCAGCAGAGCATGATCCAACATCCAGCAAAGCGAGTGGGATCTCCAGTCATCTTCCCCAAAGTCCATAGCCACTCTGTCGTGTAATTCAGGATCTCTCTGGTGGATAAAGAAATGGCCAGAGCAGGCTCTGGGGTTGGGAACAGCCACTTTACATTCCGTGTCTGTACACAATACTAGTGGAAAGTGCAGGAAAACAATAGCAACCCTAATTTTGCTTCCTAACTAATAGCATTTCATTTTCCCATATCCAACCTCAGATGCTTCTGTCATGGCTTTGTTGCCTATTTGTCTCCAAAGAAAAGTGCAGAAGAATGAGAGGCACACAGAGCTGGGACTAGGTTTTCCCATGGATCTCCCCAATGTACATAGTGGGAAGACCACATGAAAATCTTTATTGCAAAAGTTTCTCTGAGGGGTTCGTGCTGTAGCAATTCCAGAAAAGCTCAGAAAATTAGCTTTATTACATGTAGCTCCTCAGGAGATTTTCTTGTCTGAGGACATTTTATTTACAAGTTAGACCATCTGTTCTGCCATGGATTCTTAAGGCAGCTCATTATCTGTGCTGAAGGACCTGTTCAGGACTTACCTGAAAGATTTTGGCTATGTTCAAAACCCAAGGCAAATGTCATCTAAAGCCCATGGGGAACGCGATGAGTTCCCTCATACTCACTGCAATTATTCTTCTTCACATGCTGTGCAATGCATCTGTAGAGTCTGAAAACAAGAATCTGTCATCTGGTTTTATTTTGTTGTTCTTGGGAATGCCAAGTTGATTCAGCAAGGTCATGCATGGTCTAAATATATGCCAATAGTTTTGTTGTTGTTGTGAAAATCATCTTTAGATTTATGACTATGAACAATAATCTATCTTAAGCTCAGTTTTCTAGTTCTGCATGCTATTTTGAAAATAAAGTTACAAACTTTGAGCTTTTAGACCAGCCTTGAAGTTGGCATGAAAATGCACATGCTGAGCTATCAGTTTCCTAATATTTGTACAGTGAATATATTTCCTTTTCTTAACCCTGCAATGTCCTCATATTCAAGTTGCAGTTCTTTTACATCCATTTGGAAGGGTATCGTGGTGCTTGTGACATATTTACACACTCACAAAGCAAGTGGTCGGGTTTGCATCCTCCTTTTTTGCTGCATTTAACTGAAGCTCCAAAGAGCAACACCACACAAACGTGGTTCCTAGAGGCTGTATTGCAACTGGACATTTTTCAAAGCTCCTTGAAAGCCGTGAGCAAACATGTAAAAGTTACTGTGTAGAAGTTAATGGTTTTGATCTGAGTTTCAGTAATATAAATATTACTGGAATAACTTCAGTGACCACATAAATGTATGCATATTTGTCTTCAGAACTTGGTTGTAATCCCATGTACCAAGGTCCCATACACCCAACAGAAAGCTTTTACAGTGAGGTGGGGCAGCTGCTGAGCGCTGCACGGGAAAGCGCAATTTAGGAGAGTTCTGCACCACGCTCTGCTCTCAAACCATTTTTGCAACACTGCAAAGGCATTGATTTATGTGTAATTAAAGCACATAAAATTGAAGGGTGATTGGATAGCCAGAAAAATTACAGCCAGCTGAAATCAAAGGACTTCTATAGAAACAAATACATAATTATTGTGGAAACAGCATTTTTCATGCTCAGCAGGTTTAACAGCAAAATTTCTGAGAATGTATCAGGGACTGCTTCATGATCTCAGTCTTTGGTACGTAGATTTATGTTGTTTCCAAAATGTGATGCTTCCTCATATAGAGGGCCCTCTAATTCATCATTGGTTCAAGAACCAGCTCAGATAGGCAGACTAATAGAATCAGTCTAAATTTAGTTTGAATAATTTCTCTAAAGTGAACGCATAATGACAGCTGGTAAAATGCTAAGATTACAGTGCACTTGCAATGAAAAATAAATTCGTTTATTGTCTCGTTTTAAAATGTGTCAAGTTGTAAAAAAAAAAATCTGTATGTTATTGCTCTAAAATTATAAAAACACAAGGTCCCCTATAGTAGTAATCCCTGGAAATTTTTTCCCCATAATTATGCAGTGAGCAGGTGTTTTATATTCCAACCAGAATCAAATAACATGGAATCACAAAACCAAACTGAGGTTAGAAGGCACCTCTGGGGCTGTTCCTCCCCAGGTGCAGGACTTTCCCTTTGCTTTTGTTGATGTTCATAGTACATCAAACTTGGAGCTGATATCAATCCCTGGGTGCACAACCTGTGACCAACCTCCAGTTAAATTCCTCACTGGGCCCAACAGTCCCTCAGGTTTCCAGGCCACCTCGCTGTCCATTTGTCCAGTCTGTACCTTACTGGTTTGTCTGGGATGAACACGGTGTGGGAAGCCTTGCCAAGGTGAGGACAGACGGCATCAGCTGCTCTCCCCTCACCCGCCGATGTTGTGGGGGCCTGAATGTGATTCCCCATACATGTATCAGTGTTGGTGACTCAAAATCATCCCACCCTTTGGATGTCTGGGGATGGTTTCTGGGAGGAGTCTCTCCATCACCTCCTTGGGGAGAGGGCTGAGGTTGATTCCGATCAGTTCAAAGAGGTTCTAACCGGTGCTGACCAGTTGCAACAAGATCAAGCTGGTTAAAACCAGCTGGTTCCAACTGATTCCAGCTTGTTCAAACTGATTCAAACCAGTTCCGACTGATTCTGACTGGTTCAAGCAAGTTCTGAACCGGTTTGAACCTGTTGGAACCGGTTTTAACTGGTTGGAACAGGTTTAAACGGATTGAAACCAATTTGAACTGGTCAGAACTGGTCAGCGCTGGTTTCAACCTGTCAGAACTGGTTGGAAGGGGTCAGAACCGGTTGGAACCGGTCAGAAGCAGTTTGAACCAGTTTAAACCGGTCGGAACCAGTTTGAACCTGTTTGAACTTGTCAGAACCAGTTTGACCAGGTCGGACTGGTCAAAACCAGTGTGAACCAGTTGGAACCAGTCAGAATTGGTTGGAACTGGTTGGAGCCAATTTAAACTGGTTGGAACCAGTTTGAACCTGTTGGAACCAGTCAGAACCAGTTTAAACAGGTCAGAACTGGTTGGAACCGGTCAGAACTGGTTGGAACTGGTTTAAACTGGTCGGACCTGGTTGAAACCAGTTTGAACCAGTCAGAACCAGTTTAAACCACTTGGAACTGGTCAAAACCAGTGTGAACCAGTTGGAATCAGTCAGAACTGGTCAGAACTGGTTGGATCCAGTTTGAACCGGTCAGAACCAGTTGGAACTGGTCAGAACTGGTTGGAACCAGTTTGAACAGGTCTGAAATTGTCGGAACTGGTTTGAAACAGTCAGATCTGGTTGGAACCGGTTGGAACCAGTTGGAGCCAGTTTGAATTGATTTAAACCAGTCAGAACAGGTTTTAACCAGTTTGAACAGGTTTGAACTGGTCAGAACCAATTTGAACTGGTTAGAACTGGTCAGAATCAATTTGACCCAGTTTGAACTGATTTAAACCAGTCAGAACCAGTATGAACCAGTCAGAACCAGTTGGAACTGGTCAGATCCGGTTGGAACTGGTTTGACCTGGTCAGAACTGGTTTGAACTGGTTTAAACCGGTCAGACCTTGTTGGAACAAGTTTTAACAGATTTGAACTGGTCAGAAACTGTCAGAACTGGTTTGAACTGGTTTAAACCGGTCAGACCTTGTTGGAACAAGTTTTAACAGATTTGAACTGGTCAGAAACTGTCAGAACTGGTTTGAACTGGTTTGAACCGGTCAGAATTAGTAGGAACCAATTTGAACTAGTCAGAACCAGTCAGAACCAGTCTGCACCATTGATGACGTCAGCCTTACACTTCATGGAAAGAGCTCCAGAACCCCTGAATTGTTACTGCTCAGCCATGAAATGGCCAGGAACTGAATGTGCAGGAAGCTGCACACATTTCCTCAGCCCCCAAGAAGATCCCTTCATGCAGGGGCCAAAGCTCACTGGCAGCAAAGGGCACTGCTCATCCTTCTCTTGATCTATGGGAAGTAAAGTGCTTCTGTTTCCAGACTCCCCTTCTAAAACATTTCCTGAGAACTAAAAATGTTTAAAAAATGTAAAAGAAAACAGTTACAGAAAAATGATATTAAAAGAAAATTCCAAACTGCAGCGAATGCCTCCAGCCAAATTTCTAAACTGGGCAGCAGAGTGAGAGGAAATGGCAACATATTTTTGCAGCATTTACACTTTTTATGCTACTGCTGGCACACACAGTTTTATGCCTGTAGAGAGAGCAAAATATTGTAGTCAAAACCTTCCCTGTAGATCTGAGAGCAGAATAATATTGAAATTCAGGTCCTCGGTGTAGGTCTGAAGATGCAGTCCTGCCCTGGAGTTGAACTGCCTGTATGAGGTAGTGAGGGGTTTCTGGGAAAGCTGGCAATGGAACCGGGATGAGCGAGCAAGGCTGGTGGCTCCGCTGAGGGGACTGGCAGGTCCCTGTGGGGAGGCCACGGCCAGCTGGCCAGCCCAGCCTGTGGCCAGGAGCTCTGCCGAGCCTCTTGTGGTCAGGGAAGGGAGTGGGAAGGTTCTGCTGGGAGGATGCTGAAGGTCCTGCTGGGAGAATGCTGGCATTGTTCAGGTCTTAGGGAAGAGGCAGAGCAGGTTGGATGGGAAACCCCAGGAACCCCAGCACTGCTGCTTAGCAGCACTCAGAGGAAACACTTTTGTTTGTTTGCTTGTCTTAAACTTTCACGTAAGCGCCCTCAGTCCCTTTGAAACTTGTTGAAAAATGAATGAAACGCGGCATTAACTGTCTGATACATAAATCAAACCATTACTGTAACTGTGGAATGATCAGTAGAGACAAACAGTCTCTCTTTAGTTTGTTACTAGCCTGGAAAAAGCATTAATTAGCACTAATGAATCACCAGAGTGATGACTGAGCCAGGTTTCCAGCATTGCCAAAACACAAGCATGATTCAATTAATGCTGAAGGTTTTAGTACATGTGTTTTTATGGAACAGTCTTTTGACACTAGTGTCTTTTTAATAATGCTTTGCAAATCTCTTCCAATATTATTGCGTGCAGACTGAGCTTCCCAATTTACTGCAAACAATAAAGAGTCAGAATGCATCTGTGACCTCCTTTTGGAAGAAATATTCATCTGGGTAATGTAATTATTATGTAAATTGCTCAAAGTTAATGGTATTTTCTATTTATGCCGGATTTACTGCTGTCAGAGCTGATGACTGACTAGCACTAGAGCTTAGATATTGGCGCAGAAGTTAATGTGTTATTTAATTTAATTTAAAGATTCCGAGAAACTGCTCCTAGTGTGTAAACAAAATCTTATCAACAGACCTCCACAACAACTCATGTTTTCATTGGTAATCTCTGCAATTCGGAGACAGAGGCCAAACTGTGCAATCCAGCTCAATAGGGGATAATGTGGAATCCTCCCGAAGAGTTGTGGGAGACCATCTATGATTCTTGCCCAATGTCCTCGGAGCAGGGGGAAAGACAGTGCAGCCTCTGCCTTTGCTGTGCAAACAGTTCCATACTCTTCAGGCAGCGTCTGAGCTCAAACCAAGAGGTGCCAGAAAGTACAGTACCTGGAGCATGGAGTGGCACAGACTGCAGATGCTGCTCCATTGCCATCCTGGACTGGCTTATTCCCAGACATTGTGATCTTTAGGGACAAGGTGACTTTCTAGACCCCGAAATGCTCAAATTTTCAGATTCAATATGAAGCAATTTGCTCTCTGTCATCTGTGAAAGTGAAGGTAGGTGAAAGCCTTCCTAGTTAAAGCTGGCTGGGAAAGAAAGTATAAAACAATACCCAAGGTGGCGTTTCCTGCTGGGTGTCAGGAGCAGACCCAGTGCCTCCCTCTGTAGCAAGGGAGTCACTGAATTTTTTTTCAACAGTCTCTGCCTTTCAAAAGAGAGTCAGAATTCCTTGTTTTGACAGAACAGGCCAGTTCATGTTCCTGAACCACCCACGGTGCTTGGAGTGGAGACATCTCACAGATTCTCTAAGAATGCAGAAACATAAGCTTAATGCCAAACCAGTACTCACCCAACGTGAGCTAGCAATGCGTGTAACCTCTTTTCTTGCCCTTCTTCCATGTTACCTTCCAGCCCCTCCAGCCCTTGGCTGAAACTGAAGCTGCTTCCTTCAAGGGGAGTGTGGAAGGTCACCCACAGTACTGGATGGAGAAAGGGAATTCACTGACCAGGGAGAAAGTAACAGCTCTGGCAATATGGGAGTTTTGCATTGTCCCCTGATTAGGAACTCGAATGTACTGTTGAGGAAAAGGCATTTTGTATTTTCTCTGGAAACCCTTGACGTGGTCATTAAGACCACGAACTGACATTACCACTGATAAGAGGACACGGAAGCAGAAGGCAGTCTATACCAGAAACACTTATTTGAGTCTCTTCATCCTTCATCTGCTTGAATTCTGAAGAGTTGAATAAAGCAGTATAACTGTAAGCAAGATCAGATTTGTGACATTACACGAACGCAGCACAATTTCACATCCCAGATGGCCATCAACTTTGCCCATTTCCAGTGTGTCTCAGGCTTGCAGTCATCTGCTCATCTTCTCTGCTGCCAAGGCTGCCTGCTGGAAGTCTCTTTTCTTGAGAAAGGCCAAGTAATCACTCAGTGGGACTACACTGTCAGCTCCTGTCAGCTCCTCCTATACCACTAACACTGGGCTTGTTGTAATCTTTTCCACTATAAGCCAAAGTTTCTCAGCACTAACAACCCAGATGTACACATTAATTTTGGTCTGAAACTGAAAACAGAAGGAATTAGGCCACCCAGCTCTGAACTAAGGACAAACTTCCCAATCTATGTGCTGTCCCTATGAGAAAAGTATGGGTCTCAGTTGCAGCTGGGAACGTTTATGACATTTGGTATGTCTGCACATTCTCACTGCGAGGGACAGATTGTCAAATTCTGCTTCTAGTTACATACATGCAGCCCAAGTGAAATCAGTAAATGATCACATCACTGGCCTCTCCAGTCAAATCTAGGTCTTTTATAAGCTTCGATAACAGATTTTTTTTTTCTGCCTACTGTCACATAAATAAAATAGGAAATCAAATTTTAAAAGATTGCAAAATAATGTTATAAATGCTGTGCAAACCAAGAAAACATCAGTCTTAAAACAGGTAACCAAATGTCTTCTAGTAAAACCTGTTGGCATTGGTGCGGTGTATTTCTGACATAGCTTTAATTGCATGTAAATGTTGAATTTGAGATACTTCATGTGAGGCTGAAACCTGAGAGGAAACCTAACTTGGTAAACAGAATAAGCTATATTAAAGCAATGATTTACAGAGCAACTCTGAGTCCAGCTGAAGCCCCCTGTACTGTAATTTCACAAAGCCTACCTTTTTCTCCAATCATCCTCTGCAATGTATAAGCTCCTTTCTGTAGCCTATGCAGATGGTTACAAGTCTGGATGTTACCATTTGCCCTTTGAATCATGTCACTGTCCCTTAGCACAGCTTTATTTAACTCAAAATCCTCCTGTTAGGCTTAGGGGGCAACATGCAAACCTATGAGAAATAATGTTTTCACTAAAATCTGAATTCCTGTTCTCTCAGATGCAGCTAACAACCCTCCAGAACAAATGGTGCTCTCAATAATAGGGAAATGCACACTGCAGCCATAATGTGAACTTCCAATACAGCTCCTCTTATCTGCAGTTCCTGTGGGCTACATTTATGTCTCCTCCCCTTTCATCCAAATGCTCAATCTATTGTTTAGTTCATCAGAGTGATCCCCCAAGACAATACTTGTGTGCTTGCAGTATGTTAGTAATCAACAGTTTGCCCAATCATAATGACTCTGGTGCAGCTATCCCTAACCATGTCCCAGTTAGAGAGTGACAACTGCATGATGTTTTTAGGAGATGAAAAACTTTTCATAAGATCCTCATACACAAGACAGAGAAACACTGACTTTAAAATGCACAGGACTGGCTTAAAACTGTAAAAAGCCACAGTAAAAGCAATTTTTATTTGATGTTTTGTCATAGTTTAAGGGTTTTCTGACAGATTAGCACTACCTGTTATAAGATCAGATAAAGTTTGATATACCTGAAAATTAATGCAATTCCCTTTTGATTAAGAAACAAACAAATCACTTCTTTATTGATCCATGCAACTTTGGTTTTTCCCTTTGTATGATATCAAAACAAATCTGTCTAATCTTTTTTCCAAGACAACCTCTCCTTTATAGCACTCTTCAGGAAGGATTTTCAAGCTTGAAGCCAACTATGAAAGCTTCTGCTCTGTGATTGCCTCTCTTGGAAAAACATGACTTGGTGGGTATAGGTCACTCTCAACCAGAAGTTTGGGAAGCTGAGCTGTTAGATGGATGTATGGAAAAGCCATGGGGGTTGGTCTCTTCTCCCAGGTAACAAGTGACAGGATGAGACAGCCTCAAGTTGTGCCAGGAGAGGTTTAGATTAGATACTAAGAAAAATTCCTTCACTGTAAGGATGGTCAGGCATGGAAATAGGCAGCCCAGGATACTGGTGGAATCGCCATCCCTGGAATTGTTCAGAAAAGCTATGGATGTGGCACTTGGGGACACGGTTTAGTGGTGACCATGGTGGTGCTGGGTTAAAAGTTGGACTCAATGATCTTAGGGACCTGTTCCAACTTCACTGAATCTATGATCCTAACTACAGAAACATAAAAATCAGTAGCAAGATAATTTCATTTTTCTTAAAAATGGGCAAGGATATGAAAATAAGAAGTTCATTACTTGTTGGTGAGTGATTTTGGAAAAAGTAAGCAAATATGCCAATAAAAATGCTGTTGGTAAAGGCCGAGATGTGTGTGTGGATCTGGGTTGTTGTGTGATGCACTAACAGTATTTCACTTCCAGAAAGAGTGAGGAACACATCTAGGGAAATGCTCCACTCTAATTAGGCCTCTGTGTGTGTGTTTATAAAAAATGTGTGACAAAGATCACATGGAAAACATCACCAGTGCTGAATCTTTTGGGTGATGTTATCTTGCCTTTTCAAAACCAAATGCAACAGTCCCTACTAGTTAAAGATTTTCCCCTTAGGTGCCATGTTTTCGGGTTTTTTGTGTTTCCTTGGGGATTTTCCCAGCTTCAGGGGGGCTTTGTAAGCACATGTGGGTGAAACATCCCCACGGTCACAAAAGGGAAAGGCAACAAGGTGTTAAAGATTTCAATAATGAGATACCTTTATCCTCATTTTATACCTTTACTGAAATAAAGATAAGAGGGGGGATGAAACTCCAGATTCAGGTCCAAAGCAACAGAATCAAGAGCTCCATCTCATCTGCAACCTCAGGGTTTGCAGAGCCAGCGTACAGAAGTTCAAAAGGTAAATTTATATCCAGGAGCTGCTTAAATCAAGGGATGGGTTATAATATCTCCATAACGTGACTATAAAACCACGTTGTGATCTTAGTTGCAGCATGTATGGATACAATCACTACACTGAGGTCCACAGAGTTGCTCTAGCTTTACAAGCGATATAACAACCATCAGAACACGGGACGCACAGCACATTACCCTTTTTAATCTAAAAATCTGTGCATAAAATGCATAAAAACTGCATAAAATCTGCAGTGCTATATTGTTACAGAAAACACTACCTTGCTTCTCAGGGAACTGGTACTGCCCATGTCTGCCTGCATGGAGGGCTCTAGACTTTGCTACTTCCATATTTAAAGATTCATGATTTTGTAGTTCTTCATGGTAACTTAAAAATTCTTCAAATGTGTAGGCCTAATAAATGTTGATATGCAAGTTCTTAAAATCTTTGCTGATCACAGCAGTTATCTTAGTGAAAATTAAGGGTTTAGAGAGACTGTTTAAAACACTTTTCTTCTGGAAAGGAAGGGTGACTCCAGGAAAAGCACTGTGTTAAGAAACCTTTGTACCATGGATTTTAGTTTCATATTATGACCAAAAATTTCAAAACATGACATTCTGTGTCATGTATCCTGATACCACGAGGCTCTTGAGAGTAGCCCCTGGAAGACAACAGTTTTCATGTGTGTGTGTGTGTATGTGCACTATGTAAAAGCAATGAATCTGTTCCATTTCATAACTCAGCTAAATTCCAGAAAAGCCAAAAGTTGTGTTTATGTTATGATAAGCACAAGTTATGACAAAATGGCTAAAACCAGGGTTCATCATTTTTTCATCTATCTTGTTGATGCTTGTCAATTCCCTGTAATGATGTGTCACAGTCAGATCTACTGAATGGCCAATTTTGTGAGTTTCAAAACAAGGAAAAATGCACTGTAAATTTTTTACATATTCTAACTGACTGTAAATGCGATTGAATATGTGGGACTTCCTCCAGCTTTGTTCTTTGGTGGATTGCTATTAGCTTACATTCAAAGTCTCTGTTGGCCACACATTTCACATTGTTCTTCCAAATGTAATCATTTCTTTCTTTTATCTGATCTCCGACAGTCTCTCTGTTTTCATCAATATTTGACAGCAATTCCCAAAGATGCAATATAGTCCATTCTAATATCCTTGTGCATACTCTCTTCTCCCTTTGAAATCCAATACCTAAGCAGTGAAATAATTTATTGCGCCTTATTTAGAATTTTATTTTTTGCATGTGTTTTGATACCGTCCCTTTGAAATGAAAGTTATTTGGAAATTTAAACCAACTGTTCTCAGAACATAGTAATGAAATATTGTTCAGTCTGCCTCCCTTTTCGAAGATGCAGTGTTTATCATGTTTTCTTTCCATGCATTGTTTAAATATTTCTTTCACATTTTACACCCCAAACCATAATTTTATCAGAATGCTCAAAACCCAATTTAAACCAGCCACCTGAAAACAAATTTTAAAAAATCAGTCCTGCACAGATCAGTGCCACCCTGAAATCATTGGACCTTTTAGACTGAGAGATCAAACTTGGAAGTGAGTTCACTTCATCTGGCATTTTCTGGCAACAAGGAAACATACCATATGTAAAAAGAAGAGAGATTAGTTTTCTGAATAAGCATGACTATCAACATTATCCCTGAATGCACAGATTTAACAGTGAAGGTGATACCTTTGCAAACAACCTATAGAGAAGTGCTGGATTTTTTCATGCCTGTCTGAAAGACAGGCATTAGTTAAATGCAGGTTAAGAGGTTCTGTAAAAGGATAAAGTGGTAAAAATACTGGATTAAAAAGCAGACTAAGTAATTTAGAAATATATCGATATTTCTTAACCTTAGAAATAAAATTCAGGATTCTGGATCATATTCTGTTGTAATGAATATGGAGATGCACTTACATTTACAAAAAGACAAATTGTAAATGCATTCTTTTAACTCCTAATGGCAGACTTATAAATTCTCACTGTACTGGGAAAATGACCAAAATGATTGACTAAATGCTATAATTGATAATGATTAAAAAATGCACTTTTCAATTGTGAGGGAAGATGAAGAATGAAGTATTGTTCTGTCTATATTAACATTAAAGTACTAACCAATATGTAAAATAAGCCAAAGTACTTTATTGAAGTCCAACAATACAGGAAATAACTATGGCAGGGCTGAATACATTAACTTTTTGCCCAAGCTAGACCAGGTACAGGTCTTGGAAATTAACATTAGTAAGAGTTTTTAATGAAACAATTTTCAAATAGAAATGTAATTTTCATGTAAAACTAAATATGTTACTATATTAATTTTAACAAATATCTGTTTTGAAAAAAGAAACAAAACAGTCTTTCAGTAATGTCCAAGACATATCTTGATGTTAAAAATTGAGCCTTTTTTGTATTAAAAACCAAAAAGTTAAAAGTGATCAGCTCTTAACTGAAATACATACTCCTTTTTATCTAGATAAGATGCTGCTACTGGCTTAAAACATTTTTTAAATTTGTGTTTCATGGGCGTTTGGAAGTCTTGTTCCTTTCAAAGTAGCAGAATTTTCTTTCCAATGACAAGCCAGTTCCTGCCTACTCAATTATGCTGTTATATGGTTCTGGGCTTAATCTTAGTCCTTCTGTTCAGAAGAAAGCTTCCCTCTTAAGCATCAAATGTAAACTGCCTTTAATTTTCACAAAAATATTGAGGTAAGGGTGAAAAATGTCTTGCTGCATTGCAGAAGTGGTAAATTGGGCTCTTTTTTTGGCCAAATTTTTGACTGGGCTCTGATTCTGAGTGATTCCTTTGGTCTCCAGCACCTGAATGCATGACTGGTCTGCAGTTGTGAGTGTGCTGGCTGCCTGAGGCAGGACAATTTTGATTTTCTACAAAGAAATTTGTATTTCTCTGGTAACATATTCAAGCTCCATCCCGACTGCCAGTATAGTTCTTCCCCGTGTCCCCCCTCACCAAACTTGACTGACTGTAAGTGCTCTGTTTGGAAACAGGTTAAACCTGTTGCATCTGCTCACACGTGGTATCATTTCTGCACTGTCTTTTTGGGGCCCACGGATGAGCTAAGCTGGAATCGGATGAAAAGAGCTCTTTCTGGAAGGGGAAGAAACTACTGCCTGTGCAGTTCTGCTCATTTAAGGAGGAAGGAGACTGTCATCATGGAGTTACCTGTCACCCATTCAAGGGATACCAGTAGCCTGAGCCATGGCATTCCCTGTGCATTTTCTTTCCATGAATGCCAACTATTCCCATAGCATGCCCTAAGTTATGTGACCACTGGGTCAGTGTTTGTCTGGGTTTGCCACCAAGAAATAGCTTCTTGCAACCTGGTTCTCCTCTGACAGAAAGGATTAAATATTTCTGGACCAATGTTTCCTATTCAGGTTCTGGAGCAGCTCCCTCAAAGAAGAGGGAGAGGTTTTGATTTTAGGTATTTAAAGGGTTTCACAAAGTTTTAATTTCTACAACAGTTCCTGTTATGGTGTCAGCTGGTTCAACCAAGAGCTATGAAAATAATGACATAAGAATTGAATGTTCAATTCGTGTGTCAAATAATGTTGAATTTTACTAAAAGTCCTAGTATCAGGGCAAAAGGAAGAAAGAGTTTGTGTGCAAAATGTACAGCGAGATATAGTCCAGGAAATATCTGCTATCCCTCCACTCACACCACAGTTTCTGGGAAGAAGGGAAGGGGGGAGGGGGCTTAGTTTATTTAAGCTAAACTTAAGTAGTATTCTTTCTACTCTTCTTTGGTTTCCTTTTCCTTGTGTTGTTCTTCTACCTAGTGAGCACTGTACTGATCCTCTTAAACCTTTCAGAGTTTGGGACAGTCTTGTTTGCTCATTTGAATCAACATTCACGAACTGTTCGGGATTTGAGTTTAGGATTGTGCAGAAGCGCTCAGAATTCTTCAAGGAAACAAGACTACATGTGTACTTTCTAAAGCCGCGAGTCTCAAGATGATGTAAGTTAGCAAAATCTGCGGACTGAATGTATCGAATCAGGGATAGTGGAAAAGAAAGTGCTAGATGGGAGAAGAAGTGAATGCTGGACTGAGACTGGCACTGCTGGCAGAATCTATGGTATTGGCCATGAAAAGAGACAAGTAGAAATAGCCTGAGAAAGCAATGTTTATTCTCTTGTACTTGCTGGGCTATCCAGAAAGAAAAAATATAAAACTGATTGAAAAGGAAAGAACAAACATCCCAAAACTGAAAGCACATTTTGAGCACCTTAGAGTAAATTCTGGTTCAAGGGTTGAGCTTGTTCATCCTGCCTGTGTCTGAATGGGTTTGCCCACCTTTAATTTGCATCACGTTTCTGCTTGTGTACCCTAGAAATTCTGATCTGAATTACATACTGCACAACCTGACTGCCATAAACAAAGTCTGGAAAAAAAGGGACAATATCTAAAAAAACCTGTTTTAATTGAATCAGAATTTTAATGTTACCTGGTCGATATTATAGGAATTACCGTTAGCACAGCACAGTTTGGTTTGGTGGTTGTTATGCACATCCAGTTAGTGATGCTTTCCTTCCTGGAATGGAAAACTTCTGTAGCACTAAATAAATTTGAGACCTTGAGCTTATATTTTGGCATCTTTTTAATGAATTCACCACCCAGCAAGTTTCCAGGGTCACAAGAAGACTTAAAACTTCAAAAACATGTTTCTTTGTTATTTTTTAAGCTCGTACTCCGACAGTAAATTATTTACGACATCTTTTTGGAAGTGAAATGTTGCATGTCTCTATAAAAATTTTGAATTTTTTTTATTCAGTTCCAAAAGATAGAAGAAGAACGTATGTGAGGAGGCACCAACACACAAAGAAAAGTTGTTCCAAAGATAGTAAACCAATTTATTTGAGCATGGTGATGGTGTCAAGCAGTAAAGCACTGGGTGTGCACTTTCTGTTTCGTTTACGTGAAAGTGAATTAAAGAAACACAAAGTATTCTGTAAGCTCAACAAGCTCAGTGTTTTGTGTGCTAGTCTGTGTATATGAATTTATAGGATTATAATCCTTCACATGCCTGATTTATGGTACTTAACGTGGAGTAGGTTCAGTTTCATGATACGCTGTGAATAAATTAATTGTCACATGGTGTTTCGTTGTGTTATAGGTGAAGCTCTCATTGTCTTGTGGATCTTCAAAGAATGCCTAAACAAACCTGTGTTGTGGAGTCCTTCTAGACCTTTCATTTTTGGTTTGCATTGGAATGTAAAGTCATGCTAAATCTCTGTTCCTAAGGGTTATAAAAAGTCTTTAGTATGTAAGAAAAATTTTCACCCACTAAATAAAAGCAACATTTTGGTTCTTCTTCCCCTCCCCTCCTATTCTAGGGTAAGTAGAACTATAACTATTTAAAGCTCCACTGAGACCTGGCAAATGCTTAAATTACATAAAATAAGGGTGGAGAAGATTTTTAATTAGTTCAGAATTTTTTTAAAAACTAGAGAAACTTATAGGACCGCTCTATTTATATCATGGCAAGTAAAGAGATAAGAAAGGAAACATGAACATCAGCAGAAAACTTCTGTAGGAGAAGAAAGTGTCTTATGGAGAATTTCACTCAGCATTAGTTACTTACAAAGAACTGATTCTCTGCCAAAGCAGTTTACATATGTTTCCCAGACCTTATTAAAGGCATACTCCTGCCCTGTGTCCATTCCTCAGGAAATAAAGCATTCTAGGTCTGCTTCTAGAGATAATCAGTGCTCTCTAACTGAGGTCTTGGAGATCAACATGTTCAAGTCAATTGCAAACACCACAAAAGACTTTACATGGTCCAGCACAAACCCAGAGCCCAGATAGCTGTTGTAAACTGCTCCACTGACCTAAGGGACAGGGAGTGGGGTACTGCTGATGTACAGCAGGTGGACATTTGACCTCTCTTGTTAGACAGAAACTTTGACAAAAACTGACTGTGGGCATCATGGTGAAAATATTTAGTGAAGTGATGGAATAAAATTATCCAAATGCTAAGCACCTCAATATATTGAAGCTGCTCCTTGGGAAGGAAAGTCAGGTAATGTCAGTCTTTCCCCCAGCCTCAGCAAAATATATATGAGAGAGCAAATCAAACCAAAATCAAATCCACAGCCAGATCTGCTCCAGCATAGTCTTTACTTACAGTATCTCATGAATAGAAGAACAAAAGCATACAGTCAGTATTCCTTGGAGCTTGATGTGCTTCCCTGAAATGGCTAAAGAAATTAGACTTTTAATGTATCTATCTAACACATAAAGTGGCGCTTCCTGACCTGTCCAATGCAAAGTACCTGTCTCACACACATCATCCATCTTTGTGTGAGCGAACTCACTCTGCTTCCTGAGAAGTTTGGAGCACTGACTTAAACATTTCATGGAGTGGAATCTTGGCTTTTTCTCCACAAAAGGAACAGGCCTTGCTATAAAGCGCTGTAGGGACAAAATTCTAGTCATAGAGCCATATGGGTCACCAGCCCCTGAACTGCTGTGTGTGAGCGCTGCTGGGCCCACCTGAGGACCTGAGTCAGGATTTCTACCTGACCACACAGTGCACACCAGCTCAATCCAGGGCAGCTTGCCCATTCTGCATAATTTTGTCCTCTGGGGTGTGGACAACCCTTTTGGGTGCATTAGAGTTAGCTCCATGGCTGCCAGCTTAAGGAATGTGTTAGAGATTCACCTCGGCTGCATATGCCGGTGAAGAGATTTAAAATCACAGGAGAGGGCCTGACAGCTGGCTGCCCAGCCCTCCAAAATCCTGACAGGAGCAGCTCAGCCTGGTCCTATCTATGGCAAGCTGCAAGCTGTGGTTATGCAGGAGCATATCAGTACTGAACAGGGTTGGGTCCTGGGAAAGGAAAGCAGAAAGAAAAGTTGGAAAGTAAATGTCTGAACTGCAAGACTCCTCAAAGTCTTGCTCAGTTTTTGTCCTGAGTCATCAGGGCTATAAGAATGCCTTGGGAAACCAAGAATCGGTCTGACTTTTTAAAAAAGAAATAGCACAGGACATTTTAGAGATATATAACCTTTCCTAGCTGCTTCACAGAGGAAATGATTCCTAAGTATCCCTTATCTTAAAATTAAATAGGTGACGATGGGAGAGAAACAGAACAGCTGTTTAGAGGCTGTATTGAAAGAAAACAGAAAGGACTGTGTTCCTCTACGCTGTCCTGCTGCTTTAAAAAAAAACTTTTATAGGCAATTAAAAAGTGAAGTAGTGATAATAGCCTGACAAAATTCTTCCTTATCTTTGCTCCCTGACTTTACCTATCACTGCAGGAAGACCAGTTCACAGCTTGACCTATCTTAGGTTGCAGTATATGAATCACTATTCTCCAAAGAGGTATTATTTACTTAAGAGTGATTAACAGGGATAAGAAGGGTCAGGGTGTTCCACTTCGTGCTGTTAGATGAACTAACTTGATGATAGGCATAATGCAGTGGGTCTGGGAGAGCTGTACTGTGTGCCAAAATTATCCCATGCATTATCAGATCTCACCTACCCTTGTTTAAACTAAACAAATTTGGCAGCTACTCAGTTACATTTTCCATATGGTGCAGTATCTTCTGAGCAGCAACTTGAATAGATCTTTTTGAAGCAATATTTGAGTTATTTTCCTGATATCCACATTTCTCTCAACAATGGATGTTGAGAGCAATAAAAAAAAAAAAAA